>CM076576.1:963925020-964395425 GCA_034641835.2 Pinus albicaulis
GGCCACTTCTTTAGATTGTTGCAAATTATGTAATCCTGAGCACCATAGAGCTTGACTAGCTCTGACCCAAACAAATTATCCTTGAGGTCTTCAGAGCTCCTTTTGTACCATCTAGCCAGAGTAACGTCTTCATCTAACCAAAAAGGATTGGGGTTGGAATGATTGCTTAGAAGAATAGATTGGTTGCTTGAAGTTCGAGAATTAGAGTCACCCACTAAAAGGATATTAACCTTCATTCGTTAGGCTAGAAATATCATTCTCTAAACCATTGTAAGGACTATTTTTATCTAGATTATTTTTCTTATAGAAGTTAGAATTAATGGGGGAGAAATAACAGACTGCTATGTAGGTATTTTTATCATTAATGTCAGTAATCTCAATCCAACTATATTGGTTGTAAGGGTAGTTTTTATAATTCCTAGCATAGGGGGGTATTTTCTTATTAATGTAGCAAGCTATGCCCCCAATGCCTCTACGGGAGGATCTCTTGTTCCAGGTAGACCATAGTGCAAAGCCATCTATGTTAGGGACCTTAGATTCTTCGTGCTCCCAATTTTCAACAAGAAATATAATATCAACATCATTTGAGATCCAACTTAGCTTGGGGCCTTTATTTCATGGAAAGCCGTGAGAGTTCCAAGAAAGAATTTGGAGCATGTTGAATTGCTATTTATTACTATCCTTTTGGTTTCTATCTAGAATAACAGCTTTTCTATTTCTGATTATTGCCCATTTTCCTTCCTTCCTAGCTTCTTTTACCTTCTGAACCTCCTTTCTTAATTTTGCTTGATTTTCTGGAATGAGATCTTCGTTTATAAATATTGTCATTCTTTTTAGACTTGAGGTTTTACTAAGTATGTCATATTTATGGTTAGTAGAGCTCACCTTTATTCGAATCAACCTTCCTTTATTCTCAGTTAATTTCCCTAACCTTGTTGCTTCTGTGATACACGTGGTTTCAATTTGTAATCTACTATGTAATTCTGTCTGGGTTATGGCTAAATTATCCTCGTCTACCTCCTCTTTCAAACCGAATATTATAAGGTTCAAGGCCCTTTTGTTATACTCATGTTCTAATTCGATCAATTTTTTCATTTCATCTTTAGTTGGTTTGATATCTAATTTACCTACCACACTATTTAGGGTGAGTCTGTATATTATCAACATCTCCTTGCTGGGATGTTTGGTTCTTATCTTGGTTTTGTTTTTCTATGACCTACAACCTAGTCTCCATTGACTCCATTTTATTCTCCAATATTTCTATTTTATTTTCTATTTGTTTTTGGATCTTATCTTCAAGAGATGTGAATTTATTTTCCATCATGGCTTCTAACTGAGTTTGTAGCTTGACTTCTCTTTCTTCTCTACGTTTCTCTAAAAACTCTATATACTCATAAAGGCTCTGTAGACTAACTGTGCTAGGTCTACCTTTGGTAATCTTTGGTAGTTGTGGTGAATTATTCATACTTGAGAATATATGAGAAAATATGAATTAGAAAAAGATAAGGAATGTGTGCACCTGAATATCAGCAAACCAGACAGCTGAAATTCATTGCAAAATTTTGACCGTAGAAATTCACTGCAAAATTTTCACCGCAGAAATTCATACTATTACTCAAGAAAATTCACCACAGACCCAAGTATTAATGGAGAAAATTCACTGCAGACCCAAGTATTAATAGAGAAAATTTTCACCACATAATTCAGCACATACCCAAGTATTAATCGAGAAAATTCACCGTAAACCAAAGTATTAATGAAGAAAATTCATCACAAAATTCACTATAGATCCAAGTATTAATCAAAAAATTCACCTCAGACCCAAGTATTAATGGAGAAAATTCACCGCAGACCCAAGCATTAATAGAGAATATTTTCATCCTAGAATTAACCACCAAATTTTCACCACAGAATTCACGGCATACTAAATATAAAATATAAATTATGATATATTAAAATTTAAATATTTAAAATTAAAAATATATATGAAATAATAATTGAAAAAAAATAAGACATTAATTGAAAAAGATGAGATGTTGAAATGAAATATTAATTGAAAATTTGAGATATTAATTATAAAATATTTAAAATTAGATATTAAATAAAAAAAACATATTGAGAAATATTGAAATGACATGTTAATTAAATATGAAAAAATAATTAAAAGAAAAAGATATTAATTGAAAATTTGAAATATTTAATATGAAGTATTTAAAAATTTTAAAAATGAAGTTTTAAAATGATAAATTAATTGAAAAATTGAAATATCGAATGTGAAATATTTAAAATTAAATATTGAAAAAGAATATATATATATAGACTAGGAAAATGATATATTCGAAATTGAAACATTTGAAATATACACTGATAATGACATTGTTATTTTTTTTGGAAAACGGAAAAAGAGAGTAGTGCTGGCAAGAAAGCGTGGCTTCTCCTCTGTTGGAATATGGCTCCATTGAAAGTGGAAACAAAAACGATTGAGGTGGTATAAAATTATATATGGCAGAGCTTCGTGTAAGATAACCTCTCTCTGCGTGTTCGTAGGGTCTGCGTTCTAATAGTCATCTGCGTAGCATTTGTGGGTTGTTGGCAATTTCTTGTCACGTCGAATTCAGATGGTGGCTTGGTTTGCAGATATATTTTTTTTTGTTGCGTGAACTAAAAATGTGAGCGACCCTTCATATACTTTTGTTTTACAATTTTTTATTTTTTGTACAACTATAGTATCATTGAATTGTATTAATTTTTTTGGGGTTTCAATATTATTTTTAATCATATTTTTTGGGTTAATATTATTGTTTAAGGTTTTAATACTATTTTTGCAAGGTACTATTATTTCATTGAATTTATAATGTTTTGAGATTTCAATAGTAAATCTAAAGAATTGATATTATAAATGCAAGAGATTAATACTAAAAACTTAAGAGATTATAGATCTCTAGGTTTTTAGTATTAATTCCTTGTATTAATATTACTCTCTTAGATTTATAATTCCTTGGGTTTTAGTATTAATATTTTTCCCTTGGGTTTATAGTACTTTGTAGTTTTAGTATTACGCCCAACGGATTCATATTATAAACCCAAGGGATTTATAGTAAAAATCCAAGGGATTATAAACCCCAAGATTTTTGGTATTAATCCCTTGTTATTTCTATTATTCTTAATCCCTTAGGTTCATTATATTTCGGGTTTCTTATCTCTCGGATTAATATTATTGCCTTGGGTTTATAATTCCTTGGCATTTTAGTATTAAACCCAAGAAATTGATATTATAAACCAAAGGGATTGATAGTAAAAACCTAATGGATTATAAAGCTTGGGTTTATTAGTATTAGTCTTTTGCATTATTATTATTAATTTGGGTTTATAATTCTTTGGGTTTATAGTATTAATCCCTTGGGTTTATTGTCCATTGGGTTTATATTATTTCTTTGGGGTTATAAGCCTTTGCAGTTTTAGTATTAAAGCCAAGAGATTGATATTATAAACCTAAGAGAATATAAACTGAACAAATTAATAGTAAAAACCCAAAGAATTATACACCCCAGGGTTTTTGGTGTTAATCCCTTGTTATTTTTACTATTATAAATTTATCATTGATATTTAAAAATCCAACGTTTGGCTACATCAACCACATAAATATTTTTAATATAGTTTTTATACTGCATTAATATAAGTTAATATATATTACTATACATCAATATACTTTAATTAATACACATTAGTGTGCATAAAAGTAATATACATATATTAAAATACATTAATATACACTAAATTACATTAATTCACAATAATGTACATTTAAATATATTAATATACTAATATGCTCAATAATATACTTTTCATATGTATATAAATACACAGTATTGGATGTAGAAGTTCATATAAATATATAAATATTAATGTGCATTGATAAGTATTTATAAATGTAGTTTATATACTTTTATAAATGTTTATTAATCACATTTAGTAATGTGGTTTTGCTAATTAATTTACACAACAAACTATTTATTACATATTTATCACTCACTATTTTTATCATAATTTGAAAAAATTAAAATGTCTATCAATTTTAACAATTTTCCCTTATAAGTTGAACTCAAAAACCGGGAATAAGGGAATGAGATCATGTGTTATTAATTGAATGATCTTAGTAGGTTTCAATATTTTCATCATGCCATAAACCTTATTTGATCATTAATAAAATGCATGGCTTCTTCTAAATGGTGCGAGTAGTTTAATGGCTTGACTAGTTTACTGACATGAAGAGACTATTTCTTCATTTAGTATACTCTATGTAATGTAACAAAATAGTTGTGTCGGTTAAGGAAAGTGTTTCAACATCCTTATTACACATACTTTACTTTACATTAAACCTCAAATTTGTAATGTTGTAGATAGCCCTTACTAGGTTGTCTTCTTTCATTCGCGCCTTTCGATTTTAGTGCTTGGCAATTCTCTATGTATTCATGATACGCCTTTCATTTATAATATGTTCATTCATTCAATTATGATTTGTGGTTGAAAACATTAGTTAAGGATTTAGAAAGTTCCTTAAAGGAAGCTTAATCCATTTGGTTACTCTTCTATTTATTGATTTATAAAACAGTGAAGCGAAATTTCTAAGTTGTTTTTATTTAAAATTTAGTTCCAATTTGTGAAATCATGTATAAATATTAATTTTCTTTTAAAATATATTTTATGATATCATTATTTATGATATCATTATTTGTGAGTGATATATTTTTTTTTTTTCTTCTTCTTTCTCTAAATTTACTCTAATAATTTTATGATATCTTTATCTGTAAGTGATATATCACTGTAAACTTTCTTTTTTTCTTCTTTCTATAAATTCATGGTAATAATTTAATTTATTATATACCTAGTATTCAATAAATAAATAAATAAATAATAAAAATAAAAAAAAACCCATTAAATAGGCGTAAATAAGTCTGGTCATTAAATAAGTGTAAATAAGTTTGAGGCTTCACTTTTGTGAAGTGAATTATCATTCCTTATAATCATGTAATTTTTATTCACTCAATTCAACATTTCTACTTAACTTATGCAATTCCTCATCTCCCTTAAGCTTTTTTGTTTTTTTTTTTTCCAAACTATTTAATGTCATTTATAATTGTGGTTTGTAATTGATATTAAAAATGGTATTATCATTGTTATTATTTCTATACAAATTATTAATGATTTTTTTCCATAACTATTCTCAATTCATTTTTTTAGATACAATATTTGTGATATAAGGACATTGATTCTGATAATATATACAAATCAATGCACTACTCAACTATTTAGTATAGCCAATTCCTTATGAAAAAAATACTATATTGTTTCCGCATATCCTCTAAAACACATTTCACGCCGTATTACATCTTTCCTAACTAAATATTACTTTGAGAGTATTTTTTAATTAGTATTGTGGACTCTATTTTGTACTCATGAAGCTTTTGTTAGTCTTTCTCCTGGAAAAACGACGAAATTGTCGGGAATAGATACCATGGGGTACCTCTTTGTTGAATCTCCTCTCTAGGATATAATTTATCTCAGTTTATAGTGGCATTATAGTATATAAATACTTAAAAACGACCAATTTAGAGGTTTGAGATCTAATTAGGAAATTTTTATTATATGTTTTGTTTCATACATTGTAAGGTTATAGTTTTTCAAGGCATGAATTTTCACGATTGAATTATTTTGGTCATTTAATTTTGTATATTAATATATAAAAAGGATTAAAATAAAAAAATGATTTTTTTTTATAATACTAATATTATTTTATATACATAAATATGTTATTATCTGAATTTTCATATAAATTATTTTTTGCTTATTTTATGTCCATTTCATGTCTAAACAATGCCAATAACAAAATTAAGCTGAAAATGTTAATATCTATTTTCTTCCTTCAGATCAATTTGAAATGTTATAAACTTTCATTATTTCTGATGTGTCTTATCTTATTCCAAGACCATTTCACCTCTAAATGTCATTAATTTATCCATTTTATCTTTCTTCACTATTGAAACCATGATTTGTTTAGATTGATAATTAATTTGTAGTGATGAAAGTGTCTATGAAATTATGTATTCATTTTTGGGATAGTTCCACCTAACTCCCCATTATCAATGAGTAAAGAATAATTATCAAGATGACTTTGTTCCAGTTGATGAACCTTTTACTAAATTGAGAGGGGGGTGAATCAGTTTAGTCCATTCATGGACATTAAAATTATTTTCATTAAACTCATTAACAAGTCATTTCATAAGCAGCTTAATAAAGAGTGATCAACAAACTAAATATGTGAACAATAACTAATAAGAAGATTAACACATCTCATTAACACATAATAATCATGCACATGGACACCAGATATAAGTGGAAACCCATAAGGGAGAAAACCACATCTTATTATTTTTGTGATGCAAAGGAAAGCTCCTACTCTCTCTCACAACTAATTTTATGTAGGCTCTAACCTACAGGAGGCTCTGACCTCAATTTCTGCAAGCTAACACTTGCAAGGAAGCTCCAACTCGCATATATTTTTTGCAGGCTACAACCCACAGGAGGCTCCTACCTCACCCAGCTCCAATTGGAAGTTTATCAAGCTACAACTTGAAAGGAGACTACAATCCCCTCACTAAACACGAAATTAAAATGTTGATTTACTTGGATATCAACTATGTTTTCCTCCACCTTCACTTCTGCCCTCTCTACCTTCAAATATGCTTCATATCAACTCCAGATGTGCATAGCATCTCTATTAGCTCTCTGCCATTCTTCCACTCTTGTATATTCTTCAGCTCTCATCCATTATGTCACTCTATTGCATTGTTCAACTCCCTTCCATTATACTGCTCTCTGCCCTTCTTCAGCTCTCTTCCATTATGCCACTCTCTAGCCTTCTTCAGCTCTCTTCCATTCTGCCGCTCTCTAGCCTCTCTATGTACACTGATATTACATGTTTTATACATATAACTACATGACTATTTTCATTCTACGGGGAATACGAAGTGAATATGCCTGACCCTATGCCTTCCACCCATTCGATTCCTCATTCTTCAGTTTAGTTTATTACATCACAAATAATCATTACAACACTAATGAAGAATTTCCTATGCCTATGGATACTTTCCTTTGCATCACATACAATAAAAAATAATAAATACATTTACAGTTACAGTTACAGCAAATGTATTTCACTCAACCCTTCCAGCTCTTTTTCTCGTTGTGCTTTTTGTATTTTTTTCTACTATCATTGATCTTTTCAGTTTCTACTATTATATTATAGAAATTATGCACAAAAGCCCTTTTTTTCCGACTCGACCTAGCTGGTATGTTTCAAATAGTTCCACCATATACTGCCTTTTGCCTGACTCTGCCTCTTTTGCTCGTGCCTGCAACATTCAACCTTCTCTGCTCCTTTGCTCTGTGTCGGGTCACTTAACCGAGTCTCCTTCTACCCACGTTCAGACTCTCTTTTTTTTATACAGCACAACTGCATACAACATTGTTCTGCACGGGGTCAAGTCTTTTTACTTACCCGAGTCTTTTCTTGCGTTCAGGCTTTCGTTTTTGTACACTCGAGTCAACTCTCCATTCATCTTTACTTCTTTGTAAATAAGCATAACCACATTAAACCTAGACCTGGAATTAATATTTACCTTCGTATGATATCATGTCTGGTCACTTATCACATTTCGACATTTCCTTTGTGTTTCATGTTATAGTCAACTCTTCTATTCTCTGATGCGATTTCTTAATGAAAAATTCTTACTTATGGATTTGAAATCCTTTGGACTTTGCCTTTGAAATCTATCGCATACGGTCCTCATATTGCATCTTGTACTTCGTCATTTCAACATGATTATTGAGCGCTTATCCTCCTGAGCTTGTGAATTGCGATATTCGATTGGGTCCCACAGCCGGACTTCATTTCCTTTAGATTTTATCCTTGAACTATATCGTGTCTGCTCCTTGTATCACATCTTGAAATTCTTGGTGGTTTTGTGTTATATTCACCACTTCCAACTCCAATGCGATTTCTTCACAAAAAGACCTTATTTCGGATTTGAAATCCTTTGCAATTTAACTCTAAAACTACATTGCATCCACCCCTTATCGCATTTGAACATTGCGTCTTGGTTCATGAGCGTCGTTCACCCTATGCTTTGCGATTTGCAATATGCGATTGGGTCCCACTCTACTTTATCTTAACTTCTTTATCGTAAATTTCTATCATATGTTTCTCATCGCAAACTTCTCTAATCTCTAAATCTTCACCTCTTGCGATTTTCCATTTGCGATATGCAGGCCAGGTACACGTCATCATTCCACGTCAGCTTGCCACGTCATCATAAATTAACTGTGATTTGTGGGGTCGAGACCACATCAGCTTGCCACGTCACTGCCTACGTCATCTTCCGTACTTCACATTTTGAAATTTCTTGTGTCTTTGTAGTTTTGTGATCATCCTTCCGTTGCGATTTGTGATATGCGATCAGGCCCTCCACATGCGATTGTGATTTGTGGTGAAGCCTCCAAACATTGTTCTGCACGAATATTTGCACGACTCGAGCTTGACCTGTGCACTGTTCTAAACGTATTCAATAGCCCAGCTATTGAGACTCTCCGAACTTAAAATAACAAGACTCAACCCACTCATTCATGACTCTACCCACGTTCATGACTTGACCCAATGTGTTCACTACTTCACCCAACATGTTCGCGACTTGACCCAAATTGCTACCTTTATTGTCTTTGCTCCTGTGTTGCCTTAACTACCTTCACTCATTTTTTTCTCCTCTACCTCTCTTTTATGCTTTCTCACTGCACCATTGCCTTAGATAATGGTTCTACTGCTACTCCTTTGTCCTTAATGATAATTATGATGCTACTCCTTTGTCCTTAATGATAATTCTAGTGTTGCTCCTTTGCTCTAAGTGATAATTCTGGTACTTCTCCTTTCTGCTCCTTTGCCATCAAAGACAATATTTCCAATAGTCTCCCCCTTTGGCATTGATGGCAACACTTCCTCCAACACATCCTCCCCCTTTCATTATGAGAAGTGTCTATCTTCCTCTCCTTGCTTTTCCTCCCCCTTTGACATCAATGGAAAGGTGTTAAAAAATGTTTTGAGTGTAGATTCCATCATTGCATTGCTCCTCTTTGAGTTTAGTATAAGAATCCTTCATTCAACTCTTTTGTTATTAAATGAATATACACACTCCATATATTCATTACACCCTTGATGAATCCTTTTTTATTTGAATGAATACACCTAATCCACCATTGTATTATTGCTTCCTGATTGTTCTTTATAAACCGTGACTATTGCTTTATGTTACACACAAGCATTGCTTTATATGTACTTCAAATTACAAGAGCATTGTGAATGCATTACAGACTTCATATGATATATGAGCACTTTTGGGGTAACACTTTGAGAATAATTGAGATTGAATGAATATACACAAAAAACTGATGCTATCACAACTCATGAGAATGTTGGAAGGTATGTCACCATAGAATGTTTTGTTATTTTTACCCTTGTTCCTTGATGAAACTCTATGTACTGATGAAATATCAGCAATTCCATTCTTTCCATGCCTTGATAACACAACTTGACATTCTCCTTGATGTATTTCTGCCATACCAACACCGTGATGTATGCTATAATAACCCGATACTCGCGACCTATACCGTAACAATGCTCCAAATATAACATTTGGTATTCTACTAATAGGAATATTGCTCCACATACCAATTGATGAATATGTGTAATGATATACTGATAATAACATTTTTCTTATTCATCCTTCTTAAAAGTATTTTGTTACATTATTAACACTTTCCGAGAGACACATAGTGTAATCATCCTTTGTAGATATTTACCATCTCCATAGCTCGAGCTCTTCTTGACAACTTTTATGGGCTATTCTCCCCCTAAGAAGTTGCTTCTTGTCTAACTCTGGTTGGATGTTTGTTCCTAATATTGCAGGCTTCGCTAGTGCATTTTTTTTTCATCCGCCTTTTTTATCATATCAGAGAGTATCATCTGCAGAAACTATCCCCAGTTTGTCTCTTAGATTTTTGAAAGGTTCTCTTTCAAGAGTTTTTGTAAATATGTCTGTTGTCTGTTCTTTTGTTGGTACATATTCCATCGTTACTATTTTATCTGCTACTTGTTCTCTAAGGAAGTGGTACTTTATTTCAATGTGATTTGTTTTCAAATGAAGCACATGATTTTTTGATATGCTTATTGCACTTGTATTATCACATTTGGTAGAAATAGGTTTAGTGATACTTACCTTCATGTCTTGAAGAGTTTGTTTCATCCACATCACTTGTGTGCAACAAGCTGTTGCTGCTATGTATTTTGATTCTGTTGCAGATAGAGAGACATATGTTAGCTTCTTGCTTAACCATGCCACTAGAATTTCTCCCAAATAGAATGCACCTCCGCCTTTTCCTGTCATCCACACAGCTAGCCCAATATGCATCTATATATGCTATCAATGTGAATTATTTTCCTTTCGGATACCATAGGACATAATGTGCAGTTCCTTGGAAGTATCTAAATATCCTTTTGATTGCTAGCAAGTGATTTTTTTTGGGTGCTTCTTGATATCTTGCCACAATTCTTACTGTCAACATAATGTCTGGTCTAGAGGATTTTAGGTATAGCAGAATTCCTATCATATATATGTAAAGTCTTTTATCTACATCTACAGATCCATCATCATCACATAACTTGCATCCAGTGATCATGGGAGTTGACACAGGTTTGCAGTCTTCCATTTGGAATCTTTCTAACATGTCTCTCAAGTATTTTTCTTGTGAAATGAATATACCTTTTCTCTTCTGCAAATTGTTTCACTAACTCATCCTTGTCGCTCCCAAACATGATGTCATCTACATATACCACTACAATTAAAATTTCATTTTCATCAGCCTTTATATACAAATTTTTGTCTACTCTTCCCTTCTTGAATCCTTTTTTTTTAAAGTACTTGTCCAGCCTAGAATACCATACGCATGGTGCTTGTTTGAGACCATATAGGGCTTTCTTTAATCTGAAAACATAGTTGTGCTTATATGCTAAGGAAAAAACTTTAGGTTGTTCCATGTAGACTTCTTCCTCTAGATCTCCATTTAAGAAGGAATAATTCACATCCATTTGATATACGTTGAAATCATGATAGCATGAAAAATCTAGAAACATTCTAATTGCTTCCATTCTTGCTACAGGGGAAAAATTTACATCATAGTCAAGTCCTTCGATTTGAGAGTATCCCTTACATACAAGTATAGATTTACTTCTAATTACCTAGATTTTTTCATTCATCTTATTCTTGAATATCCACTTTGTGCACAGGAAATTTTTCCCAATAGGTCTTGGTATTAACTCCCAGGTCCTTTTCTTCTTCGTATGGTCTAATTCTTCATTCATAGAATTTATTGATTTTTTTTCTTTGTTAGCTTCATCGAAATTATTTGGTTCTATCTATGACAACATGAATAGATTCATTTCCTCAATCTGTTCAGCTAGCTATCTTCTTGTTTGGACTCTTGCACTCTTGTCTCTAATGATTTCATGTTATGGATGGTTCTTTTGAGTGTGTCTCAAGGGTCCTTTTGAGTTTACTTCTGTATCATCTATTGTCTCATTCTATTCTTTATTTTCTTGATTCTCATCATTCATAAGAGTTGTGCCCATTTTTATGGTAGAAAAAAAAAATGTTTGTATTTCGGAATGGATTATGTACACAAGTGAATCCACCATTGTTCTTAATTCCTTTTAAGTTTCCATACTATGGTATCCTTATATGTGCTCTACACTCCATCGCTTTATGACCAAACCTTTATAGCAAAATAAATACCCATGGAAGTAGTATTTGTATTTGGCAGAGAATGTTGTTTGGGGATATATCCATCTAGTCATATGAAAGTTTTGCCTTTGGAAGCCATTTCATCTGTACTAGAATGTTGCTTCTCTGTTCACTTCTTTTGTTTCCAGGGCTTTCCTTGTGGTAGGTTTTTGCTACAAATCCTGAGGATTTGAAGGTTTTCCCACATTTTTTTTCTCAAATTGATGGGAGTTAACATTAGCTTTCACTAATGTGATAGCTTTCTTATCCTCTGCCTTCGACTTGTTGGATTCTCCTTCATATCCTATCCCAGTCTTTACATGAGGAGATCTTTGGGCATTTAATATCCTCTGCAATTGTTCAACACCTTTTAACCGTTGAATGTTCATTGTTAAATCAATTTTATCCTTTTCCAATTTCTTCCTCAGACTCACCAAATATTCTTCCAATCTTCGACATTCTTAAATTTTCTCCCTTATTTTCTGCAACAAAATGTCTTCTACTTTCCTAGCTTCTTCTAGTTCAATTTTCATCTTAATAAAATCTTCAGAGTTTGGTTCTTCCTTTACATGTTTCAGAAGGATTACCTTTTGGTTTCTAGTCTTGAGCTTGAGTCTATCTATTTCTTGTAGGGCACTCATCAACTCCCCCTCAAGATCTACCTCGCCTTCTTCTTCAAATTCCATGAAATATATCTCAAGCTATTCCTTGACCATGAAAATGAATTCTAATGTTCCTTCTTCATTGGGGGATTCATCTGAGCTTAGAGATGCACTGTTGTCTTGTTGAGCATAGAATTTTCTTCTATTAAATCTGTTCCCTTTCTACCTATTTCTGAAATTTCTTTTCTCTTTCCCTTTTGACTGATTCTCTCTTTTCTTATCAGGAAATTTTGAAGCATAGTGCCCCACTCTTCCACAATTAAAGAAATTAAATGGAAATTTCCATTTGTACTTACCTGTGCCTCTATCCAATCTTTTGACAAATTAGACTTCTTCTTCATCAGAGCATGAGCATGTACCTTCCTTACTTTTATGCACTTGTCTGCTTTAAAGTCAACCACCCTCATATTTTACTTCCCTTTAGGAAGTCTCATCTCAGATGTTGTTAGGTTGCCAAGTAATTGGTTCTTAGTCAAGGTTTCCCAGTTTGTTGTTTCTTCTATGGCAGAAACCTTAGGATTAAACCTGGGTGGTAGAGATCTCAATAATTTTTTCACTCCAACACTTTCTTTAATTTCTTCACCTAGGCCTATCCTGATATTCACAACTTATACAACTCTTAAGAAGAATGCAATTATATCTTCATCTTCATTCATTTTTAAGTTTTCAAACTGAGTTTTATGTGCTTGTAGTTTGGCCATCTTCACCTTTGTATCTCCCTCGTCAATATTTTCTAATGTATCCCAAAATTATTTGGCAGTCTTACTGTGCATTACCTTGATAAATTCTAACTCACTTAGACTTCTCAAAAGTGCATTCATTACTTTTGCATTAGCTATGAATTTTCTTTTGGCTTCTTCCTGAGTGTTTGTATCCTTTGGGGCATATTTTTCTTCCACAACAACCCAGACTCCTACTCCAAGAGACATTAAGTATGTCCTCATTATTATTTTTAGAAAGCACAGTTTGTTCTAGTAAACATAGGGGCTTTATTTTAGGAAGCTTCCTTCTAGGCTAGCCATTTTGGAGACTAAGGACCTCCTTCCAGTCATTAAACTGATACAGAAGGAACTGGCTCTAATACCAATTGATGAACCCTTTACTAAACTGAGAGGGGGTGAATCAGTTTAGTGCACTCATGGAAATTAAAATTCTTTTCATTAAACTCATTAACAATTCATTTCATAAGCGACTTAATAAAGAGTGATCAACATACTAAATATGTGAAAAACAAGTAATAATAAGATTACCACATCTAATCAACACATAATAATCATGCACATGGACACCAAATATAAGTGGAAACCCATAAGGGTGAAAACCACATCTTATTATTGTTGTGATGCAAAGGCAAGCTCCTACCCCCTCTCACAACTTATTTTAGGTAGGCTCCAACCTACAGGAGTCTCCTACCTCAATTTCTGCAAGCTACAATTTGCAAGGAAGCTCCAACTCCCATATATTTTCTACTGACTACAACCCACAAGAGGCTCCTACCTCACACAAATCCAACTAGAATTTTATTAAGGTAAAACTTGAAAGGATGCTAAAATCCCCTCACTAAACATGAAATTAAAATGCTTATTTACCTAGATATCACCTCTATTTTCATCCACCTTCACTTCTGCCCTCTCTGCCTTCAAATCTGCTTCATATCAGCTCTAGATGTGCATATCATCTCTATCATCTCTCTCACATTCTCTGGCTCTCTCCCATTCTGTTGCTCTCTTACATTCTTTAGCTCTCTTCCATTCTGCCACTCTCTTACATTCTTCATCTCTCTTCCATTCTTCTGCTCTCAGTCCTTCTTCAGCTGTCTTCCATTCTGCTGCTTTCTAGCCTTCTTCAACTCTCTTCCATTCTTCTACTCTCTAGACTCTCTATGCACACTGATATTACAAGTTTTATAAAGATAACTACATGATTTTTTTCGTTCTACAGGGAATATGAAGTGAACATGCCTGACCCTATGCCTTCCACCAATTTGATTCCTCATTCTTCATTTTAGTTTATTACATCACAAATAATCATTACAACACTCATGGTGTTTTTCTTATGCTTATGGAGACTTGACTTTGCATCACATACAATAAAAAATAATAAATACATTTACATTTATAGTTACAACAAGTTTATTTCACTCAACCCTTCAAGCTCTTTTAATCGTTGTACTTTTTGTCCTTTCTGCTGTTGTCATTGATATTTTCAGTTTCTGTTGTTATATTATAACAATAATGCACAAACGCCATTTTTTCTTGACTCGACCCAACTGGCACGTTTCCAATAGTGCCACCATATACTGCCTTTTTCCCGACTCTACCTCTTACACTCGTGCCCACAACGTTCAAAATTCTCTGCTCCTTTGCTCTGTGTCGGGTCACTTACCTGAGTCTCCTTCTGCCTACGTTTAAACACTCTTTATTTACACAACACAACCACATACAACATTGTTCTGCACGGGGTCAGGTCTTTTTACTCACCCGAGTATTTTCTCGCATTTAGACTTTCATTTTTGTACACCCGAGTCAACTCGCAGTTAAAATTTACTTCTTTGTAAACAAGCGTAACCAAATTAAACCTGGACCTGAAATATATTAATATTTACCTCTGTATGATATCGGGTTCAGTCACTTATCTCATTTCGGCATTTCCTTTGTGTTTCGTGTTATATTCGGCTCTTCCAATCTATGATGTGTTTTCTTAATGAAAAATCATTACTTCTACATTTTAAATCCTTCGGACTTCACCTTTGAAATGTATCACATCCACTCCTCATATCGCATCTTGCACTTTGTCATTTCAACATGATTCCTGAGCGCTTATCCTCCTGAGCTTGTGAATTGCGATATTCGATTGGGTCCACTGCTGGAATTCAATTCCTTTAGATTTTAGCTTTGAACTATATCGTGTCTGCTCCTCATATCACATCTCGAAATTCTTGGTGGTTCTGCGTTATATTCACCCCTTCCAGCTCCAATGTGATTTCTTCACAAAAAGGCCTTATTCTGGATTTGAAATCCTTTGCAATTTAAGTCTGAAACTTCATCGCATCCACCCCTTATCGGATTTCGACATTCCAACTTGGTTCATGAGCATCATTCCTCTTGAACTTTGCGGTTTTTGATATGCGAATCAGCCCCACTTGAATTTATCGCAACTTCTCTATCGCATATTTATATCGCATGTTTCTTATCGGAAAGTTCTTTGATCTCTGGATCTTCACCTCTTGTGATTTTCGATATGCAGGCCAGGTCCATGTCATCTTCACGTCATCATGCCACGTCATCTTTCCACGTCAATGCCACATCATCTGCCATGTCAACTTGCCACATCACTACCTACGTCATCTTCTGTACTTCGCATTTTGCAATTTCTTGTTTCTCTACGGTTTTATGATCATATTTCCGCTACGATTTACGATATGCAATTAGTACCTCCACATGCGATTGTGATTTGTGGTGAAGCCTCTTAACACTGTTCTTCATGGATATTTTCATGACTCGGCCCTAACATGTGCACTATTCTAAACGTATTCAATAGCTTGACTCTTTAGCTTTTCTGAACTTAAAATAGCACGACTTGACCCACTTGTTCATGACTCTGCCCATGCTCACAACTTGACCCAATGCATTCACAAATTCACCCAACATGTTCACCACTTGACCCAACTTAATGCCTTTGCTGTCTTTGCTCATTTTCTGCCTTTACTTCCTTCACTCATTTGCTACTCCTCTACCTCTCTTTTATTCTTTCTCACTTCACCATTGCCTTAGATAACGGTTCTATTGTTGCTCTTTTATCCTTACTGATAATTCTAGTGTTTCTCCTTAGTCGTTAATGATCATTCTGGTGCTACTCCTTTGCTCTCAATGGTAATTCTAGTACTCCTCCTTTCTTTTCCTTTGACATCAATGACAATATTTTCAACACCATTTATGTATAGTATGATGACATCTTTATTTTCTTAGTTTCATTACTTTTTTATGAATCATAAATAACTAAACATATGTTCATTAAGGTTCACAAATTTCCCTATACTTAAGCATCACTAGCCATGATAAAATATAATTAATGTGATATTTGTTTTCTTATTTGATTTTTTTTATGCTCTATGTTTTCTATCATATTACGCATATAAAACAACTAATGATTTTATTTCTCTCACCACTTGTACATGAGATGGTGTGGCCACTTTTCATTGTACTCTTTGGTGGTACACCTTCTCTATCATTCTTGTATTATCATAGATGTCACAATAAACAGGATTTCTTATCCACAAGTTTAGTTTTTACCTCTTTTCTTTGCTTATAACTTATATTTTCATGGTCATAGAGTTTCATAACTAGGTTAATATTTATTATTCATAGTGCATGTTGAGAGTGTTTTATGGCCACCATGTCTTAATGGTTTATTGATTGCAATTCCACCTTTCCATTGGTATTCTCATTTCTCCCCATCCTCTAATATTGAGTCACATTGAATTTTATTTCTAACCACTACCAACATCACTTCAAAGATGGCCTCATACCATCATTACACCTAGTTTACGTTTGAGAGAAGCGTCTTTTGTTACCAATGTCCTAAAGATTAGTAATCACACCCATTTTTAGTTTTTTATATTGAATTCTAATCATACATTGTATCATTTTTATTTGATGAATTTATGGGAAATAACTTATATGAATGGTGTTTCTTGTCTAGGCCTTATAAGGCATGCCACTCCTCAATGAAAGACGACTTGAGTTTCCTCAACCTCAAAGAAGATTGAAGATCATATTTGAATCCATCATGTATGTTTAACAACTTGTTTCCATTGAATATATATATATATATATATATATATATATATATATTCAATGGAAACAAGTTGTTAAACATACATGATGGATTCAAATATGATCTTCAATCTTCTTTGAGGTTGAGGAATCTCAAGTCGTCTTTCATTGAGTAGTGGTATATTTAATGGAAACAAGTTGTTCAACATACATGGTGGATTAAAATATGATCTTCAGTCTTATTTGAGGTTGAGGAAGCTCGAGCCGTCTTTCTGTGAGGAGTGGTGTGCCTTATAAGGACTAGACAAGAAACACCATTCATATAATCTATTTTCCATAAATTCATCAAATAACAAGAAAACAATATAGGCTAATATAGGCTGTAAAATAAAATTACTTAAAAGGGTCAAATATTAAATTGTGATTTGAAACCCATGATTTGAAAAGCTCATTGTTATTTCTTATGATATTTAGAAAAGTGAAATAAAATGGAAATTAATTATTTAATTAATGAACTGACCTCTCTCTTTGAATTAAAATTTCTTTTTGATCCAGTTTTATAATTATGTATAATAGGAGAAAGTATTGGGAGGAAAGTGATTGTGTGTAAAATTTTAATTTTTGGAATCAACTAGTCATATTGAGATTTTAGCTATAAATTTTTTCAGTAATACTAGGGAGACGAATGGGAACATCTAGTTAAATTTTCATATTTTGTATCGCTATAACTTCTATGGAAGTTAGGGATTGACATTCGTCCTAAACTCAATTGCAAATGATTCATCTCATTATTTTATCTATAATTTCCTTGTTGGGACATTCAAGCCATGAAATGTGGAGCATATCAAGAAGGAATTGGAAGTAAGAACTTAAGATTGTGGTTTCCTTTAATTTCAAAGATATAAAATATGGAATATAGTTCTTGTGAAAAATGAGTTTTAAACAAGAAAACTTGGAAATTTTTCTATAATTCTCTTTTTATAAAGAATCAAGCTAAAATGGTGTTTGTGAAGGTATTGAAGAGCAAGTTGGTGCCTAGTTGGGGTGTCACTGGGGATAATTATCTCAAATAGCTTTCTTACTAAAAATGTTTTAAAGGATGGTTCCTACAAATAATTTTAAAAATAAATGTTGTGGTTCTATCCTAAAATGGTTTTCACATAAACGTTGTGTTTATTTTTTGCAACTGATAGATCTCATATGTGATTATTTTCTTATGGCTCTTGAATGTTTAAATAATTAAAAATTGACTTATATTTATTGAAAATCCCACTCTCAGTATAAGTATATCCAACAATTGGCACTAAAGTGGGTTCCTTTAGACATAATTTATTCACTAGAAGTTATATCTTTGAAGCACAAATGGCTAGCCAAGAATTTTTCTCCATGAAAAAAGCTCATTTGTTTGATGGGATAAACTATGTTTTTTATACTATAATCATGCAGACTTAACTATTGGATTTAAAATTTGGAAATGTATTTTGATTTTTTATAAAGTGCCAACAACTCCACCAATGGATCGAGATGGAAACAAGGTTAGTAAACATCATGAAAAATCCATTAGTAGTATCTTGTGTAGACTATCATATTCAATCCTTGTCAAGGTGATGTATTATGAATTACAGAATTGAATTTGGGACAAACTTCAAAATATATATGAAGGAAATGATGAGGTTAAGAAGGATATTATCCAATCTCATTGAATTTAGTTTGATATTTTGAAAATGAAATACAAATAAAATGTTGCAACATATCTCATTTGTGTAGATGAAATTTTGAACACCACAAAAATACCTATTGAAAAGGTTTTAGAACCCATAATTGTAAAAAAGGTGTTTAGTCACTCGTGTGAATACTTGATGCCAAAATTTTATCTATTGAAGAAATTAAGGAACTTTATGATTCTCATGGTGTATAAAATGAGGATTGAGAAACAAGAGCCATCACAGCAAGTAGCATCCTTCAAGGATTCAAATAACATTAATAACAAAGAGCATGCATCAAATAATAGCTCAAATAGTTAATAAAACACAGAGGGAGAACATTTTGTGGGAAAACTCAAAAAGGGATCTAGAAAATACAAAGCTATGTTTCCCTTTAAATGCTCTAACTACAAGAAAGTAGAACATTTTGTTGCTAAATTTTCATAGGAAAGGAATTAAAATAATGGTGATGGAGAAGATAATATCATAAAAAATAAGAAAACATCATGAACACGAAATGAAACACAAATAAGCCAACCATGAAAAAGGGAAGGAAACTTATAAGTAAAGGAAGAGCCTCTACTAAAAAGAAGTTAATGAGTCATTTGAAGAGAGTAGCGACAAAAATGATAGAGGAGAAGCTATATTTATGGAAATATAGTCAATGAATGATGTCTTGGAAAATTAAGAAAAATAAAATGAAATGATAGATTTACAAGAGGAAGAAAATTTTGAAACATATGGGGAGGTGGACCTTAAAGAGGAACTCATTTGTGCCTTAATAAAAATAACGAATCTTAAGAAATAAAATTTGAAACAAAAGGACAAATTGATTAAATATGAAGATGAATATGATGATGCATAAGAAAATATGTCAAAAATAAATGAAGAAATATATAAGCTGTTAGCCACCTATGATATTTGTTATACCAGAAGATGGCTAAGACTTTTTGAGCCTCCAAGGAACAAAGTTTATCACTAAAAATTGTTGGCTCTTGAAGGCTCCTTGAAGGCCTCATGCCTCTGTCCAAAATATTCATTTTTGTTCCCATTTTATACTTAGAAATCCTGCTGAAATCATGAGAAGAAACTGCTGAAAGACATTCATTTTCCCCCTTCTCAAATCTTCATTTTCTCCCCTTTTTTCTCCATAAAAAATCCCTTTTTTTCATAAATCCTCTTCTTCCATTCATGGAAATCGCTTTTACAAATTTAAAGACTCACTCTTTAACCTTACCAAAACCCCCCATCTCCATTGAAAACCTTGAAAAATTCCATGAAAATCATGTTTTTTATGTATTGGGCTTAAGCCCCCTTGGGCTAAAGTTTCTAACTACTTCCGATCATATGCCCACACCCTGGGACCAAGCGCTAACTCTGGAGGCGCTTATCGCATCGCACAAACTCAAGTGCACAAGGTTTTGCGCTATGTTTAAAACTTGCGATGCGATCAGCCTTATATTGAAAAACCCCGATCGCATCGCTATTTTTATAGATATCCTGTGGGCCCGCCTTTGCGCAGAAAACCACTGAATAATCCATACCCGATCTCTTTTTTCCTTTGTGAAACTCAAAAACCCACTTTTCCAATGTTTTGGTCTAAAAAACCAAAGTCACGTATTAATATCAATGGGTTGATTGAAAAGAGTGATCGCAGATCGCAAATTGCAGAAAATGCAATGGGTAGATTGAAAAGCCCATGTCTGAACTTGCGATATGCGATGGACCCTGTTATATATCCCGTCCAAAACATTAAAACCTTATGTTATATTTAAAACTTTGGGTTTTTATGGTTTTTAAAAAGTTCTCTGCCGGTCTGAAATTCGAGCAATCTCCACCGTCGATCTGTTCTGTAGATCGAATGTGCAGAGTTCATCTCCTCGTGGTCCCCACTTCCCATAAGCCGATTGCCCAAAACCGGTGGTATCCATCGCACCCCCTTTGGGGCAAGGGTTGTTTTTTCCTGATGGCCAGCGATTCCATACAACGGTTGACATGCATCCCCTGTACCTTTTTCAAAACCGTTGTCCATCGCACATAACCACATTCCATCACACATTATTGTTCGGACGAGGATGCCCAACGATATTGACCACATCCGTCGGATTGAAACCCACTCATCCAACAAAGATCACTCGTTGAAGATGTCCGATGGTTAACCAAGATACACACGCGATAACTGGGCTATCGTACAGCAGCAAAAACAATCTCCGTCGTCGATCTGATCTGCAGATCGACGGTCCATATTCCATCACCCTATTCCCTCCATTTCGCTTTCAACCTCCGCTCCCGACTGTCGATCTCTGCGCGATCGATGGCTCAGATTCAATCTTTTTCCGCTCATTCTACAATCTCTCTTGGTCAATCCTGATCGTTGGATGATGCCATCCAACGACTATGCTCCTTCCCCACCTTCTAAGCAGTTTATACCAAAAATGTAGGATTTCTTAATTGTTTTTATGTTTTGCAAGTGTTTTAATGGTTTTCCATTGTATAATGAAGGAAAGCCGAGGTCCAGGAAAGATGTTTTTCGCGCCTTTGTGTTATCAAAGAGAACCATTCACGGGGCTTCATTCCATTTTTTTATCAATGCTTCATGGGCATTGATGCCTTTAAAATGCCAGTGCGGCCTGCACATCGACAAGACACTGTTTTATTCAAAAGAACAGTTAAAGAGTATAAGTTTGAAGACAAAGCACAGTAGATGGAGATTAAAGATAGATATGGGGAATTACGGCTAAGAATGATTATCAAAAGCCTAATTCCCTGGGTTGAAACACAATTAATAGAAAATCATAAGTGTTTCACAGACAAAAAAGGTTTCCACTGCTTCAAAGGAGGCGAATTGATTCCTCAGCTACCAAAGGAGCCACCTGTTGCCTCAAACCATTCAAACAGAGGTCAAAGTTATTGCAGAACCACATATTTTTCCTCAGCACAGCCAAGGAGTTACTTCTGCAAGGAAATGAATTCAGAAATATCTGCAGAGTTACTCCAAACATTACACAGAGCCTCAAAGTCAATAAAATCTCCCACCAAGCTTTGATATTTATTTTAAAACAGTTAATACAGTAGTCCACCTGTAAACTTCTCCATCGAGCCCCTCAAAAGGCTAAGAAGTCTTGAATCTGTATTAATTATCTTAGGAGATCTTTTATCAAATATCACATCCTCATCCTTCTATAAATACTTCTGTAGAAGATGAGAAGTTGTTGGTTGATTGGTTGTTGTTTGATCACAAGTTGTAATACTGAAACCCTCTGAAATAAATACATAGTCTGTTGAAGTTGAAGAAGAAACTGGAGTCTTTGAAGTCTTGATGATGTTGTTGCATGCTTGTTCCTAAGAAGGCTCTATCATTGGATCCATGAGCTTGGCTGTTGGTGAAGTATTCTGAACTGTTTTATGTTTTTCCCCTGTTTTCATTATGTTCCATAATTTCTTACTACAGTAGGCTGAAATTTTTAGTCTAAGAAATGACTCTTGGAAGCACCTTAGACCTGTTCACCCTTCATTGTTTAATGTTTTCTGTTGCTGAAGTATTTTAGAGGCTTTAATATTTCTCTTTTGTCTTCATGCTTGTTTATTTCCTTAATATTTTGAATAGTTGGTTTTAGCCTGATTTATGGTTCTCGCTGCTTATCTGCTGTCGTTTAAAAATTGTTATTGAAGTCTCCCTTTGAAGTTCTTTGCTTATAGTGAATCAGAGAGGTTTGTTTTGATCTTGCCCTTTGTCCTCACTTAAACAGTTGGCTTAAAGGTCGTTATAATTATGATCATAGATTTTTTTAGGTGTTCCCTATTCTATGACTGCAATTATCAGTGAATGTTTTATTTTTTCTAAGTCATTTGAAATAATATATTTGAGGAAATAGGGTGTTCCCCGAATCTTAGATTTCATTTTAAAAGTTTTTTTGGAGTCATTATTTGCTTAAGGTGTGATTTGTATATTTCATGGTTAGCCCTGTCTATTAAAAAGCTCTTTATTGTTCAAATTATGCTTTCAAATTCCCTTTGTTGAGAATTAAACCTCTCTTTCTAAATCATTAATGTTCATCTCATTCCAAAAACAAAAGGATCCTGTGGCCAAGTTAGATTTTCCCTTTGATATCCCATATCCATTGATGAGTTTGTTATGAAATTTGCTTGACTCCATTGCCCAATGAAACATATATTTTGTTGTCCTATATATCTTTCCTAGGCCCTTCATGTTTTGTTGTATCATTCCAACCAAACAATAAAAAAAATAAACACCTGCACTTAATAACTAGTCTAAAACCAATACTCAAAGCTCACAAGATAAACCTTTGAAAACAAACTTTTGAGAGATCCCTCTCTGAGAATAGGAGGAATAGATCCTGTAACTCTAAATATTGGTTCTGATGTTGCCTTGTCTTTTGATTTTCCAAACTATCAAAACACGAGACACCAACATAATGGCGATCACGGTGGGACTCTGAGTAGAATCTACAAAACAAAACACTCACTATCTAAATATAACATAAGTAAACTTCTTCAAGCACTACCAATCAATGGTAATCATGATAGGATCTTTTGAATCAGTGACAAACTAATTAACCCTTATGATTCTTATAATGCCTTATCAAACCTTGAAGGATTCAGTTACTAGGCCATAAGAGTGAAATCTGTACGTTTTGACACCCTAGCTAAGTGTTAAGACAGATTTAGGACACTCTCATAACCTATAAGACCAAAATAACTCGGAAAAACCCAAAAAAAATTTAGTTTGGCTTCATAATAAACTTGGTGGTGGACCATAAAACCTTTACCTCCAAAAGAGCTAAAAATTTCCACCTAGCAACTCCGCGATCCTAGAAAATAGACCTTAAGACTCCACTGGGAAGACCCCAAGTCTTAACAGCATCATACAAACTGAGCTATAAGGCTTTAAGATTAAAATTTTCCTTCTTCTGAAAATATCAGTTAGCCTCTTAAAGATTGTCATATTTCGTTAAAACTTTTCTTTTCCAACTCGGTCTGAAAAACATAGCATAGTGGCTCCTAGAAAGATTCATACTAGAGCCTACCCTGACCCAAACCCACTGGAAGAAGTTGACAACCCTGAAAGTATACTTAGGAAATCTTCCAAGATAAAATTTTCAACTGTTTTCAGATCACCCTTGAGATCTAATTCAGTCCCTGAAAATCTCGCAGCCCTACACCAATCACAAATCGACTTAAGAAATACTTTTAGAACTAAGTCACTTGATGATATAATTCAGATAGATTCTGAGTCCTCACTTTCATCCCCAGAACAAAGTGAACAACCTGGTAGTAGAGAAACCACACCACCTTATTTACATTTCCTTCTCAATTTAGGTGTCTCTCATCCAAGGTCAGCTCAACAATCTATCCCCGGTACATCCACATCTGTCCACCCAACATCCATTGTCCAAACCACCCCACTTCAACCCACTTTCCCTTTTGTAAATCCACCCCCACCACCTATCATGGCAGCATGGTATCCTCCCCTAGTCCTTCTTGTACCATTAGTCAATCTCCCACAGGACTACCAATCCAAAATTCCATTATATGATGCTAACAATGCTACAACTGCATCACAACATGTAGACAAAATGAATGACTACTTTGACATAAATGAAATTGATGATGATTTTTTCAAGCTTAAGTTATTCGCTCAGAGCCTATGGGGAGAAGTAAGAAAATGGTTCAAAGGTTTAGCCCCCCATAGTATTAATGATCTCCAAGGCTTCCATCAAACATTCCTAAACAAATGGGAAGTGAAGAAGAATCCTCTCCAAGTCCTTTCTGATTACAAAAATCTCCATAGAAACCCTGGGGAGAGTGTGCAAGCTTATTGCACTAGATTTAATAGTGTGTATAATGCCCTTTCCCCAGAACTAAAACCTCCACAGGGCGCAGCTTTAAACAAGTTCCTTGGAGGGTTTGAATCTGACATGACCTATTCGCTAAGAGAGAGAGATTTTACAACTCTTGAAGATATTCAAAGGGGTGCTCTTTCTGTGGAAGTCAACTTAATGGAGAAGAGAGCAAGAATGAAAACTGAGAAGAGAGTGTCTTTTAGAGAAAAGTCCACTCCTTCTACTTCAAGCTCAAAAATGGAGAGGATGTTGGAAGAAATGATGAAAAAGATGAGCATAATTAAGAAAGAACAAGAAAATCAAAATCAGACTGCTCCTCGAAATAGAAATCAAAATTATATAAGAGAAAACAATCAAGACAAACATAAAGAGAATGACCAACAGATTAGACCTCCCTTCCAACAAAACTATGTGGATCAATATGAGGAAGATAGGGAGTTGGAAAGGTTGGAAGAATCTCATGTAAACTTGATTGGGTCAGACAGTGGAGATGATGTTTACCTCATTGAGGAAGAACAAGGATTCTTCTCTGATGACCAAAATACAAACACCTACGAAGACTCTGATGACTATAGATTGGGTTTTGAAAATGCAATAATGGAGGTACACAAATAGTATGATATTAGGAGCAAGGGAAATATAGATAATTCAAAGGATAAGAACAATAGCACTGCTGTCAAGAAAAACGTAGAAAAATAGCCCAAAAAGACAGCAAAAAAAACCAACATTTCGGCCAAAAAACTAGAATTAAACAAAGGCAAAGGTGTCCAGCCAAATGTTGAAAAAGGTACCCCTAGCACTTCAGCTAGTGGTCCTACCAAAACTGTCCCAATTACTAGTCCAAACAAGGTTCAGCAAATCAAAGTTGCTGAAAAGAATTCAATTGAAAAAACAGATGTAAATACAAACAATTCAATTATTCCTTTCAGCCTTGAAGGAGAGATTGCTAAGATAAAAATTACCATCCCCTTAGTTGAACTAGTAACCCAATAGGTGTATAAAAACCAAGTTTTGAAAGCTTTGAACTTAGGAAGTGATACTGACAATTTAAACTTGGCAGATGACAAACCTGAGTTGTTGTTTGGTCCAGAAGTTGAAGGAAAATATCAAGAAGGGGTTGTCCCTCCCTTCTATGTTAGTTTGAACATACATGAGAAAATTTTACACAATGCTATGTTAGACTCAGGAGCTTCACACAATATAATGCCCAAGGTAGTGATGGAAAGCCTAGGCTTAGAAATTACTAAACCATACAAAGACTTGTATTATTTTGACTCAAGCCGAGTCAAATGTTTGGGTTTAATCAAATATTTGTGTGTTACTCTAGCTCAGATCCCTACTAAGAGTCTGGTTATGGATATAGTTGTAGCTGACATTCCCCCTAAGTATGGCATGCTCTTATCAAGATCTTGGGGAGCCAAACTTTAGGGCAGCCTTTGAATGGACATGTCTTACGCCACCATCCCTGTTTTCAACCAAAACATAATACTGTACAGAGAATCTCACATGAAGTACATGGTGAGCAACATAGACAAACCGAACAACTCTCCAATCTATTCTATTCAGTAAAGTTTAGATTCCTTTATCTTATGTAACGAAGATGAAATTACTCAACAAGATAAAGAGAACATAGACCCAACTGATTCACCAGAAGAATCAAATTTTCTCTAAAATCAACTTCAAAACCTCGACAATCAATAACAACAGGAAAACGAAAATGAGTCAAACATAATTTGGACGGTAAACTTTGATGGATCCTGTAATAAAACAAGCGCAAGTGCAGGCGTATGGATCCATAATACAAATCAGAGTTTTTCATACAAATTGGATTTCCCGTGCACTAACAATATCGCTGAGTACGAGGCCCTCCTCCTAGGCTTACAATTTCTTAAACAATTAAAAGCCCAGAAGATATCAATCTTAGGAGATTTTGAACTTATCATAAAACAAATCAAAGGAGAAGACTCAGCCAAAAATCTGAGGCTTAGCGAATATCGAAACGCTGCCCTCGATTTATTGAAGACCTTTGAAAAATACGAACTTGTTTTCATTCCTAGAGCGTTTAATCATTTAGCAAATGAACTCGTTTTCAATGCCAGTAACTGCCAAATACCTGAAATAAACGAACAGCTTACCGTAAAGGTAAAACACAGGCATGTTGTGCCTAATAACGAGGATCACTGGTAGGTGTTTAACTCTGATAAACACATAAACTATTTCTTGAAATCATAAAATGATTTTAGTATACCAATATCAGAAACTAGCCATAAGAAAAACTGTTTATATGTCGAAGAAATCCCATAAGCTAAAATAACACACTCTGCTGATATAAATCATTACGAGAATCCGTTTGAAGCAGAGTTAATTGAAAACGTGGACCAAAAAGACCTGGAAGTTTTAGAATGTAAGAACAATTCAATTCCAAGAGGTCTCTCACCTTTGGAACACCTTTTTTACTTTAATGATGTAGCCAAAGAATCAAAAATGGAGCCTGTAGAAACAAACATAGAAGAACACAACATAGGCTCCCTAATAGAACCCAAAATGATTAAATTGTCCAGCACTCTTTCAACTCATATGAAATCTCGATACATTGATCTGTTTAAGGAGTTTAAATATGGTTTTTCCTGGGCATACACAGATCTGAAATATTACGATACCAACATCATTCATCACAAGATTCCCTTGAAGGAAAATCAAAAGCCCTTAAAACAAAAACTGAGGAGAATAAACCTACTTTTATTGCATTTATTTAGAGCCGAAATTGAAAAGATGCATGATGCTGGCATTATAGTACCTGTTAGATTTTCAGAATGGGTATCAAACTTAGTTTCTGTTAGAAAAAATATAGGGGAGATCAGACTCTGTATCGACTTCAGAAACTTAAACAGAGCATCCCTAAAAGACAACTACCCTTTGCCTAATATGGACCATATACTTCAGAAGGTAGTTGGGTCTAAAAGGATATCACTCTTAGATGGGTTTTCAGGTTACAACCAGGTGTTAGTGTTCCCAAGTGATCAAATCAAAACTGCTTTTACCACACCTTGGGGCACCTTTATGTATGTCAAAATTCCTTTCGGGTTAATGAACGTGGGGGCCACCTTCCAAAGGGCCATGGATATAGCCTTCTCTGAAGATATTGGCTACTTCATCATTATTTACCTTGATGACATAATTGTCTTTTCAAAAACTGACGAAGAACATCTGATTCACTTGAGAAAAGTTTTTGAGAAGTGTAGGAAATTCGGCTTGTCATTGAATCCAAAGAAAACACTCTTTGGTCTCCAAGAAGGTGAACTTCTTGGCCACATAATTTCAAAAGAGGGAATCAAGATAGACCCTACAAGGATAGGTAGCATATTGCAGATCAACCATCCAAGGAGCCTCAAAGAGTTGCAATATTTCATCGGAAAGATTAATTTTTTGAGAAGGTTTATCCCCAACCTTGCTGAGCTATTAAGAAACATTACAAACATGCTTAAGAAAGATATGGGTGTAAAATGGACTTTACCAGCTAAGAAATCATCTGAACTGGTCAAACAAGCTCTTACTCAAGCACCAGTCCTGATTAGTCCTGATTTTACCAAATATTTTTACATCTTTTCCTTTGCATCTGAACATACAATAGCTGCGGTTTTACTTCAAAAGAATGATTTGGGGCAAGAACAACCAATATATTTCTTTATTAGGGCCTTAAGAGATGCTCCTCTCAAATATAACATCATGGAGAAGCAAGCCTTAGCATTGGTGAAAGCATTGAAAGACTTTAGGGTCTATATTTTACACTCTCACATAATTTCTTTTGTTCCACATACTGTTGTCAAGGACATTCTAAGTCAGGACCCTGATGGTAAAAGGGGAAAATGGATTGCAACTATTCTTGAATATGACTTAGAAATCAGACCCACCAAACTAGTTAAAGAGCAAGGATTAGCAAAACTTATGGCTGAATCTAACTTCCAAGCACTAGATATGAATATGGTAGATGTGTTGGAAGAAATAGAAGAATCTGATGCTCCTTTTATTAAAGAAACATTTCTAAATTCTCCTTGGTATGCTGACATTATTTATGTGCTTTTATATCTAAATACCCCTCCTTCTTTGTCCAAAACTAAAGCTAGATTTTTGAAACAAAAGGCTTTGAGTTTTTGCATATTAGATGGGGTATTATATTGGAAAAATGTTGTTGGAATTTTGCTTAAATGTCAACTTGAAGATGATGCAGGAAAGATCATGCATGAGTTGCATGATGGAGAATGTAGAGGACACCTCTACTGGAAGGCCACAACAAACGAAATTCTTAGATCTGGTTACTATTGGCCTACCCTTTTCCTAGACACTCAAAAGCTGGTCATGTCTTGCCATAAGTGTCAAATCTTTGATGGCAAGAGAAAACTCCTTCCCTTACCTTTACACCCTATCAGAGTTGAGGCACCTTTTCAACAATTGGGTTTCGACATCATTGGGGAAATTCACCCATCCTCCTCAGCTCAGCATAAATGGATCCTCACAGCCATTGACTTCTTTACCAAATGGATAGAAGCTATACCTTCCAGAAATTCCAATGACTCTGTCATTATCAAGTTCCTTAAAACAAATATCCTATCCAGATTTGGTTGTCCCAGAAAAATCATAACAAACAATGCTGTTGCTTTTAAATCTAAGAAGATGGTTGATTTCTATTACAAATACCACATAACCTTGGGCCATTCCACGACTTACTATCCCCAAGGAAATGGATTAGTTGAATCCTCCAACAAAAGCCTCACCAATATCATTAAAAATCTGTTGGAGCAAAATCAGAAATCATGGCACAGTAAACTGGTTCATGTCTTATGGGCTGATAGGTTGACTACAAATAAATCAATAAACATGTCCCCCTATCAGTTATTTTATGGCACAGATGCAGTCTTTCCCACCTCATTGGGAGTGCCAGTCATGAAGCTCCTTCAAGAAGTGCAGATTGAAGAGAATGATATGCAGAGAAGAATCAACCAGACAATCCATTTACAACAAACCAGAGAGGAATTCTATGAAAGAACAAAGTTAGTCCAAGAGAATATGAAGAAGCTATTTGATAAAAGGACTAAGGCAAACAATTTCCAAGTTGTAAATGTTGTTCTTAAATGGGATTCAAGAAGAGAAGAGAAGGGAAAAAATGGCAAGTTTGAGAATTTGTGGAAAGGGCCCTATATTATTCATGCTGAGAGGGGTCATAATGCATTTTTCTTGAGAGAATTGAATGGAGAAGATCTGTATGGAGGTCCTGTCAATGGTGGGATGCTCAAGCATTACTTCTGCCAAGAATCTTAAGTTTTGAAGCATTTTTATTATTCATTGTAAATGTCATAGTCTAACCATTGCTTTCAAAGTTAGAAAAGATCAAAAAATAAAAAAAAACAAAGAAAGAAAGAAAAGAGGGCAGATGGTAAAAACAATAAAGGTACAGCCCCATACCAAAAAGGAGAAACAAATCTGAAAGTGTGCAAGCTTAAATGCCACTCCTACTAAACACACTTCTAGTTAGTCAAACAGCCTAATCTTGACTAATTAGCTTTTGAATTTACTGCTGATAGGATAGTGAAATTGATTTTCCAAACTGCTTAAACTTGGCTTATCAGTAGGTAGATTAGGATAGAAATGAAAGGTTCAAACATGTTCAAAACCTGAACCTAAGTTTCCAAAAGAAAGATGACTCAAATCTGTTTCAAAATTCTGAGTCAAATAATGTTAAAGTCTGGTTCTAAATAGCTCAAACTCTGAACCAGAAGACAAGGAAGAAACAGCTAAAAGAAGAATCAAAACATAGTTGTAAAAAGAGTGAAGGGAGTGCTTGAATTCTCAGATCTTAAGCCTTCCATTTTGATTTAATTTTCTGCAAAATAATTTCTATGTGCAGCTTGTTCTTATGCCATAGATCATAGCAAGTCAAACAGCTTAATCTTGACTTGGATGTTTTTAAATTTCTATTGTAGAATTTAGAGAATAAAATCTGATTGGATAGTTTAATCCCAAACAGATAGTAGATTAGGTAGAGAATTATATGGATTCAACTGTTTAATCTGAATCCATGGCGAAATAAGAAGTAAAACTAGATTATATTTTTTGCTTTCAAAAAGAATAAAATGTTGAAAGAGAGTTTTCCAATCCAAGTGCACTCTAATGAACAAAAAATGTTAGATTAGTAGGATTGGGTAGGCAGAAAGCTTGTTGATAAAAAACCCATTGTTTTCCATGGTTGTTATCATTTCCAAAGAAAAATAAGATCATTCAATCAAAGAAAGGAAGCCCAATGAATGAGGCACCTGATCAGCCTCCCAGAAAATGCAAGTCTGAAAGTTCTTGATACCTTCAAGAAGGCACCATCCCCAAGTGGAGCCACTGTTAGCCACCTATAATATTTGTTATACCAAAAGATGGCTAAGACTTTTTGAGCCTCCAAGGAACAAATTTTATCACTAAAAATTGTTGGCTCTTGAAGGCTCCTTGAAGGCCTCATGCCTCTGTCCAAAATCTTCGTTGCTGTTCCCATTTTATACATAGAAATCCTGCTGAAATCATGAGAAGAAACTGTCGAAAGACATTCATTTTCCCCCTTCTCAAATCTTCATTTGCTCCCCTTTTTTCTCCATAAAAACTCCCTTTTTTTTCATAAATACTCTTCTTCCATTCATGGAAATCACTTTTACAAGGTTAAAGACTCACTCTTTAACCTTACCAAAACCTCCCATCTCCATTGAAAACCTTGAAAAATTCCATGAAAATCATGTTTTTTATGTATTGGGCTTAAGCCCCCTTGGGCTAAAGTTTCTAACTACTTCCGATCATATGCCCACACCCTGGGACCAAGCGCTAACTCTGGAGGTGCTTACCACATCGCACAAACTCAAGTGCGTAAGGTTTTGCGTTGTGTTTAAAATTTGGGATGCAATCAACCTTATATTGAAAAACCACGATCGCATCGCTATTTTTATAGATATCCTGTGGGCCCGCCTTCTGCGTAGAAAACCACTGAATAATCCATGCCCAATCTCTTTTTTCCTTTGTAAAACTCAAAAACCCACTTTTCCAATGTTTTGGTCTGAAAAACCAAAGTCATGTATTAATATCAATGGGTTGATTGAAAAGAGCGATCCCAAATTGCAAATCGTAGAAAATGCAATGGGTAGATTGAAAAGCCCATGTACGAACTTGCGATATGCGATGGACCCTGTTATATATCCTGTCCAAAACATTGAAACCTTATGTTATATTTAAAACTTTGGGTTTTTATGGTTTTCTGAAATTTCTCTGCCGGTCCGAAATTCGAGAAATATCCACCGTCGATCTGTTCTGCAAATCAATGGTGTGGATTTCATCTCCCTGTGGTCCCCTCCACTCATAAGCTGATTGCCCAAAACTGGCGGTATCCATTGCACCGCCTTTGGGGCAAGGGTGGTTTTTTCCCAATGGCCAATGATTCCATACAACGGTTGACACGTGTCCCCTGTAACTTTTTCAAAACCGTCGTCCATCGCACATAACCGCAGTCCATTGCGCATTATTTTTCGGACCAGGATGCCCAGCGATATTGACCACGACCGTCTGATTCGAACCCACTCATCCGATGGAGATCACTCGCCGAAGATGTCTGATGGTTAACCAAGATACACACGTGATAACTGGGCTATCATACAATGGCAACAATAATCTCCACCGTCGATCTGATCTGCAAATCGAAGGTCCATATTCCATCACCCTATTCCCTCCGTTTAACTTTCAACCTTCACTCCCGACCGTCGATCTCTTCGCAATCGACGGCTCAGATTCAATCTTTTTCTGCTCATTCTACGATCTCTCTCGATCAATCCTGACTGTTGGATGATGCCATCCAATGGCTACGCTCCTGCCCCACCTTCTAAGCAGTTTATACCAAAAAATGCAGAATTTCTTAATTGTTTTTGTGTTTTGCAGGTGTTTCAATGGTTTTCCATTGTATAATGAAGAAAAGCTGAGGTCCGAGACAGACGTTTTCCGTGCCTTTGAGCTATCAAATAGAACCATTCATGGGCCTTCACTCCACTGTTTTATCAATGCTTCATGGGCATTGATGCCTTTAAAAGTCCAGCGCAGCCTGCACATCGACAAGACACTGTTTTATTTAAAAGAACAGTTAAAGAGTATAATTTTGAAGACAAAGCACAACAGATGGAGATTAAAGATAGATATGGGGAATTACGGCTAAGAATGATTATCAAAAGCCTAATTCCCTGGGTTAAAACACAATTAATAGAAAATCATAAGTGTTTCACATATAGAAAAGGTTTCCACCGCTTCAAAGGAGGTGAATTGATTCCTCAACTACCAAAGGAGCCACCTGTTGCCTCAAACCATTCAAACAGAGGCTAAAGTTATTACAGAACCAAATATTTTGCCTCAGCACAACCAGGGAGTTACTTCTGCAAGGAAATCAATGCAAAAATATCTACAGAGTTACTCCAAACATTACATAGAGCCTCAAAGTCAATAAAAGCTCCCACCGAGCTTTGATATTTATTGTAAAACAGTTAATATAGTATTCCACCTATAAACTTCTCCATCGAGCCCCTCAAAAGGCCAAGAAGTCTTGAATCTGTATTAATTACCTTAGGAGATCTTTTATCAAATCTCACCTCCTCATCCTTCTATAAATACTTCTGTAGAAGATGAGAAGTTGTTGGTTGGTTGGTTGTTGTTTGATCACAAGTTGTAATACTGAAACCCTCTGAAATAAATACATATTCTGTTGAATTTGAAGAAGAAAATGGAGTCTTTGAAGTTTTGATGATGTTGTTTCATGCTTGTTCCTAAGAAGGCTCTATCATTGGATCCATGAGCTTAGCTGTTGGTCAAGTATTCTGAACTATTTTATGTTTTTCCCCTGTTTTCATTATGTTCCATAATTTCTTACTACATTAGGCTGAAAATTTTAGGCTAAGAAATGACTCTTGGAAGCACCTTAGACCTGTTCACCCTTCATTGTTTAATTTTTTCTGCTGCTGAAGTATTTTAGAGGCTTTAATCTCTCTCTTTAGTCTTCATGCTTGTTTATTTCCTTAATAGTTTGAATAGTTGGTTTCAACATGATTTATGGTTCTCCCTGCTTGTCTGCTGCCATTTAAAAAATGTTATTGAAGTCTCCCTTTGAATTTTTTTGCTTACAGTGAATCAGAGAGGTCTGTTTTGATCTTGCCCTTTGTCCTCACTTAAACAGTTGGCTTAAAGGTCATTATAATTATGATCATAGATGTTTTTAGGTGTTCCCTCTTCTATGACTGCAATTATCAATGAATCTTTTATGTTTTCTAAGTCATTTGAAATAAGATCTTTGAGGAAATAGGGTGTTCCCCGAATCTTAGATTTCATTTTAAAAGTTTTTTTGGAGTCATTATTTGCTTAAGGTGTGATTTGTAGATTTCATGGTTAGCCCTGTCTATTAAAAAGCTCTTTATTGTTCAAATTATTCTTTCAAATTCCCTCTATTGAGAATTAAACCTCTCTTTCTAAATCATTAATGTTCATCTCATTCCAAAAACAAAAGGATCATGTGGCCAAGTTAGATTTTCCCTTTGATATCCCATATCCATTGATGAGTTTGTTATGAACTTTTCTTGACTCCATTGCCCAATGAAACAGATATTTTTTTGTCCTATATATCTTTCCTAGGCCCTTCATGTTCTGTTGTATCATTCCAACCAAAAAATCAAACAAATAAACACCTGCACCTAATAACTAGTCTAAAACCAATACTCAAAGCACACAAGATAAACCTTTGCAAACAAACTTTTGAGAGATCCCTCTCTAAGAACAGGAGGACTAGATCCTGTAACTCTAAAGATTGGTTCTCATGTTGCCTTGTCTTTTGATTTTCCAAACTATCAAAACATGGGATACCAACATAAGCTATTATCAACATATACATTAAACTAGAAGAGGAAAAAAGGATGAAAGAACCAATGAAAATATAGCTGAAGGAAAAGGAGAAAATTTGTGAAAAGATGGATGTTGGAATTGTTTACATAAGAAACTAACTAGAGAAAACAATGCATTATTTGAATGGGAGCTTTGATTTTGAAAAAAAAAATTGAAATTGATGACTGGAATACCACCATTAAGAAGTTATAAGTGGCCAATTTGTAATTTAATAATGATGTTTCCCATTTCCAAAATTCCATTAATTATTCAAGGAGATGTTGCTCCACTTTCAATAGATAATAAATATGTGTTTTATGAATATCAATATTTCAAGAAAGATTATGATGCTTTACTGTTATAGCTCGTAGAGAAGGATTGCACCATTTATCTACTATTTTGTGTTGAAAATAAGGTTGGTGATAAGATGTAGGATCATCATTTTGCAATACAACTATTTTTGAGATAGATGATGCCTCTCATATTAATACATATGATACATTACCACTCAACAATGATGTTTCACCTAATTTTGAAAAATACATGACAAGTATTAGATCTTGACATCTAAGTAGAATGGGATAAACTAGTGGTGAATTTGGAAATAATGGGTAGGGAATTCTTTCACCTATTCCTTCAAAGACACAAATATCTAAACCAAGACATGGATATTGTATTTTTTATACCACATTGCATAAACCTAATATTATAAAACCGAGGGAAGTTATAATTATTATTGGTGGGATTTGAAATGAAGAGAAACCCCCTGCTAGCTGTGATGAACAGATTGATAAGTTATCTAGTTAATACTAGTGTTGGTGACATTGTTGATATTATAGGTTGTTTGACTCGAATTTATAACTTAGACCTTTTCCCTACTCTAATAAACAATAAAAAAATTCTTGTAGCTACTGCAATTATAAGAATCACGTAAATTTGACTAGGAATCAAACATCTTGGAATATTTGTGCTCATGCTTTTTGATCTTTGAAGAAGTTTTGTGAAAGAATAAATCATGTACTAGTTACAACTATCGAGATAAATTATTGATGTATGGATGGATGTTCGTGGAATTATTGTAAAATATAGTGGAGGACTTCATACAAGTATGTATGATGAGTTTTATAGTCCTACAATAATACTTTTCCTTTTAGATAAAGAATTCATAATAGTTGATTGAGGATTAATTGAATATACCCATAGACTAAGTTTTGATTGCATGGTTCATCAATATTTAATTGTTTTTCCCCTTAGTTCTAGGGGTACATGTTGAAAATACTAAAAATCGCTTCGCTTTAAGATTTGGGGGGGCATGGGGGCTGGATTTTACAACTATCTAAGCAAGATTTATTTTTCATCTTACAATCAAACTCAATCACAAAGTATGCACACATTAAACACATATATACATTTTTTAATTCTTTAGCTTCATGCCAAGCTTATGGTATACATCCATGATTACACATATATTCAAGCTTACCCTAGAATTTATGGAGGAATTTCTCACTTTGTTCCACTTATCTTTTGTTTGCTATATTTGTGTCATCATTTTCAATTTAGAACCATTGAGTGATACGTGACATTTTATTAATCAATATTTGTTGTTTTATCAATTTTCATTTTTTTTTCATTTAATTTTATCTTCTAACTTGAAAAATATTTTAGAATTTAATTAGTTATAATGATACATTTTTTAATTATTTAATTGAAGATAACAAATTATATTTTCTGTATATATCAACCACATTTACTAATGTAATTGTGTTAACAAGTTAAAATTAAAATACACATAGTATAAAAATATCACACATAAACTTATAGAAAAAGAACAACATCGCATATCATTAATAAGTTTCAAGTATTATACCATATTAACGATAAAGGAAAAATACCTTCGATTATTGATATCTCAATCTTCTTATTAGTTCATGCCGCCTGTGTCATAGGACTATAGTAATCGTTTTTTGAGAGATAGCATTAATAAATGTGACCAAGTTAAAGTTTTTAGTCATTGCTGAAGTTTAAGCTAAAGTTTGGTCTAGCCATTCAACCTATAAAATAGAGACATAATTTCGTCCACCAATAAGATTTTTTCTCATCTTATTGGCCTCTTCCCAATGAAAATAGACTAAAATATGAAGCAAGAAGGCTATAATATCATGGTTAACGCAATTTGTTTGATTCATATTTCCAAATCTAAAACTAATGTCAACATTAGTTTGCTAACATTAAATGTTGTTGTTTTGGTTGCTAATCTCTTGGTCCTGTAATATGTGTAGGCTTGTCTACGGACCAGACCACATGGCGAGCTGCCTGAATACATGCTACATAGCTATTTGCATGTGCATGTGGACCAACGATGCTTTAGGCAGTGCATCACTGAGATCATTTAACGACGATTATTGTATTGCTTCTGATGCTAGAAAACGATATCCTAAGAGCCAGATGAAGAGTCTGATTTTCGAGCCAAAGATCCGGACCCAACAACAGTCGTTTGAGCATTCATTTAAGCAACAGAAAGTTCGATTGACTTAGTAGTTGATGAAGTAGATTATGTTGATTATGTCATTGGTTAAGCAACTTATTCTGTTGGTTAGTGTGATTTTACCTTTCTTTCTTTATGCCCAGATAAAACATCTACCTCTAGGATAAAACCAAAACCCTTCTGCACCTTTCTCCATGGTGGGCGCTGGAGATAAAGTCTTTGCGTGCTTCTGGGTGGCGCATATTCTTTACCTGCATGCTTCCAAGCTTATTTTACTATGTTAAGAAACAGACTAAGAGACTTTGCCATCAACATCCATGAAGTGCAAACTGTGAAAGGAAGGTTGGCAGCAATCCTTCAATGAGATGACATCAGACAAGCAAGAAGCAGAGGAACCTCATTCGAACCTAATTTGTTTATATGTATTCATTTTTTTTAGGCGTTAGTTTTCTTTTCTTCTTTCTCAAATACTAATTGGGGTTTCTAATCTTCAGGATCTTTACTTTGACTGCAAGGTTGACATGAGCTCCAAAAATATGACTAATGAAATAAATTACGATCATGGTTGTCATTCCCCATGGCATAAATGTTGGTAGACCTGAACCTCCAACATTCGCAATTTGCTCAAAATATGTTGCAGCCATTATACTGGTATGACACTACATTAAACTTTCATGTATTATTATTATTATTATTATTATTTGTGAAGTGTCCCTATCTATGTATCCCTTTTCTGGCTCAACTACATATTATGGCTCTTGAGATTCCTACAGCTTCTAGCCATAATTCCAACGATTCCATGTGTCAATCTTCTTGATCTTCCTTTAGAATTAGGATGCACGTAAATCCTCTCAGCTATATACTTAACAGGCTGATGGATTTCTTGGATTTCTATAAATAACTGTACGATGAGAGGAACCTTAATGATGTAGTTACAAAGTTTCCATGACAATTCCTAATCAATCCGTTTGCCATACTGCGGCTCAATGCAACACCCAGGAATTAGTTTTCACATTGTTTCAAAGGAAGATAAAGCATGTTTATGGCATCTTTCCACTGACCCTCTTTACACATTTTTTTTATCATAATAACTAATACATTTCCATTAAAATTCCTAATCAATCCATTTTCCATACTGCAACTCAGTGAAACAAACAGACATTAGTTTTCGCATTGGTATTCTTCCATGGAAAACACTTTTTTGCATTATATAAGTGTTTTGCATGCTGGACTTGTAGGCCCTGGGCTTTGTCCATTCTGACATTCTTCTACAACGTGTTTAATGTGCCATTTTTCAAGTAGATAGGATTGTTTCTTTAAGGCCAAAACTTATAGAACTTAAAAAAAACAGGAAAGAAAATAGAAGCGGATAGTTTCATATCAATAACAAGTCTGAGAGATTCTAAGAGATTCAAATTATTTTTTTCCAGATATTGAAATAGCTTACCTGATAGAAGATATTACACACATAAAACAATGAAAGCATCCACAGATGGGGTTGCAGAGGCATGGCTGACCACTAGCATAAGCGTCCACGGATGGGGTTGAAGAGGCGTGGCGGACCACTATCATTGTTATTTGTATAAAATAATAGCACTTTCTTTTCCCTTTTCTCTTCCACACTAAAGGCTAATTGGTAAGCCTCATCCATCCTTGTTCTTTCCTTCATCAGTCAGCACTTGAAAACTATTTGTATTTTCTGAGCATTGGAAGAGGAGATATGAATACAAGGTTGCAAAGCCTAGTGAATTGAAACATCCACCAGCAACTTTCACACAGATTAAATTCGAGGGTAGGATTCCTTCCAGTTGTTATGGAGCCAGAGCATGCGCAGACAGATCATCTAAATTAGTAGTTAATAGGGGCAGAACGTAGATGAGACACTTCGCTGAATGCAACCCCCACTTGGCATTTAGGCATGTCGCTTTATTTTTTGTTTTTTTTTATTTAATTTTATTAATATAATCCATTTGGATATAGGTTTCCATTTCTCAATTGGAAACTTTTTCAAAAAAATTAAATAAATTAATTTTTTTATATGCCAGAAAGCAAAGGGGCCAAGAATGACTTGCAACTTTGGGTAAATATTTCATCAAAAGACAAATTGTAAGTACCTCTATATCTAACAAGATAAGATATTTAAGATTCCCTATTTGTAACTCAGTTTCCAACTTACAAGGCATTGGTTTTTTGTATCATGATGAGGATTGAACTTGCATATCAAGAATTGGAAGGTAAATACATTCCAAAAGATGGTGTTATAGTAGTTGCTATAGTTGGAGAAGCCTTGGGCATTAAGTTCCCTATATACACACGAACTCCAACAATGTTCTTGGATTTCATATTGAAACCAAGAGATGTTCTTCATCAACCTGTTCCAGAAGGTTGTAATGTATTTTCCTATGTTTTAGAAGGCGAGGCAATTTTTGGAGATCTTAGTTCATCAGCTATTGGTGCTCACCACACTATTCAATTGAGCTTTGGAAATGGATTGAGTATTTGTAACAAGTTGAACAGTCCTTGTAGATTCGTAGTAATTGGGGGGCAGCCACTAAATGAACCAATCGTTCAATATGGTCCATTTTTTATGAACAATAAACAGGAAATAATTCAGGCTATTGAAGACTATTAGCGTTCTAGAAATGGACTTGAAAGAGTTGTTGGTTGGCGTTCTGATCCCATTGGGCTTAGTGATGTTGAATAGAGAGCATATTGAATTCGAAACTATGATACCAAAATAATTGTTGCTAACATGCCTTCCAGAGGATCACATATAATGCTTTAGAAGTACATTCACAAAGTTGTTTCCATATATTGTTTTGTCTTAGTTTGTTTCTTATTGAATTATTTCATTAGTTTTTCAGCGAGAATGAAATATTCCGGATTGTTATCATGTTATTATAATAGTAAATTGTTTCGTTCTACGTCATTTAGTAGAATGATTTTGGAAATTAACCCCAAGGTTCTTTCATAGCATACTTCTCATTCGATAACTATCTGTTAGTTTTAATAGATTGCTGAATTGAAAATTCCTCTTTATATATAGATTCTTTAAAATGTTATTTGAACTTTTATTTATTGTGGACCACTGTTGCAGAAAATGACCCACATAATATGTTGTAGTTTGTTTCTTTATTGTGTAAGAAATGAAATGTTTTTTTTTTTTTATATATTGTAGTTTGTAGTTTTTTTCTTTATACTGGTGGAGTTTAAAATTTGGAATTTGACAAGTAACTATTTGAGCTTTTAGGATTTGGTTTCTTGTCCAAAAAAATGTTGCTAGCTGCCAAACAAAGTTGAGTTATAATTGTTGTTGAAGATGAGAAGCAGCACAAAACTTAGTCATTCCACATCTACTATAAACTTACAACAATATTAACATCCTAAAAGTATTCTAATCCATGAGGGGCTTTGGGGGCCTATAGATTACAAGAGAATAGCAGAAAATGTGCAATGACTAGTTTACATAATAGCATAGGCATTTGGATTTTCTTTGTTGAACATGTTAGTACCGTACTGATCATCTTGGCGGTTGGAGTAAGGTCTGGTGTTCAAGCTCTCGTTCATCACAAAACCAGCTGGGGCTTTCTTGTCGTAATTTTGTGTAGAGAAAGGATGGGTAACTGAGTTATATGGCATTTATGGCCACATTTCTGCACGCTTCCCAGTGCATTTCACTTTCTTCAGTACCTTGTTCGACTCTACATATCCTATGATTGTCAATTTCTGCATCTTTCTGTTTATATCCACTGTTTGAACTCCTGCCCAAATTTTCCCACATAAGATAAACAAAAGTTATTACAATCTTCAAAACACCAGAGCTTATAATAACCTAGAAAATAAAATGTTGGGCGAGTTTGGCCTGTGGCTTAGATGTAGATATTTGTTATAACAGTGGAAAAATTTAGCATCTCGGTACATAAATCAGTAACAAAGATAACTGATTGGTAATGAGAAAACATAGATCCTGAGCTGAAAATTTCCAAAATCCCAAAGATAAAAATATTGGTAAAACAGAGAAAACATAAACTCAGAGCTGAAAAACTGAAGAAACTCTAAAGAAATAATCAGAACACAAGTAGTTCAGGCTGAAATCTAAACACACCCTTGTATGGGCTTTGCTGGAACAAAAATTCTTAGAAGGTTTAGTTCTCATTCTGACTAAAAAAGGGATGTTCTCGGTTTAAAAAAATCACTTGGAAAAATGGGAATAAGCGTCTGTTTTACCTAACATAGAGGAGAGAACTTTTTTAACCTTGCGCTCACACCCTTCACAGTCCATTCTGACTTTCAATTCAAATTTCTATATTCACACCCAGTCATAACTATCACTATGCAGCTTAAATTTATACACAAATATCTCAACATAAACATGGGCATATGAAGAAAAATGAATACCATTATGCACAAATTTATCAACACAATGAACAATAATGAATACCATACCTGAAATTCTTCTTCTTGTTCATTTTTCTACTTCCTCCAAAGAGCTCTGAGAAATATTCCAAGGCACCCATGGCATGCCCCATGGATTTTGACAACAAAATTATTTACGAAATAACTAAAGCAGGGGAGTCTAACTAATCCAAGGCAGAGGCCAACGATTCTCTGGATCTAGTTGCTCACTGTAAAACTACTCTTATGCATTGGTAAAAAAATATTGCTAGCTGCTTCACGCTTATGATGGTGGATATAGCAAGACATCTAGCAATATCATGAGGGCATTAGAAAGCACAGAAGAGGGAAAGCCTAAGGAGGAAAATTTTGAAACAGAAGAAACCAATTAATTCTGGCAGGAGCAACGACTTGGGGCGAGTAGCTGCAAAAAACGCCCTGACTGGAATCGTTGCAGACATTGTAGAGAGGTTTCAAGCTTGGGTCAAGGTGTATGTCATTCTTCATTAAAAACTTATGCTTTTAACCATAAATCTCTGTAGAAGTCATGATAGAGGTGGTATTGAGGTTTTTGGAATGGTTTTTGCCACTATATGTCGTATGGTCAAGATTTGTAATTTTTTTATCCTGCAGGAGACTATTCAGCCTCACTTTCATAATCCCTACAGGAATGGAAATTTTTATTTTATAATTTCCACTTCCTTCATCCATGGTTTTGAGTTTACTTCTGGTGGGCAATTGAAATTGTTAGAAAAATTGTTCCACTTCCTGCATGCATGGTTTCGAGTTTACTTTTGCTGGGCAATTGAAAATGTTTGAAAATTAGTGCAAGCGTTACGACCTATGTTTGGTATTTTTTAAAGGTTTAGGGGATAATTGGGGTAGCCTCTATCGTGTTCTTGTATGCTTCGTTTGGTCTTGGCAAGGGAAAATCTTACAAAACCTCTGTTTCACATTCTATAAATGTTTAGGGGATAATTGGGGTAGCTTCTGTAATTTTTATGTCTACCTCGTTTGGTCTTGGTAGGGGAAAATCTTGCAAACCCTCTGTAGTCATCGTGAGGGAAATTTTCAAGGCTTTGTTCTAGTTTTTTAAATCATCTTCGTCATACTTCGATTTCTGCCTATTTAGTGTGGTATTTAGTTGGAAATCTAGAGAGTGTGTTCACATGTGTTCATCTCTAACTCGGTCAAAGGACTTGTATATATCACTTTGCCAACTATCTCAGTCAAGGGATTTGTATTTATGACTCTGCAAATCATGTGCCAGAGGCAGAATTATTCATCAAAATACAAAGCTTAACCTTTATACCTCTGTCCTCCCATTATACAGGCTCACAGATAATACATACAGGTTTAACCCAGCATAACCTTCATACTAGAATTATGGTTAAGAGGCAAACGACGAATCGCGTGGCAAAATATCAAGATAAAGGAAATTCGAATATTTTAAAAACTACAGCTGAGACTAGCAAGTGAGGCAGGAAGATAAAGAAAGAGATATTAGAGAATATCTCGCAAGCTTACTCAGTAGGTATTCGTCCACAAGTCAGAAATGTCATTCAGGGATGGGAAAAAGAAAGTCACAGTAATGAGGAAGATATTTAGGCAGAGGAGGAAATTGTGGATTTTCTTAATGATCCAGGTAATACTAGAGGTCGTCTCTCCCTATTTAATCAAACTGTTCATACATACTAGATAATGAAATGTGTCCTGGCCAAAGGAATGCAAAGTCCTCATCCAAGTCAAGGGAGTCCAACACCAACAGTACTTGAATTACTTTAGGATATCAACATTCAACTCCAAGACATAAAGGTGTCACAGTATCAAGCAACAACTCGAATTGGCCGAATTGAAAGGAAGATTCAATAGATGCAGCAAGTGGACATCCCTGGTTCCACTGCAAAGGATCCAGCACCGATAGACTCTTCTGATGGGTAGCAACCCAGATTAAGTTTTCATGAATTTTGCAGATAGTGTTTTTGTATTCAGTTGTTACTTAAATAATGTTTTAAATAGTAAAATGGCCATTGCTGTGAGTAGAAGAAGGAAACAATATCAATTTTAGATGGCTTTTAATGCGTTAGGATGACCAACAGACCTGGTTTCCTTCAGGCAAGTTGAGGCCACTAAATTTGTATATGATGCAACCTTCCTTTTTATAATAAATAGAAAATAGTAAGGATCTACCAAATTTACAAAAAAAAAAAAATAATAATATTGCTAGCTTCCAAACAAAGCTGAGTTCTAATTGTTTTTGCAGAACCATTATAGCTATTGTTTGTTCAAAAATCTAGTAAGTGAGTGTAATGACAACGTAGCTACCTGATAGCCTTGCAAATATGAACTCATTGCTTCAATTCTATTGATACTTCTGGTTCAAGGGAGGGACTAGCTACCTTGCAACCATCCTTGTTTTTATATAAACCTTAAAAGCGCATTTTAAATTTATTTCCATTATAATTACTTGGAAACATTGACCATGTAGAATATGCTTACATAGTCACATCCAAATGTTTCAGTGAATGTTTTTATGGCCTTCTTACATGAGGGGGTTATTTTACAATTAGTATAAGTAATATACAATAAATTGTTTATAAAAATAAAAATAATAAAAATAATATTTTATAAATTAAATTCATTAAAAAAATATATTTAGCTTCCATTTTAAAATTAAAAACTTTCTTTTTAATTTTTTTCTTTTTGTCGTTTATATAAATTCTTCTTCCGTATGCATGTATGGCATCACTTATTACTTTTTAATATTGTGGTGAAATCAAATATACAAATTCATTTTAAATTTATAAAAATTTCCGAATTTTTAACTGTTAATCTATATCTATATATATATATATATATATTAAAATAAATTTCAATGTCGGTTTCAATGAATATGTGGCTGAGAAAAGTAGTCCTATAAAAATTATATCAAAAAATCAAAGAAAAAGCAGCTAATACGTTTCACAATCACATCTCTGAATAAACTATGGTTGAATATACCCACATTTTTTAATAACTAATTTGTTTTTTCCAAACCATTTTTTTTCCTGTGTCATATTATCATTAAGGAAACCCGACACACATATATATATATATATTATTTGTTCTTCACAATTTAATTTCATTAGTGATACTTCTTTTCTTTAATTATCCTTAAAAGTTATTTATATTATATAATTTATGTGAATTATAAATTTGTTTTCATTTATAACCATTATTTAAAATATTTTAATTTAATATTTTGGTTTAGAAAATAATTTTTAAATAGATATTATTATTTGATATAAGAGAATTTTAAGTTTGAATAGATGTGTTTTTTATTTTATTTTTTTTTCTAAATTTTTACAAAGAATATTTTCCATTTCATTAATTTTTTAAATAAAATTTTGAAATATTTATATTAATTTTAATAATTAGTTAAGTTTTATTATTATTTTATTTATGACTATTTAAAATTTTTATTTTTTTAAAATGTAGAGTGTTCATTAAACCTTTGAACTTTTACCTTCGTATTTATTTTTAAAATTTTAAGCAACAATTTTTTTAACACTTACAGAAATATTAAAATATAGAGAATAGATCATGATTTTTATTTAATAAAAAATATTGATATTAAAGTAATTACTAGCTTATACATATTGGGTAATTTTTTAAAATTGTTGTTGTTTGGTTAAAGTCATTTTTTATTCAAAGAAATATATTAATGGCCCAAGATCTAAAGGTATTTAGCAAGATAGAAAGTTTACTTTCTTACTAACTACCAGTTTGATAAATTTAAGCAGTCTGATTTTCCTTGAATAACTGTGATGAATCAGCCCAAATATCTCATTAATGATTTGAAAAAATTGTGATAAAATTTAAATTAATTATAAATTATCTCATCATTACAATTTTTTATCATAATCAAACATTTTTAAATATTTAACTATTAATATTTTCTTAAATAAAATAGAATAAAATAAATAAAAAACAAAACAATTGACAGAAACTTTTTTGAGTTATATGTTAACCTTTCTACCATTTCATTACATTTTTAATTATTTTACTTTCCTTTGTTAAAATAAATTAATGTTAAAATATTAAAAATTCAGATACATTTTGTGACCACATGACTGCCAGCTGTGTCCAAAAATACCATACAAATCTAAACTTTCAAGTTGTGTTGCATATCTCTGGATTATTTTCTTTCAAATCCTGAATCTTTTGTTAATTCGACGGAAGTATATACCAACTCTGCAATATTGAAGGCTGCCCTCTATTACTTCATTATGTAGTTACTTTACTTCACATTAGCGGAGAGCGTGAGTGTGGTTGCATTTTTCTTGACCGTCACACGAAACCTCTACATCATTCAGTCACTTAAAGAGTGTTTGTTCGCGTTATTTTGATGTGATATAAAGGCATGATATTCGCTTTGCACATCCCGTTTGAACTTCTGTGACTCGTGGGAAGATGCAGTACGGAATTAAAGGGCTTAGATCTTTTCGATCCTTCTATATTTTGGAAAAATGAAAAAAGGGAGAGTGTATTTTTACGTAATCGACGAATAATAGAGTCGGAAAGAAGAGGAAGTTTCCATCAATCAATCACACCAAGCATCATACAAATTCTGCTACGGTTTGAAGCATTGAAAATGGACCGTTAGAGAATTCTAAAGACGTTTTCTATTACGTAATTCGTTGGAACAACGGTTTTGAGTAAAAAGTGGTCTACCAAATTGTGCCAGCAGAATTTGGGACATGTCATTCAATAATTTATGATCTTGACATGTTTGTACAAAACCTCAAGGGTCCAAATTATGGACTAAATTTGACGGTCAGTTTTATAATTAGTTTTATCATTTGTGACAAGCGATAATACACTCAGATACATTGATTTGATTTGATTTGATTTTGAAGGATTTGTAGTTGGGTTTTTTTAGAAAACAATGTATCTCTATGGAATTTGTAATTTCCACTTTGAGGATCCTAGTTATTGGTTTGGAATGTTTAGCAAAACTTTCAGGTTTTGGTGTAACTACTAACCTCTTTATGGTATTGTTGTATTGTACAACAACCCTCCTCATTTGAAAATTCTAGAATAAATTTCATTTACAAATAAGTCCCTTTTCCTTTTTAGATAGAAATAAATTTTTTGAGAAAATTTGATCATTATAAAATAAGACAATAAAAAGATTGATTGATTAAAAAGCATGTATCACATATCGCATATCTCAAGTGCAAATAAACAAACATAACATTAAATTTATTCTGACCTGATCAACTATAAAGCTTATATCACATCAGGAAAAAGTATAAAAGTCTTCATGTTAAAAACTCTGATGCGATAAATTAAATCGCAATCGCAAATCAATAGAGTGTTATGTTTTTATATTTGCTTTGCAAAACTCCGATGCAATGTCATAATCGCAATCGCATTTCGCCATGAGTCATATTTAATTCGGGTCTATTTGATAAACTCCAATGTGATAAAGTAAATCACAATCGCAAATCGATAGAGTGTTACATTTCCATATTTTCTTCGCAAAAATCTGATGCGATGTCATAATTGCAATCGAAGTTCGAAAAAAAACACCACGACTACTTGTTTTATAAAAAATCCGATGCGATGGACCCCACTATCATCGCAATCGCATTTCAGCGAAAATTATGTGCAACTCAATTCCTTTGAAAATATCCGATGTGATATGACTCTATCGTAAATCGCAAATCGGGAAAACATGAGATGTTTTTCCTCTTGTTCCTTTTAAAAATTCCGATGCGATAAATCACCAATCTTCACTAATTGCTATTCACACTTCATCGGCCTATCGCAATCAGAAGCTTCAGAAGGACATTTTTACATTAAGATTTCAATATCGTCGATCTCTGATTGTACGGGCATCATTAATTCTAAAATCGAACAAATTATGGTAATCAATTCTATTATGAATGCGTGAATGTGACTTTCCTTTAAGGCATTCAATTTTCATACGGAGTTAATCAATTTGGGATCATTAATAAAATATTTTCGCATAAGTTGTTCTTATAACTCCATTTATTCCCCCTTCTAAAAGGTTTTTCTCATTTGCAGAGCTGTAGAACATCGAACCCTCTCGTTTTTCGAGTTAGTGAAACGATACAAGATAAAGAAAATTTCCAAGAAAATTAAGAAATCAAGAGCTGCTGCCGCCCCAAAGACCACTTCCATTACCACAATGCCAAAAGAAAAGCCAGCCAAGATAAAGGTAGTTACAGATACTACGTGCCAGGGTCTCGGGAAGCTTCCCTGGGAAGAAGTCTATAATTTTCTTGAAAAACAAGACCCTACAGTCGCAGAGGTAAAAGAAACGGTGCCTGATGAAGAATCGGATTCAGATCACAATCCCCTTAAAGAACTCGCAAATTTTTTTGTTCATAGAATTGCAGCTTGGGCGTGTATATTCCCATATTATGACATAATACGATGGGTGATAGACAACACCACCATCACAAACAGAGCATTTGTAACAGTTGGGGGGAATATGTTTGGAGCCTTTAGAGCAGAAGACATCAAAGCAATGTACCATCTATTAGATCCTCAAAATACCTACAACAAAGCCTTCATAGAAGAGTTCACCTCAAGTAATGAAATTGAATCGGACCTAATTAAAGAATGGAGACGAGCTCCAGAAAAACATAAGCATGAGACGTCAGGTATGTATTCTGTAGACTTTCTCGCACCTTCGTATTGTTATGATGCTTCCATGATGTGCAGACTTTTTGGGTATGGTAATTCTACAAGGTTTTCTTTTCAAATGGTACCCCTAATTGAGGTCGTTGTTGGTTATGTTATTATGGATTGGTCAGTTATTTTATCAGATAAAATAGCCAATAAAATTCTAGATTATTGAAGAAATAATCATACTGGAAATGTTCCCCCATTTCATTTATGTTCTTATCTTTTAGATGCCTTGTGTTTTTATTATGAATTTCCTATTATGGGTTGGAAATGCACCCCTCAAGATCCTATCCCGATACACATCTACCATAAGTATTTTTGGAAAGCCCAATTCAAGAACCACGTATATAGAATTTTCCATGGCTACATGTTGCCTATTTACCAAACCATTTTTGACCAACCCCCTCCTCGGCTCTCTGATAAGGAAAAACTTGACATATCCCAAATTGAAAATTGGTTCGATGAAGAGAAATTCACCTATATTAGAATATTTGGAAGCATTGTTGAGCCTCGTGTGTCACTCTATATGTCCCTGACAAACTTTTAGCTCAAGAGATCTCTTACCAGTTGAAAGAAAGAGGGATGTCCAGGTGTTTAAAGAATTCCAAAAAATTGATGTGGCCTACCTTTCCTTTTCATTATGGACCCTATACCCCTAACGATTTTAAGCATGCTGAAAAAGAAGCCCTTAAGATAAGAAATTTTAAGCTTGCAACCATTCCAAGTAGACAATATGATCCAAATAAAGTGGCTTTTTATTTCACATCTTTGGTCCATATTGCTAGGTTTGAGCATGAGCCTGATGACTTTGATGATTTATTTGTCTCAATTGAGAAATTTTCCCAAGTTTATGATCTAGCTAAATCTATGTTCCAAGCAGAAGACATGAATAAATTTATGCAGTTCAGAATCCAGAGATTACTTAAAGTTCCCCTTGACCAGCTGAGGATTCCTTTACAAGCAAATAAAATTAATGAAATAGAACAAAAGGAAAAGGAATATGCAGCCAGCAAAATAGAGAAAGAAGTAACAACCAGAAAAATTGATGTGCAGTCAGAGAAGGAGAATACAGGTAGAAATCTCGATGTATAGTCTGAAAAAGGAGAATACAGGTAGAAATCTCGATGTAAAGTCTAAAAAAGAAGATACATGTAATAAGCCTGATGATCAAATTGAAAGAGAAAAGGCCTCACGGAAAGAAGGAAATTCTGCTGAAATAATTATTACTCCCCATTTGCTACAATAGTATGAACAATTCGCTCAGCGAATAGGAGAACAAAACAATCCTCAAGTTGATAATCTGAACAATCAGGATATTGAGATCATTCCTAAAAATCCATCTGAAGAAATTGTGCTGAGAGTTGAAGACAGACCTCCTCTGGATATCTTTTACAGCCCTAAGCATAGGGCTTTTGTCAGAAAACAAAGAAAGAGGAGGATTGATCAAGGACCACTTGGAACTTCACAAGTTGAATTAATGAATGTTGTTTGGAAGAACACTGAAGTAAATCCTTGAGAGGATCTTACCAAACTATTACAATATGAAGGTGCCTATAGTGCAGCTACTATAGATAAAGCTGCTGAAGTCACTCAATTGGTAAAACAAAAAGACTTACAGATAACATTATTAGAAGAATGAACAATAGGTGATCAGAAAAAGATATTACAGTTAGAGTAGCAGTTGGAAAAATAAATACTCAGAGTCAAACAATTAGAAGAACAATTGAGTATTGAAAAGAAAAGGCTTGATCAACAAGCTTTAAATAAACAAAAAAATTTGTCTCAAGAGGTATCCAAATTGCAAACATTTCTCCAAAATAAGAAAACTGCCAAAGAAGAGCAAGGTAAAATATTGCAAGAAAGATTGCATAAATTCAAGGATTATCCTAAAATTGATCAATTCAAAACAGAAGCTCTGGAAATAAGTAAGTTGTTATCTCAACAGTTGGGTGATCTGTGTCATAAATTGCACAAGCTGAAACTCTATGTGCAATAACATTATCCCTCATCGATGAAGCAGGCAACATAAGGATAGAATTTGAAAATGCAGATGAAAATATTTCAGAATTTATTTCATGGCAGGACTTAGAATAGGGAAAGATTGCAAATCTTCCCAGAATTGAAGAAAAGAATAAAGAGATTTTTTTTGCTGAATGGGAATCACAGCTGATTAAAGAAGAAGGTGCTACATCAAGGGCAAGATCCATAATGAAAAATATGACACAATTGGTTAATGATAGTCTATATGCAGCTAATTTAATTTCAAATTGTACTCCAGGAAAGCTGCCAAGGGTAAAATTAATTGATACTAGGTGGAAGCAGGAATCAATCAATCAGAATCAAAAAATTAGTAAAATACAAGAAATTACATGGGATGTCCTATGGACATATTTGATTAAACCACATAGTCAACAGATGGCAATCAAATGCCTTTCTAGTGCCATCAATTCCATCATTACAGAATTCTCTGATGCCACATACACCAGTCAGTTGCATCCAAGGCTGAGTCATCCAACCGAAGTTAAAGATATGCTTAAAATTTTCTAGCTTAGCACATTCGGAGTTGAAGAAGTTCAATAAATCTGTTTTATTGGATATCGCAAGTCTATTCTCGGATCTCCAATGATCGTTTCTAGCATAATTTATAGTTAATTTGTTTTCTGAATTTCCTATTTAAACCCCTTTCAAACATTTTAGAAGGGGTCCTAAATTTGTAATATTTTTGGTCTTGGACAATACATTTCTGTACTCCTTGAATATATTATTTTTATAAAGGATCATATCTTGTGATTTCATGGTGAGTTATTTTTGAGAGTTGCATTTTTGTACCTTGAATATTGGTCTAAGTTAAAGCGCAAGATCGGAATATCAACTTGCATCAGGAAGATATCAAATGTATCTGGTATTTCTATCGATTTCGTCTTATTTTCTTTATGTGATGAAATATTCTCATTAAAATTTTCTATCGCTTATATATACTTTTTTCTCAAATATTTCTTTATCATATCATTTCTGAAGATAGAGGGATATCATCTTTCATAGTGTGTGTAAACGATATAAATTTATGAATGCGATGTGCTATTATAACTCTATTTAATTTCTTAAACAGAGTTATCATTATATGATACTGCATCTTTATTGTCAGTAAATAATAAATTTTCATGGTTATTTATTAATTGAAGAAATCTTTAAGTCGTATTCATAGTTAATACCTGGGTTAGTTTTAGAATTATTTGCAAGTCATAGATTAAGTTAGACAAATTATCTTAGTTAGTTAGTTCCATTATTCACTTGCACAAACACCCCATCACCAATATTTTTCGTTACTGGGAAACTGGTCCTATAAATCCAGTTGGAGCCACCATTCCAAACAGATAAGGAGTTGTTCTAAGGTCCGGACTGGGTGGTTTCCCCCCAATGTTTGAAGCAACGATTTTCGAAGCTTCAACATGTATTGGTGCTAGAAGGAGGGCCTAAGCTATGAATGGCAAGTAAATCCAAACCTATAGGCCATTCCAAGAGCAATTCACCCTCATCACCTTATTCAATTTTCTCTACATCTAAAACCTCTAGGGAAGAAATTGAGAAGAACATCAATACACCCACTACCAAAGTTTTAGTTCTGTTAGACAATAAACCTCCTGAGTCCCTTGAAATACAAGCTTTAGTTCATAAACTCCAAGGGTTTTCATTATCTTTAGAAGAGTTTGAATTATCCAAAGGTAGTGTTACGTCGCAATTCATATCTTCAAAACCTCTCACTAGGTGACAAAGTGAAAAACTTGGTATTCCTCCAAAGGAATTTCCCTTACCAAGTTGAGTTAAAACCAGAAAAACACCGTTAGAATCAGGTAGTGATATTATTTCTTCATCACGAACTCACTCATCTACTTCCCAAACGCAAACCCAGAAGAGTGCAGTTATACGAACAACCTCTACTCAAACACCAGTTTTCTCTTCAAGTCCCTCAATCATTATCACAACAATGGCCTAATACCATGGACTAATCCAGGAGCTGTTGAAATTCCTGCACCTTTGCATGATTTTCTAGATCATCCTGAAAAATGGCTGCCAAAATTTAGTCCTAACCTTGGCATACAAGCTGAAGAACACTTTAATAACTTTATGTTATCTGTAAATTTAAATGCAGTACAACATCAAGATGTTGTGGTTAGGTTATTCCCTTATACTTTACAAGGGGCAGCATGATCCTGGTATTTTTCATTACCATTAGGATCTATTACAAGTTGAGATATTTTCCAAGAACATTTCTTAAACAAATTTGGAGATGATGGATAAATAGCAACTCTGATTAATGATCTCTCCAATTTAAGAGCAGAATCCGAAGAACCCATCAAATATTTTAATTCCCGATTCAACAAAATTTTGAATAAAATTCCTACAACCGCAAAACCCAGTGAGCAAGTCCGAAGTGAATGGTATATAATAGCTTCACCTTCAAATATAGCCATTTTTGCAGGTAGAGATGCTAAACCCACTTTAGCTAAAAATATGAAAGAAGAAATTGCAGTGGAATGACATATAATTTCTTTGGATAAAAGGAATGCTAATGAGGAAAGAAAATCCAAAAAAGTTAGTTTTAAGGATGATTCAAAGAAGAAAATACCTAGGGGTCCTCATGACATGGAAGGCTTACAGAAAGCTCTGAAGACTTTGTCTAATGAAATGATCGAAATCAAAAAATAAGTAGTAGAAACTTCCACCAATAGATCTTTTAGGAACTTTAAAAGGAATCAGAAAACTGAATCTAAACCACCCAATTCAATATCCAATGCAGAGTCAGATCTAGAAGAAGATGAAGAAGAAGATACACCTCCATTATCAGAAGAAGAAGAAGAAGAAGAAATAGCTGAATTACATGGGATGTGGGATTTCATTTTGCCTAACTCAGACAGTGAAAAAGAACAAGAAGCCCTACCAGTAAGTACTAGAAGTGAATCTACAACATAAACTGTTCAAACAGTCCCCAAGAAGAAAAGTTCAACTCTGAATATCAAAGATAAAACCCCTATAAAGCAGGGAAAATTTTAAGAACCCCCCTAAATTTATATATATAATAAATGGGCGAATCCCCATGATACAGAGGAAAAATGGAAGGCGATTTTATTAATAATATAATATTTATATATAATTTTTCGCGAATTTCTCATGATATTATATTATCTTGTAAAATCATGGCAAATCACCAGTACAAATGGCGAATCACTACTACAAAATGGTGAATCGTTGTCTAGTGGAGTTCGGGGTGTTGGTTCTAATGAAGATATGGTAGTTGAACCAAGAGTAGAAGGAAGAGAACCACCGAGACCAAGCATGGCACATGGTGACTTGTGAGGGAAATAGTTCTTGGGAAATTTGGAAAATGCGTTCTTCTAGTTCTGCTAAGCGTAGTGTTGTTGCTCATGCTACTACTAGCACTGATATTGAGGTTGGAGAGGAATTTGAGGAGAAATGAACAACAATGGGAAGAAAAGAAAACATGCTATTAAAAAAGTGTTGATAAACACTGGATCTGATCTAGGTGCCATGGTACAATAACAATATCACAAAATACTTCAGATGTTCAACTATGGAAACATAATTTACATTACAACACCATCACCACTCTTACACAACCATATTCACGGAAATGATTTGATGCTAGGAATATCTTAAAGGAAGACCTAGCATGGTAACTATAATAAGGTGAACTGCTTCTCACTTCTTCAAAATATTATTCCTTCTCGTGCCTTCAAAATATGGATATTGAAAGGAATATGTGCCAGTTGCAGCCACCCTGCTGAATTTGTTAAAACTATAACCATCAACATGAAGATAACCATTAGAAAAACTCCATTCGGAATTCCCCATGTCATGCCCATGCCATGCCATGAATCTGTTTGTAGAAAAATTCCACAAGTAGTAGCAGTGGCACCCTATATTTACCTGATAGGTCCATTTATTGGAGAGGAGGTCCACTCTAGAACTTGCCAATGCTCTCCTAGTATTGTTGTACAAATGATGTCCTGTTTTAAATTTGTACAAGGAGAGATACATTTTCAATATATGCATATTTTCAAATCTGGTAGTTATAACTTATAAGTCCAAATAAAATATAACCCAAAGAACCATATTGTTCTATAGGCATGACAAATTTGGCCAAATATCAATTACTGGCAAGTTGTTCGTGGATGTGATGAAGTCAATTATGACTGAAACAGTTTTCACCCTGGATGAACATTGACCTAATCTTACTTTCAATCATGAAATGTGGCCAGAATGGACAAGATAAAGGGATGAATTGGCTCTGGATTATAAAAAAATCTAAGCATTGAACTATGTATTAAAATAAATCCCAGTTCAGTGCCACACACAATTCACAACAGTAATAAACACCTGCACAACAAGGAAAACTATTTTGGTTAAGCTGTGCGTGAATTAATTAATCAGTGGGTTGTAAATTTATTTTTTGATTGCCTTAAAGAGAACATAACTGGTGGTAAGAGAACATAAATAATTATTAGATAGATGGCCAAAAATAAAGTGCATAAGGGTTAGAGTTAAGTGTTTTCTCGTAGGAAGTCTGTGTAGACTTTAACAGTAATACACCAATTGAATCCAATTTAATATTTGACTTGAATTAAAGATGAAGCATGTAATAAAACATGCCATATAGACACAATCTTCAGTGACAAAATGAAAATTACTCAACTTTATTCTACTTCATACAATTCTTGGAGGTATCTTCACACTCTGGTAGGTTGTTTGTATATCCTCCTTTGATAGCTACTACTTTTTGTGGTTACAATTCTTCATCTGCAGATGCCTAATTAAAGGTTAAAATACACTACAATTCTCAATACAATAACCAGACAGCAAAGCCTCATGACTATCTTTAAATGATAGAAGATATTTAGCGAAGTTATTGTCAATCATTCATGCACGATGTACCACATTGTTCTACATCTATTCCTTTGTCATCATCTCTTTGAGAGAACAATCTCAAAACAGGCTACCCTGCATATGATGTTTCACAGTTGTGCTGCAAAAATTCCCTATTATATACACTAAAGGGAATGTTAAACTCAACTTGATTCTTGTTTTGAAAGCTATGCTACAGAACAACAGCTCATATGCGTGTTGCTATTGAGAGAGTGAGATTCTAGCTGTGTTATGACTTGTTACCAAATCTGGCCGGTGGATCTCCTGATGTCTTTGCTAAATACCCAACATGTTTATTATTTGTCTGCAACTTTTTTCTTGGTGATTTGGGGGATAAAAACTGCTTCTTTGCAAGGGATTGGTGAAATGTTTCCATAGGGATAGATGTATCTCCTGTTTGGAACAAACTGATAAAGCCAATATAAGATAGAGATATAGTACTTCTCTATGAATCAAATTCTCCTGCAGTTCAGGAAGGTAAAGAGCATCACTGAACAATGCTTTTAATATCGGCTATAAATTAAGGTAAAGGTCACAAGTCTATGCCACATTTATTGTCATTAAATGGACATGTGCTAGTGCATATAGAAGGGGAAGCATATCTAAAAGCACTGGGATTCCTCTTGAGATGGGGAGACAAAGTGGTATTTGTTGCCTTTCTAATTCGTTCATCCATGCTGCAGGAAAGCCGCATTTCCACAACTTCCCTCATGGAAGGCCTGTTGATGGGTAGAGTGCTAGTGCATAACAGAGCCACCCTTAACACCAGCATCATTTCTTCTTTATATTAGTTTGCTACTTGTGCATCCAGGACGTTATTGATATCGATGTGAATCTCATTCCGAACCCACCTAACAATGTTTGAGTAATCTCCAAATTCTACATCATTGGGCTACTTGCCAGTCACGAGCTCTAGCAGTACCACACAAAAGCTGTATGTCACTTTTCTCATTCACGTTGTGGGTGTACGCATACTCTGCACACATGTCCACCAATTGAATCAGTTCATATAAAATTGTTTATTTTCTGTTGGCTGAGGCATATATATACACACATATATTCACATGCATTAACAATTCGGCTGTAAATTCTTACTTGGGGCAATATATCCATATGTTCCAGCAACCCTAACATTACATTCATCTGACCCAGCTTCTCTACAATTCTAGCTAAACCAAAATCAACAATATGGGCCTCCAATTCAGAATCCAGCAATATATTATATGATTTAACATCCTTATGTATTATTGGAGGGGAACAGCGATGATGCAGGTAGGACATTCCCTTAGCAGCACCAAAAGCAATCTTATAACGAGCAGGCCAATCCAACATTTCCCCTTGAGAAATATGAAGTTGTTCATACAGGCTCCCATTTGGCATGTATTCATACACTAACAGATTAGAATATGAACTAGATATGCAGCAGAGCAGCTTGACAATGTTGGCATGCCTAATCTTCACTAGAGTCTCCACCTCTGCTTGAAATCCCTTGTCCTGGGCAAACTGCAGTTTCCTGTTGTTCTAGATCTATTTCAGAGCAACAATATTATCATTTCCCAGTGTTGCCTTGTACACTTTGCCTGCACCTCCACTTCCAATAACATTATCTTCTGTCAATCTCTTCAGAATGTATGACTCATCAAATTCTACCCTGTGAAAGGCTGTGAGATTCCATGACTCTGTACTTGATTTAACCCGAACAAAATTCTTGTATGTCTTATACAAGAAACCTATACCAATCAAGAAAAGTACTACTATCACAGCAATAACCGAAATTAATACCCTATATAGATGGCTTTCAGATCTTCCTTTCTGCTGGAAACATGAAGGTAGGATTAATGGCTCGCCTCCACAAAGGCCCGGATTTTCAAGAAAACTTTAATCATAGGCCAGATTATTGTAACCAAAAGGAACAGAGCCAGACAAAAGGTTGTCAGACACATTCAGAAAACTCAACTTGAGATTGTCTAACTCAGGAGGTATTTTCCCTGAAAGCAAATTGTTTGAGAGGTCAAGGCTGTTAAGAACAGGCAACAACCCAAGCGATGTAGGAATTGATCTGGTCATGCGGTTTTTGGCAAGGTTAAGATGAGAAATACCTTTCCATGATATTATTGTCTCAAGAAGCTCCCCATACAACATATTGTAATCAAGATAAAGCCTTGATAGTGACGATAAACTAGTGAGTTCCATTGGAATAGTCCCTGATATATTGTTGTGACTGGCCAAAAAGCTGTTGAGATTCCACAGTTGTCCAATGCCAGAGGGAATAGTTCCACTGAATTGATTGTTTGATATCTCCAACGCCCACAGACTGGCTGCTTTAGTGATTTGAGCAGGAATTTGGCCAGTGATTTGAACATAAACAACTTGTCATGCAATTGATATCCCATTTCCTAAAAGCACCATAGGAGCGCTTATCAACATGTTTTCCAAAGACTTGAATGCCCCATCTTAAATAATTTTGGAGATTAATATATTTTCTTAGAAATACTCTGACACAACTTTCTCCATGGCCAGCGCCCATGCAGCCCTCTCTGAAAGTGTCTTGGCTAATGCCTACCATAACTGTGAATAGGAAATATTGCATAATTAGAACAGGAATACCACAGATCACTTGAAGGCTCGGAATACTTCTTTGAACTCCACAATCTTTTAGAAACACCCAAATTTTATACATATACCCCTTGAAAAAATGATCAATACCCCACCATGATGTATTTAGCTTATCTATGTAAAAATATATATACTTAGCACAAATCCATTTTAGCCCTGCTTCAATATGCACCAAATATTTAGACAAAGGTTACATATGTAGACTTTCTCAGTATTTGATGCATTTATAACCTGGGAAAATTCAAGGAAACAAATTAATTGGATATGGATTGTTGCATATAGAGAAGATGTATGCACTCTGTTCTCTTTGCATGTTCATGATCCATCCTTTTTGCTGACTCCAATACTTCCAATCCAAAATTGATCTACAGTGCCCAAAAATATTAATAGAAAACTGACCAGCTTAGACATACTATTAGAAACTTGTAGCTAATTACTATAAAAAAAAATTACACACGTAAAGAGTAAATTTGAAAATTACAAGCTAGGAAGAGGTTTGCAATGTCAACTCACATTCCTTTAGGTTTGGTATAACTACTGTCATCTTCTAGTGGCAATAATGTACCAAAAAGATTTTTATCCCCATTCTGTAAGGTAGCCATTGCAAGATTGAATGGCCCTGCACCATCTTTGTGTACTTGAAGAGCTGAAATATCCCAATCAATTTGATATATAGTTACCCCTCCAAATCGTAAAGGGTGGTTCACACTGATTGTCTTCCTTAAAACTTCCTTGCCATCCATATTCTGTAGAGAAAGGTCTGAGTGAAATTAGGATACCTATACAAACAAAGGAGAGTTTTATCTTAATCCATTGGATACCTGCAAACCATGTCATAAAGAGAGAGCTGCTTCAACATTATTGTTTCAAAAAAAAAATATACCCCATAAATTTTAGATTCTCAACAACAAAAATTCAAGTTACATAAAAGGAAGAGAAATAGTGTGTTAACAGTGCCAGCTAGCATCCCTATCCTTTCCTTTTTCTTTTAACATTTTTTTTTTTGTACAGGGTTTTTAAGAGGGGAAAGGGGTTGAAATAACACAAGCTCTATGTGCTTCTCAATTGAGAAAGATAAATACCTCTCCATTTTCATAGTAATCAATGTAAAATTTGTTAACGTGGACTTCAGTCGCAAAAGCAGATATTGGCCTTGATAAAATCCCATTTGGATTAAGCACATCTCCCATCCTAAAGTTCGGGCCTTGAGGAACTGTAACTGAACCCCGATATACCCCTGTGGAACTAAAGGTTGCTCCTGCCATTATGAGCAAAAGATCTCCATGGACACCAATAGGGGCAAGCCTACCAGCAAACCCTTTGAATCCATACAGAGCTGAATTACTCAAAAAGACCTGAAATCCATGAATGTTAAGAAACCAAACAAGATTAAATAATCCACAGCATTATTAAGAAAGCTAGTCACAGATCAAATGCAGGATACATGAGATGGCCTCATTTCCCCCAATGGTATGACTATTTTAAAAATTTACCTCATATCTTGCACCCATCAGGAGAACACCAAGATCTTGAATGCGAACTCTGGGAAGTGAATCTGCCACATCAAGCTTTAGGATGGATGATCGAGACTTCATGAATGACCATCTACATGAAATGATCTATCACTGTTAGAGAAGAACAGATTTGAATAGAATTTTTTTCAAGTGACAAGTCAAATATACTTTGATTCTTAGTTCAAGATTAAAAGTAAACTCACAACTGAAAACTGAGTCTATGTGAATTTATGAATGTGAGAATAGGTGAGGTCAATGTATAAAAATTTTAAAATATAATCAAATCCAATTCAAGAACCTAGTAGTCATCAAAAGAGATTATGATAAAGGTGTGGCAAAGGAAGAGGGCATCCCAAAAATATTCCCATATCAACTTGAAATCTGTACTAGGCTGAGGTCCAGGCTTCACAGTCTTATCTATCACAACAAGAAGGTAAGAACAACAAAGTAAATGCACTTTTTAGACAAGGTATAAGAACCAAACAACATTTCAATTTACATTCAAATATCATCTTCCAGAACAGAGAGGCTGGTGCATGATGCTACAGCTCAAAAAGAGAGCAAACCTGTGAGCAACTTTAACCATTGGAAGTTGTGTTGTGGTAGTACATGCCATCAATGATGCTGCCAACAAGATGCATAGACCAAAAAAATAAGGGGTTGTGTAAACATGATCTAAGCAGAGCCCCAAGACCCAACACCATGTGAGAAAGCCAAAAGCAGGATTTTCCTCTGGATACTTATCAAAGTAGAATTGTGGACTTTCACCTTGCTCTATGAATGTGCCTGCATAGTATGAGAAGCATGATTGCACTTAAAACTTAAAATGACATGGAGGAAATCTCAGGCAACAAATGCACCTATTAACAGATTAGAAAGCAGAGGAACTTCCTCACTACATCAGGCTTCATTAAATAACAAAAAACAAGATCAAATACTAGCAATCAAAGAGTTCGAGAAATGACCTGTAAACAAAATCTTCAAAGGAAATAGTGGAATTCATTAGTTATAAAAGAATATAACATAGGGGAATAAGAAATAAAAAAATGGCTGACCCTCTGCTTAATATGTCTAAACTAACACCTAAAGGCTAAAGGTGTTTTCTATGGCTTGTTATGTGAAAGAATAATGGGGTAATAATGTACCAAATGAATCACCTATTACAGCAACATCAAATGTCAGTTTAGCATATCAAGCAATGGGAGTTTAACATACTATGTTAGTTCAAAGTTCAACCTAAATAGCATGGAGAATCCAATATAAATGGAAGATAAAACCAATTAGTCCATGAATGGTTTGGAAGGATTCTAGCTTGTCACTCCTAAATTTATACATCCAGTCTAGATGAAAGTAAGATAATTTGCTATATTTATAAACAAGTGCTGACTTACAATTTTCATCCTTTATCAGAAAAACATAGTGTTCACCCAGAAAATTAAGTCTCGAATAATAAAAGAGGACTTAAATTGAACTACCAAAAAACTTAGTGAAATCACCAAACCCAGATTCTACAAAAATGGATGAATATGATTCTGATTTTTCATTTGACTTTTTATAGCTTTATTGAGTTAATTTTCAATTTGAATCAACAAAAACACAGGTGAAATGGGCCTTGATAAGATATAGGGGAAACAATTTTAGGAACAAGAAAACGTATATAAGTTCTAATCTCCAACCTTAATAATAATTCTTCCTCAATTAATGGATAACTAACACTTTATCAGACCTAGAAAAACAGAGTTTAGTTTTGCATTTTGCCTCACTGTATCCACATGAGTCACCACATAATAGAAAATTGTATTGGTTTAAGGACTAGACCCTATTCACAACTTGATGTACAACTTTACAAAACCATAACCCCTAACATCTTAACCTACAACATGATCTAGGCTAAATTTATAGTCTGTCAAAGGCTGTGGAATGTATTTTAAATTTTAAATCATTTCAAATGGTTGTGATTATCCTATATAGTTTCATCAATCTAGGAGTTTATATATATATATATAGATATGCATAGCCAAGGGGTTAGCTCAACTCGTTGTTGCCAATGGTGCTAGGAGAAATTTGACTAGTTCTATGCCAGCAGTTACATGGCTAAAATCCCCCCTGGTTGAGGTGTACTAATCTATGCCAATGGCTTTACTAGGGATGCCATCTATAAATGTGGGGAAGCATTCCTTGGAGTTCCCTATGATATTTTCCTTGAAAAAAAAAAATACACAAACACATATACATATATATATACTTCTAAACCCTTGAGGGTTAACTCAATCAATTGAAAGCTCCACTCGAGGCATGTTGCCAGTGGGAGGCCATACTCATAGGTTCAAACCCAATAGAGTCTCTCAAGGTCACCAACCAGTATTGTAGCTAGCAGTTAAGTTGCCTTCCATCTAGATATTCCAAAGAAGAGGGGGGAATCTAGCAAGTTTTCCCTTGGGGATATATATATATATATATATATAGAGAGAGAGAGAGAGAGAGAGAGAGAGGAAAAAATCCCTGGATGCATCAAGCACTTCCTCCATGATCTTGCACCCCTTGTGCAGGAGCTCAAAGGAGATAAATCTACAGGGAAGAATTTCTTCCTTTTACCTTACTTCATTATGTCCTACCTTTCAAGCGAATGCTACTTGAGGATTTTCAAAGTGATTTCCAAGAAGAGAGATTCACTCCTCCAAGAAAGGCATCAATACACACTCCCAACCCCAATGGAGGTTGTCCCCTCAAGAGTTATACAACTGCCATCACCATAAGGAGATGATGATGATGGGGCCTCCACAAGACAAGATGACTAATTATGACTAGGCCAGCCTTGTGAACTCATAACCATTCACTACTCAGGTTGATGATGAAGCCATTGTGAATCTCAGTTGAGAGTAGTGATATTGAAACCAAAATTGCAGTTTTTTCTCATACACAAAGAACATATACCAATACCCACAGTCTAGATAACCTACCCTTGAAACAACAAACCGTCTGCATCATGGATTGACCATAATGTTGGAGAAAGTAGATTAAGGGTGAGAGAAGCTTTTTCTATTGAAGCAATCCCAATACCAAAATTATCAACAAAGAGATCAATTGGTCCTCTAAGCCTATCTTTGTCACAACAAGATTAACCTTATCGATAATAAAGAAAGAATGGACTTTTGTAATAAGTTTGGAGAGATCCATGTGAAAGCATGCATCTGTATATCCTTCCCCTGTGTGATGAGACTTACCCCTTAAATCGACTCACAAAATTTTGCTCCCAAAGTAGTTGGTACAAGATATCCTACAATGTCATTGCCTCCCTTCACAGATCATAGAATATAATATGGCATCCCCATCAATGCTTTCCCAGCAAACAATTACACCACTTGAACCCAATTAAAAATTATGGACCATTAACAACAGAGTTCACCATTTAAACCCAAATTTGGTCTCCAATGAAAACCCAACAAATTGAAATCGTGAAAAACACATGGCCATTTCATTATTAAATGAATTCACATATACATTATGCACAAATTCATCTTCATAGTAGAGTATAAAGATTTAAATTCCAAAAATGAGAAAAAAGATTAAACATTTATCTTTTAATAGAAGATATACCAAGAAAGTAGCTGTGTAGGAGCGATTCACCACCCAACCACAGGCATCCAATGCAGATGCCACCCCTAGATTGATATATGAGGTCACCAAGGTGAAGATCCAGCTACAATCTTACAACTCACTCAACCCAATCCATCGCTCTCATGGCTTGGACAATCTCTTCATTACAAAGACTCCATGTACCTCATCTAGCTATCAATCAACCATGAAACTCTCTTCAATTTCCATATACAACACAAGGGAAGGTCTGAAACTCTCTTCCATTTCTATATACAACACAAGGGAAGATCTGAAACTCTCTTCTATTTCATATATAACACAAGAGAAGTTAGCTTAGCTTTTTACTTTTTCAGGATAAATAAAAACTAAATTAAAATCCAAAAAACTAAGCACTTTACCAAGATTCATGTTGGTAGATTTGCATTCTTGCTTGATCTCAAAGCTGTCTATGTTGCTGAGTATTGTTTTCAACTCTGCTGCTCCCACGGACACACAGTTTTGGCCCAGGTTGACTCCTGGGCCAAAATGGGTCCCAAACAGAGTTGAGCCTGGTAACTTTGATTCATACCTTAGCTTAGCTTTTTACTTTTTCCAGATAAATAAAAACTAAATTAAAATCCAAAAAAATAAGCACTTTATCAAGATTCATGTTCGTAGATTTATGCTCAAAGCTGTCTATATTGCTGAATATTGTTTTAAATTTTTAACTCTATTGCTCCCATGGACACACAATTTTGAGAGAACCCCATATCAACATCGGCTAAAATCTTTGAACAAGACAACAAAATTAGAATGATCATCCAAAAGCAGCAAAATAGGAAGGACCTAATACAATGGTATTATTTTTTCGCAACTGGTGGATTTGTATTTATATTAGAAAAATTTGCATCCTGGTGGATGCTACAGAAGTACAATAGCTAGGAGCATCATGCAAAAGGAGATTGATCGAAACAGTAGGCTTTGTGATTTCAGCAGTTAGTTCTGAGGAGTAGAAGACATAATTCAGCAAAAAACCTTACAATATAGACTAGGAGGAACAGTCAAGGACATAACCCTATACAATAGTTAAGAATGTATTGAGCTCTAGGATGTTATGGTCATGCTTCCAGGCTTATTAAAAAGTATAAGCCAGAGGCTGCAAGGTTAAGGAAAGACACCAAAGTTATGAACTTACAAAAGAAATAATTTGAACCCATTTCATTTCACACAAACAAGGTTGTGAAATTTTCAGGAATATCTCTACAAAAAAACATTTCAGACTTCAGTAAACTAATCCCTTTGGAAAACATCTTTGAAGTTTACAAACACATTAGCTCTTGTTACCTGTTCAGGGAGCCAAACCTTTTGGATATCTGACTTGGCCCTGTTTTGTGAGCTAACAGAATTTGCAGATAGCATTCAACCAAACACATAATTTCATACCGAATGGTATCATAGTATGCAACCCAATGAAAATTCAGTGAAAAATCATAGAAAATTTAGCATACCCATATAAGCATGTAATTCATACAAGTGCAGGGCCTCTTCTCGTCAGAACATTCACATCAACGAATCTACCATTATCAGGGCCAATGAAGCCTATTGTAGGTAGAGAAGTATCCATTACATGCTCGATTTAAATAAATGGAAAATCAAGCGTGCCAGTTCGCTTCAAGATGAAAATGAAAATTATGACAATCCATACCAACATAGATATTGCCCAGTAGTTATTAATACCCTGAATCAAACCCGATACAATAACATAACCAACAATAATCCCATACAAGTGCCCCAAAAATCTTTCCTACGACACTATTGTAGATGTGAAGACAAAGGATTCAAAACAGGCAAAATTGATGGGTAGGGAAAGAAATCCAAAAAGATCCAATTTAGAAGATGGTTGCTTCACTGCAAGGATAGCCATCCACCCAAACACTACACATGAGTAACCCACAACAGTGACTCTGCTGAAATAATCAAGCTTGAATCTCTGGACCAAGCTATGGTAAGCTCCAATGACTAAAAGGCTTGATAAGATGACAAAAACTAAAGTATAGTGAAGATAAAATTTAACTACCAAACCCAGATGTCCCGGGCTCTCTATAACACCTAGGCTCCAAACAGAAATCATGCTGAAAATCAAATAAAGAATATTAATATGTGAAAAGTCCAAAGTTATTAGTCTCCAGTGTTTCCACTCAACAACTGCGTCATAATTCAAAACCCCATCTCCATATCAAATATTCTTCCTTTGTATGTAAAACCATATTTCACTGCACAAACCAATCATGCAACTCGTTGCAGGATTCTCAAGAATCTGATAAAAAAATGACCTACCCATTTCAGGCCCTTCTCAAAATTCCCTAGAAGTTCTTCACAGGTCTTATGGTATAGAAGCAGATGTGTGGAGCGTCGGTGTTATTGTATACAGCCTTATTTTTGGTAACTGACATTTCTGGGCTTGAACTGAGTCTGGTATATTTCGAGCTGTTTTGAAGGCCAATCCAAGTTTTGAGGAAGGCCTTGGCCTTCTGTGTCTACTGAAGCGAAAGACTTTGTCAAACGTTTGCTTAACAAGGATATGCGTAAAAGAATGACTGCTTCGCAGGCTCTCAGCAAGTATTGCATTTTTCAATAAGCTCCCATTATGTTGAGTTTATCTCTAAATATATTGTAATTTAGTACTGAATCTCTTTGACATTCAACAGCCCACCCCTAGATTAAAAATTCTCACAATCTCAAGATTCCTTTGGACATTCTAATCTATCGTCTTGTGCGGGCATATCTATGTGCATCAAGTCTTCGAAGAGCAGCACTAAAGGTACTTCTCTTCCATGTTTGAAGAGTGCAATAGTAGTGTTCTCTCTGTAAGTAGTTATATTCTGAAATTTTCTAAGGTCTGGAGTTTACATGTCTTTTGCCTATCTCTCTACCATATAGCCCTCTGTCTGGTTGATTGCTAGTATAAGTGGGGTTTGAATGCATGCATTTTAGAGTTATAATAAGATACGATAAAGATGAAATAAGATAAGGTAATTTTATTAATGTCCAATGAACAACCATAAATGTGTTAATGGGACTGAAGGATACAACCAATATGAGTACAATGTGGAACCTCTATTTTGAACTTATGACTATAATTGGTATATATTCAATTCCACCACAAGCATAACCACAAGAAAGGAAATGATTAGAATAACCCCTTTTAGTGGCACTTGAGAGTTTTGATGGTACTTTCACTTTGTACTAGGAGGTCCAAGAACCATTATTTCCAGAGGAGGAATTAATGTGGTTGTAGCAAACTTCTGATTCAGGGAAAGGGCGAGAAGGGCATTATGTTGGCACTCATTACTTGGTTATATTTATTAAGTAGTATCATATGATCTCAAACTTGACTCTCGACATTGTATAGATTGAATATTGTCCATTTTGGCTCATAATTTCATTCATGCACTAGGCCAATTTTGACATAAGTTGATAAGAACATATGAAATACCTCCATATGTTATTTTGCATTATATTAATTACCATGCTTTATCTTCATGTCTAATCTAAATTCAATGGAAAACATAATTATTTTTCTTGAAAATCTATAATTATTTTTTTTAAATCTCTATATGTTGAGGCTTGAGTTGAGTCTTTGCCAGGTTGACTCCTAGGCCAAAATGGGTCCCAAACAGAGTTGAGCCATATGTTATTTTGCATTATATTCATTATTATGCTTTATCTTCATGTCTAATCTAAATTAAATGGAAAACATAATTATTTTTCTTGAAAATCTATAACTTTTTTTTAAATCTCTATATGTTGAGGTTTGAGTTGAGTCTTTTCCAGGTTGACTCCTGGGCCAAAATGGGTCCCAAACAGTGTTGAGCCTGGTAACTTTGATTCATACCTTAGAAGTTAGCTTAGCTTTTTACTTTTTCAAGATAAATAAAAACTAAATTAAAATCCAAAAAACTAAGCACTTTATCAAGATTCATGTTGGTAGATTTGCATTCTTGCTTGATCTCAAAGCTGTCTATATTGCTGAGTATTGTTTTCAACTCTGCTACTCCCACGGACACACGGTTTTGGCCCAGGTTGACTCCTGGGCCAAAATGGGTCCCAAAGGGAGTTGAGCCTGGTAACTTTGATTCATACCTTAGCTTATCTTTTTACTGTTTCCGGATAAATAAAAACTAAATTAAAATCCAAAAAACTAAGCACTTTATCAAGATTCATGTTGGTAGATTTATGTTCAAAGCTGTCTATATTGTTGAATATTGTTTTCAAATTTTAAATCTGTTGCTCCCATGGACACACAATTTTGAGAGAACCCCATATCAACATCGGCTAAAATCTTTGAACAAGACAACAAAATTAGAATGATCATCCAAATGCAGCAAACTAGGAAGGACCCGATGCAATGGTATTATTTTTTCGCAACTGGTGGATTTGTATTTATATTAGCAAAATTTGCATCCTGGTGGATGCTACAGAAGTACAATAGCTAGGAGCATCATGCAAAAGGAACCTGACCCAAACAGTAGGCTTTGTGATTTCAGCAATTAGTTCTAAGGAGTAGAAGACATAATTCAGCAAAAAACCTTACAATATAGATAAGGAGGAATAGTTAAGGACATAACCCTATACAATAGTTAAGAATGTATTGAGCTCTAGGATGTTGTGGTCATGATTCTAGGCTTATTAAAAAGTATACGCCAGAGGCTACAGGGTTAAGGAAAGACACCAAAGCTATGAATTTACAAAAGAAATAATTTGAACCCATTTCATTTCACACAAACAAGGTAGTGAAATTTTCAGGAATATCTCTACAAAAAAACATTTCAGACTTCAGAAAACTAATCCCTTTGGACAACATCCTTGAAGTTCACAAACACATTAGCTCTTGTTACCTGTTCAGGGAGCCAAACCTTTTGGATATCTGACTTGGCCCTGTTTTGTGAGCTAATAGAATTTGCAGATAACATTCAACCAAACACATAATTTGCATACCGAATGGTATCATAGTGTGCAACCCAATGAAAATTCAGTGAAAAATCATAGAAAATTTAGCATACCCATCTAAGCATGTGATTCATACAAGTGCAGGGCCTCTTCTCGTCAGAACATTCACATCAACGAATCTGCCATTTTATCAGGGCCAATGAAGCCTATTGTAGGTAGAGAAGTATCCATTACATGCTCGATTTAAATAAATGGAAAATCAAGCGTGCCAGTTCGCTTCAAGATGAAAATGAAAATTATGACAATCCATACCAACATAGATATTGCCCAGTAGTTATTAATACCCTGAATCGAACCCCATACAATAACATAACCAACAATAATCCCATACAAGTGCCCCAAAAAGCTTTCCTATGGCACTATTGTAGATGTGAAGACAAGGGATTCAAAGCAGGCAAAACTGATGGGCAGGGAAAGAAATCCAAAAAGATCCAATTTAGAAGATGGTTGCTTCACTGCAAGGATAGCCATCCACCCAAACACTACATATGAGTAACCCACAACAATGACTCTGCTGAAATAATCAAGCTTGAATCTCTGGACCAAGATATGGTAAGATCCAATGACTAAAAGGCCTGATAAGATGACAAAAACTAAAGTAGAGTGAAGATAAAATTTAACTACCAAACCCAGATGTCCCAGGCTCTCTATAACACCTAGGCTCCAAGGGGCACTCATGTTGAAAATCAAATGAAGAATATTAATATGTGAAAAGTCTGAAGTTATTAGTCTCCAATGTTGCCACTCAACAGCTGCATCATAATTCAAAACCCCATCTCCATATCAAATATTATTCCTTTGTATGTAAAATCATATTTCACTGCACAAACCAATCACGCAACTCATTGCAGGATTCTAAAGAATCTGATAAAACAATGACCTACCCATTTCAGGCCCTTCTCAAAATCCCCCAATTTTTAATTATACCCTAAAAGTTATTGAAATCCCCCTTCATGAATCCTGATCACATGACATCCCCTTCAAAGCTCCAGCTTTGTACATACCCTCGACAATCCAAAAAATACAAAAATAGAAGTCTCTGTTATAATCAAATCACTGTCGAATGTTCATCGAAACTCATCCAACTCAAACTCTGGAAGTGTCATAACATGATAAATTAATTTTATTTTCTGGTACAATTTAAAGAATTTTAAAAAATAAAATTTGTGCAGACCCTGCTTATTTTCACTCAAGGAACGAAATTGGCCATGATTTAGGCAATTTTTTGTAATCACTGCTTCATTTAAAGGCTACTAGCTAATAAATTGAATTATCAGATGGTTCTCAATGGAGAGAGGCTCAAAAACGACAATTTGTACTTGGTTTTGACGATAGATTCATGGAAATTTTGTGCAGAGCGCTCCTATGAAGTAACATAATATCAAAAGTTAAGCACCAAACTGCCCCTTCTCGTCATCTGATATTGACTCTCCAGTAGGTATGAATCTAGGCATCAACAAACCCAAGTTTAGAAAGCTTCAGGTGAGCTTCTGCATAGTCAACAAAGAAAACATCTTCATCTTGTTCATACTTCTTAACATAAATTGCAAAACTAGGATCAGCAAGCAGTGCCTTATCAGATGGCAGCTGAAGCAGGGCTTCCTTCTCTCTAGTCACAAGCTCTCTGAAGTAAGAATTGTCAAAGAGAAGAGGGTTAGAGGTCCATGGTCCTTCAAAACTAGATCTCTCCTTGTGGCATCGCCCCAAGGTGTGGGCACCAGTCAAGACCACAATTTCCTTATCACTCAACCCCATGTGACCAAAAACATCCCTCAGATGATCAAGTCATTTTGTAGCATCAACAAGGTGACCTTCTTCTAGAGGCTTAGGCTTGTCTTCTCTTCTGGGATGGAATGGAATGTCAGGTCCTCCGGTCACTTCAACAGCCACCACACCAGCCAACTGATAAAGACCAACATAGGTGATTATGGGGAAATATTCCTTGATTGACTCTAGGAGCCTCACGGAAATGTACAGACCGTTGTTAGCACCATGGGAAAGCTCGGTCACATATCTAATCGTCCCTAAAGGCCCTCTAGTCTTGGTCTTGACATCGTAAGTCCCAGCGTTGTGCCATGCAATTCGAACCATGATCGGCGCACAGTTCTTCTCTACAATGAGACCATGGAGCTTCCTCTTGGCTTTGTCAATGGCAGCCTTTTACACCTCACTTATGGTGGTACTCCTCGCTTACGGTCGGATAAGCCTTCACCATGGTTTCTTAACATGCAAATGAAAAATCCAACAGGAAATCAAGCCTTCACCATGATTTCTACCTTGTTCTAGCCTAAAATGTAGCGAAAATTAATCTTTCAAGAACAAACTGCCAACGCGTGGGTCGCCCTAAAATAAAAATACAGGGAAAAATTGATATTTAAGGAACGGAGAGGGCGAAATACCTATAACCAGTCTCCCATAACCAGTACCATTTGTAGAAATCGGGCGATCTGAACAAAATTTTACAAACAAACAAGGCGAATAGGGCTGGGAAGGTTTATCCGCCCTATTTTTTGATGGGCTAAAATATAATAATAAATTATTTATTGGATATTTTTTGGGCTAATTATTGAAACTATTGAAAATTAATGTAATTTAAAAATTCGCCCCTTCAAAATAGGAAATCCCTTAAATTTCGCCCATGGGATAAAATTCGCCCCTAAAATTTTCCCTGCTGTAAAGAAAGCTTCTCCTTTGCCTACTCAAAATCAACCATCATCTTCTAATCCTCATATAACAACATCTAAGACTCTCGTATTGTCTAATTCTATGGATTATAACAGCGTTGAAGACATGAAGAAAACCAGAGCAAATATCTCTCTGCATGAACTCAGCAAACTCAAGCATCAACAGAAGTTGTTATTGAAAGAATTAAATGCAACACCTATTTATCCTCTACCAAGTGGTGTAGTTTCCAAAGCAGCCAAAAGATCAGGTAAGCCACCAGATAAATCAGATGTTAGTGATATTCTTCTTATTGGAGAAAGATCCAACTCTCAGACACCTTTTCTCTTGAGTTATGAGATCTACAACAAGAATTTACACAACTGCTTGATAGATTTAGGAGCATCATCAAATATAATGCCTACTTCAGTATGCTCAAAATTAAACATTGAACCCCAAAAATCCGCAGTACATATTGTTCAATTAGATCGGACTAAAGTGTAAGTTGTGGGAGAAATCAATTCGGTCACTATTAGGTTAGCCTCTGATCCCAGAATAGTCCAGAGAATTGATATCCTAATTGCAGGTATTCCTGAGTTTTATGGATTATTATTAAGTAGGGATTGGTCTGCAAAGCTTAATGGTTATATCATCACTGATTATTCTCACATATGGCTTCTCCACAAAAAGAAACCCAATCAAATCAAGGTTGAGAGAGAAAAACACATGATGCATACTGCGACAGAATTTGAACAAGTAAATGAACCCGTGGCTTTTAATAACAACATTCTCAGAGTTTATTCTTCTAAATCATTCCTTGGAAATTTCACAACACCTGAATCACCTTTTTCTGTAAATACATTTACTTCACAAATTGAAAATTTTTCACAAACTTATTCTTCAAGATGCGTTATTTTTTCTGATCAATATGTAAATAAAACTATAGATGAATATTTATTTTGGTCTTTGTATTTTGATGGATCAAAATACAACGATGGCGTAGGAGCTGGATGCATTTTAGTTGATCCAAAGGGAGAAAAAACTATGCTATCATGCAGATTAGAGTTTGAGTGTACGAATAACACTACTGAATATGAAGCCTTGATCCAAGGGATTTATAAATCAATAGGGTTGAATGTTAAATACCTGAAATTGTATGGCGATTCTGAAATTTTTATTAGACAAGTAAGAAACACTATCCATTGTCTTTCATATCTTCTTAAACATTATAAATCCCTTGTTCAAGATCTTACCACTCAATTTCTAGCATTTAACATCTCTTCTATCCCTATAACTCAGAATTCATCAGCTGATTTATTAGCTAATGTCGCTTCCAAGCTTCTCCCAACTGAGGATTATAGTCTAGATAGGTTTTCAGTTGAATTAATTTTTTGACCTTCTGTACCTGATAATGTCACCAATTGGAGATTATTCTATCATGATGAAGATATCTTAAATTTCTTGACTTCAAAAAAATCTTATGATGACCAAATCATTGATGAAAGTGATCATGATCTTCAAAAGACATCAAAAGACAATGAAAATTCTATTTCAAGGTTTGTGGTTAAACTTGAAGATATATATGATATCAAGGATAGATTAAAAAAGGTTACCAATGCCAAACTCCAAAGTTCTACTTTGAAGTTTGAATTAGTAAATCTTGGTACTGAGTCTAAACCACAAAATGTTAACTTAGGACTCGAGTTAACCTCAGAGGAAAGGATTGCTTTCATCAAGCTTCTGCATAAATACAAAAATTTCTTCGCTTGGAATTATGAATATTTGAAAACTTATGATACTTTCGTCATTCAACATACAATTCCAATGCTTTCCAATGTAAAACCAATGCAATAGAAGTTGAGAAAAATTCATCCCAATCTAGAAAATCAAATCAAAATAGAATTGAATAAACTTTTGAATGCGAAAATTATTTTTCTAGTAGGACATTCTAGTTGGGTTTCAAACATGGTACCTGTCAGGAAGAAAAATGGAGATGTTAGAATTTGTATTGATTTTAGAAATATGAACAAGGCATGTCAAAAGGATAACTTCCCATTACCAAAAATTGAAACAAATACTTCAAAAAGTAGTTGGTTCTAAACTAATGTCTTTTCTGATGGTTTTTCAGGTTATAACCAAAAATTGGTACATCTGGATGATAGGCTGAAAACTACCTTCAGAATCAAGTGGGGAACTTATGCATACCAAAAAATGCCTTTTGGTTTGATAAATGCAAGAGCTACTTTCCAGAGAGCTATGGATATAACATTCAAAGGGTTAATTAATAGATCAGTTTTTATCTATCTTGATGACATAACTATCTTTCAAAAGAAAAGAGCTAATCATCTGCATGATTTGTAACAAATATTTGAACGATGTAGAAGGTTTGGCATTTCTTTGAGTCCAAAGAGTTATTTCTTTGCTCTCAATGAAGGAAAGCTCTTAGGATTTGTTGTGTCTAAAGATGGCATATATATTGACCACGATAGAGTGAAATAAATTTCTAATATTTCCTTACCACATAACAAGAAATCCATGCAATATTTTTTGGGAAAGATCAATTTTGTGAAAAGATTTATTCCTGATTTTTCTCAAATAGTTTTACCTTTGCAGAATATGATAAAGAAAAATTTAGTCTTCAAATGGTTGCATAAAGAAAAGGAAGCCTTCGATTCAATCAAACAGACAATCATTAATGCACCTACATTGAATACTCCTTATTTTTCTAAACATTTCATTTTGTATACTTTAGCTACTGAAACATCTCATGCTGTCATTTTAACACAACCCAATTATCAACAAGCAGAAGCACCAATCTCTTTCTTTAGCTCTAATCTGCAAGGAGCCGAACTTAATTATTCTGATGTAGAAAAGCAAGACTTTGATGTGTTTAAATCAATCAAACATTTTAGACCATTTCTCCTAAAGACACATACAAAAAGAATTGTCCCATTCTCCACAGTGAGACAATTATTAATACAAAAGGAAGTAGGAGAAAAGAGAGCTAATTAGGTAACAACTTTACAAGAGTATGATATTGATATTAAGGCAGCCAAAATTTTTATAGGACAAGGTTTTTGCAGATTGTTAGTAGGAGCTTCCAACATACCAGAAAATCAAGATCAAGATAATACTGTTCAAGTAAATCAGATAAGTATTATAGATTTTGAATCTCAATATGCTGATCTGATCTTTTATTTGAAAAATGGGTATGCTCCTTCTAATCTCAGCTATAAAAACAAGCGCACTTTAATATTAAAAGCTAAACACTTTGAAATCATTGATGATGTGTTATTTAGAAGAAATTATGATTCCATTCTATTAAGATGTCTTGAAAAAACTGAAGCACACAAGGTGTTGCAGGAATTGCATGATGGACCAGCAGGTGGACAATTTGGAGGAGACACTACAGCCCACAAAATAATCCATGCTCGTTACTATTGGCCTACCTTGTTCAAAGATGCACATGAATATGTAAGGAAATGCGAGACTTGTCAAAATGCTAGTGGGAGACAAAGGAAACCAACCTTTCCTTTACGACCAATAAATATTGAGCAACCATTTGAGCAATGGGGACTTGATATTAATGGAGAAATTGTTCCACATTCTTTCAAACAACATAGATACATCCTTAGAGAAATGGATTAATTTACAAAATGGGTAGAAGCAATCCCTTTAAAGGTAGCCAATTCTGATGCAATCATTGAATTCATCGATCCGTTCATCATTACCAGGTTTTGTGTAACTAATACCTTTGTTTTTGATAATGCATCTTATTTTTCTAGAAATAGTATAATGGAATTTGCAATCAAAAGAGGTTTCAAATTGAAATATTCAGCAAACTATTATCCACAAGGTAATGGTTTAGCTGAATCAACAAATAAAAATCTCATCAAAATCATCAAAAGAACAATTGATCAGATTCAAAAGAATTGGCATAAATCTTTAATTTTTTTATTATGGGCTGATCGCATAACTCAAAAATCTTCAATAGGAACTTCACCTTTTAATCTAATCTATGGAAAAGAAGTTGTTATACCATCAAACCTAGTACTTCCATCTCTAGCCCTAGTCCAATTCATTGAAGAGAATCCTTCATCATCTCTTCAATTGAGATTTGATCAAATTATTAAGTTAGAAGAAGATAGAGAGCAAGCTAAAAGTGTTCATACCAAACATCAACAACTCATAAAATCTTCTTTTGATTCAAGTTCTACCGGATCCAAAACTTTGAAAATTGGTGATCTTGTTCTGAAATCGGACAAAGCACATGAAGATAAGGGTAAACATACCAAATTTCAAAAGATGATGCTTGGACCATTTCAAATTGTTGAAAAGATAGGCTCATCAACGTTCATGTTGCAAGATTTAACAGGAAAGAGAGAATGGGCTTATCTTGAAAAAAAAAAATTCTTAAGAAGGTAACCCCTTCTTACTAGTACATATTCTATTATGAAAGTTTGTTTTTTTTTAAATAAGGTTGTCAATAGTATTTAATTGACCTTTTACTATTTGAAAATTTCTTTGAGAAAATATTGTAAATACTTATTTATGTAAATAAGAATTTTTAAGGAAATGATTACAGTTTTGGATAGTTAAAATAAAATATTAAAATTTGAGAATCTGTTTAAAACATTTGCAAGATCTTACGAAACCTTGAAAATATTGTAAATCATTATAAGTTTGTTAAGCACAGAAAGGTTATCTATAAAAATTAAAGACTTCTCCAATTTTGGCACTTAAAACTCTAAAAATTGTCATCCATTGACTCCTAAGGAGAAAATCATTCACCCCATCCATTAAGGTTGTGATTTTTTTTAGAATATAATTCTAAAAATTATTTTTCTAATAATAAAATATAAGAGGTCTCATCACGAGCCTGCTTACCATGATCATAAGAAGTAATTAAACTGACATTACCACTACTGCATACCAAAACATGGTAATGGCTTATAATCATAAGACAAAGGGTCTCATTATGAGCCAGCTTGTTCAATTTGATTACAACTAGTGAATGGCATTGTTATCAACTGGCTACCAAACCAAAATAATGGCTTTTAAATTAAAATAAAAAAACACAAGATAGTATATCTTATGAATTTATCTTTTAAAGAGTCATGCTCTTAGATGGATGTGACAATGAATGATTAATGGTTAAAAGGTAACCCTGTCGAGACTATGAACGTTTGCAGGTAGCAGAGACACTACCTATGAAAATAAAGCAAATCACAAAGCTAAGAACGGAGAGGCCCCCTACTTTATCTTTATCAAACAATCAAAGCTAGATTAAACCAAAAAATGTTTTTATTTTCGAGAAATTAAAAAGATATTGTAAGTGATTTTTATTTCTTTTTTCAAAGTTAGATTTTATTTAAATTTTTCTAAGACAGTTTTCATTATCTTTAAAACTTTTTACTTACTAAAAGTATAGTGTTCATTTTATTTTTTCAAAGATAATTGTTTCTTCTAGTGGATCGCCAATTGTTGTACTGTACAACGACCCTCCCCATTTGAAAATTCTAGAATAAATGTCATTTAGAAATAAGTCCCCTTTCTTTTTAGATAGAAATAAAAATCTTGAGAAAATATTATCATTATAAAATAAGACAATAAAAAGATTCATTGATTAAAAAGCATGTATCGCATATCACATATCTCAAGTGAAAATAAACAAACAGAACATTAAATTTATTCCGACCCAATCAACTATAAATCTTATATCGCATCGAGACAAAGTATAAAAGTCTTCATGTTAAAAAGTCTGATGCAATAAAGTAATTCACAATCGCAAATCGGTAGAGTGTTATGTTTTTATATTTTCTTTGCAAAACTCCGATGCAATGTCATAATCGCAATCGCATTTCGCCATGAGTCATATTTCATTCGGGTCTATTTGATAAACTCCAATGTGATAAAGTAAATCGCAATCGCAAATTGGTAGAGTGTTATGTTTTCATATTTTTTTCGCAAAACTCCGATGCGATGTCATAATCACAATCGAATTTCGAAAAAGAAACATCACGACTACTTGTTTTACAAAAAATCTGATGCGATGGACCCCACCATCATCGCAATCGCATTTCGGTGAAAATTATGTACAACTCAATTCCTTTGAAAATATCCAATACGATATGACTTTATCGCAAATCTCAAATCGGGAAAACATGAGATGTTTTTCTTGTTGTTCCTTTTAAAAACTCTGATTAAATGAATCTTCAGTCTCCACTAATTTTTATTTACACTTCATCGGCCTATTGCAATCGAAAGCTTCAAAGGACATTTTTACATTAAGATTTCAATATCGTCGATCTCCGATTATATGAGCATCATTAATTCGAAAATAAGAAAAATTATGGCAATCAATTCTATTATGAATGTGTGAATGTGACTTTCCTTTAAGGCATTCAATTTTCATATGGAGTTAATCAATTTGGGATCATTAATAAAATATTTTCGCATAAGTTGTTCTTCTAACTCCATTTCTTCCCACTTCTGAAATGTTTTTCTCATTTGCAGAGCTATAGAACATCAAACCCTCTCGTTTTCCGAGTTAGTGAAACGATACCAGATAAATAAAATGTCCAAGAAACTTAATAAATCAAGAGCTGCTACCGCCCCAAAGACCGCTGCCATTACCACAATGCGAAAAGAAATGTTAGCCAAGATAAAGCTAGTTACAAATACTACGTGCCAAGGTCTCTGGAAGCTTTCCTGGGAAGAATTCTATAATTTTCTTGAAAAATTAGACCCTACAGTCACAAAGGTAAAAGTAACGGTGCTTGATGAAGAATCAAATTCAGATGACAATCCCCTTAAAGAACTCGCAAATTCTTTTCTTCATAGAATTGCAGCTCGGGCGAGTATATTCCCATATTATGACATAATATGATGGGTGATATAAAACACCACCATAATAAACAAAACATTTGTAACATTTGGGGGAAAGATGTTTGGATCATTTAGAGCAGAAGACATCAAAGCAATGTACCATCTTCCAGATCCTCAAAAGACCTACAACAAAGCCTTCATAGAAGAGTTCACCTCAAGCAATGAAATTGAATCATACCCAATTAAAGAATGGAGATGAACTCCAGAAAAGCATAAGAATGAGACCTCAAGTATGTATTTTGTAGAGTCTTTCGCACCAACGTATTTTTATGCTGCTGCCATGATGTGCAAACTTTTTGGGTATGATAATTCTACAAGGTTTTCTATTTAAATGGTGCCCCTAATTAAGGCCATTGTTAGTTCTGTTATTATGGATTGGTTAGTTATTTTATCAGAAAAATTAGCCAATCAGATTCTGGATTATAGAAGAAATAAGCATACTGGAAATGTTCCCCCATTTCATTTATGTGCTTATATTTTAGATGCCTTGTGTTTTAATTCTGAATTTCCTATTTTGGGTTGGAAATGGACCCCTCAAGATCCTATCCCTATAAACATCTACCATAAGTATTTGTGGAAAGCTCAATTCAAGAACCATGTATACAGAATTTTCCATGGCTACATGTTGCCTATTTACCAGACCATTTTTGACCAACCCCCTCCTTGGCTCTCTAATAAGGAAAAACTTGACATATCCCAAATCAGAAATTGGTTCAGTGAAGAGAAATTCACCTATATAAGAATATTTGGAAGCATTGTTGAGCCTCATGTCTTACCTCTATATGTCCCTGACAAATTTTTAGTTCAAGAGATCTCTTACTAGTTTACAGAAATAGGGATGTCCAAGTGTTTAAAGAATTCCAAAAATTGATGTGGCCTACCTTTCCTTTTCATTATGGAACCTATACGCTTAATGATTTTAATCATGCTAAAAAATAAGTCCTTAAGATAAGAAATCTTAAGCTTGCAATTGTTCCAAGCAGACAATATGATCCAACTAAAGTGGCTTTTGATTTCACAGCTTTGTTCTAGATTGCTAGGTTTGAGCATGAGCCTGATGAATTTGATGATTTATTTGTCTCAATTGAGAAATTTTCCCAAGTTTATGATCTAGCTAAATCTAAGTTCCAAGCAGAAGACATGAATAAATTTATGCAGTTCAGAAGCCAGAGATTACTTAATGTTCCCCTTGACCAGCTGAGGATTCCTTTCCAAGCAAATAAAAGTATTGAAATAGAACAAAAGGAAAAGGAAGATGCATCCAGAAAAACACAGAAAGAAGTAACAAGCAGCAAAATTGATGTGCAGTCAAAGAAGGATAATACAGGTAGAAATCTTGATGTACAGTATGAAAAAGGAGAATACAGGTAGAAAGCTTGATGTACAGTCTAAAAAAGAAGATACAGGTAATAAGCCCGATGATCAACTTGAAAGAGAAAAGGCCTCACAGACAGAAGGAAATTCTGCTGAAATAATTATTACTCCCCGTTTGCTACAACAGTATGAACAATTCGCTCATAAAATAGGAGAACAAAACAATCCTCAAGTTGATAATTTGAACAATCAGGATATTGAGATCATTCCTGAAAATCCATCTGAAGAAATTGTGTTGAGAGTTGAAGACATACCCCCTCTGGATATCTTTTATAGCCCTAAGCATAGGGCTGTTGTCAGAAAACAAAGAAAGAGGAGGAGGATTGGTCAAGGACCACTTGCAACTTAACAAGTTGAATTAATGAATTTTGTTTGGAAGAACACTGAAGTAAATCATTGAGAGGATCTTACCAAACTATCACAATATGCAGGTGCCTATAGTGAATCTACTATAGATAAAGCTACTGAAGTCACTCAATTGGTAAAACAAAAATACTTAAAGAAAGCATTATTAGAAGAAAGAACAACAGGTGATCAGCAAAAGATATTACAGTTAGAGCAGCAGTTGAGCAAGAAAGACTCAAAGTCAAACAATTAGAAGAACAATTGAGTATTGAAAAGAAGAAGCTTGATCAACAAGCTTTAAATAAACAACAATAGTTGTCTCAAGAGGTATCCAAATTGCAGACATTGTTGTAAAATGAAAATACTTCCAAAGAAGAGCAAGGTAAAATATTGCAAGCAAGATTGGATAAATTCAAGGATTATCCTAAAATTGATCAATTCAAAATAGAAGCTCTAGAAATAAGTAAGTTGTTATCTCAACAGTTGGGTGATCTGTGTCAAAAAATTGCACAAGCTGAAACTCTATGTGAAATAACATTATCCCTCATCGATGAAGCAGGCAATATAAGGATAGAATTTGAAAATGAAGATGAAAATATTTCATAATTTATTTCATGGCAGGACTCAGAACAGGGAAATATTGCAAATCTTCCCATAATTAAAGAAAAGCATAAAGAGATTTTGTTTGCTAAATGGGAATCACAGCTGATTAAAGAAGAATGTGCTACATCAAGGGCAAGAGCCATAATGAAAAATCTGACACAATTGGTTAATGATAGTCTATATGCAGCTAATTTAATTTCAGGTTGTACTCCAGGAATGCTGCCAAGGGCAAAAGAAACTGATACTAGGTGGAAGCAGGAATCAATCAATCAGAATCAAAAAATTAGTAAAATACAAGAAATTGCATGGGATGTCCTATGGACATATTTGATTAAACCACACAGTCAGCAGATGGAAATCAAATTCCTTTCTAGTGCCATCAATTCCATCATTCCAGAATCCTCCAATGCCACATACACCAGTCAATTGCATTCAAGGCTGAGTCATCCAACCGAAGTTAAAGATATGTTTAAAATTTACTAGCTTATCACATTGGGAGTTGAATAAATTCAATGAATCTGTTTTATTGGATATCGCAAGTCTATTCTTGGATCTCCAATGATCATTTCTAGCATAGGTTATAGCTAATTTGTTTTCTGAATTTCCTATTTAAACCCCTTTCAAACATTTTATAAGGGGTCCCGAATTTGTAATATTTTTGGGCTTGGACAATACATTTTTGTACTCCTTGACTATATTATTTTTATAAAGGATCATATCTTGTGATTTCATGGTGAATTATTTTTGAGAGTTGCATTTCTGTACCTTGAAGATTGTTCTAAGTTAAAGCACAAGATTCCCGTGATTTCATGGTGAATTATTTTTGAGAGTTGCATTTCCATACCTTGAAGATTGTTCTAAGTTAAAGCGTAAGATCAGAATATCAAATTGCATCAGGAAGATATCAAATGTATTTGGTATTTCTATCGATTTCATTTTATTTTCTTTATGTGATGAAATATTCTCATTAAAATTTGCTATCGCTTATATATAATTTTTTCTCAAATATTTCTTTATCATATCATTTCTGAAGATAGAGGGATATCATCTTTCATAATATGTGTAAACGATATAAATTTATGAATGTGATGTGCTATTATAACTATGTTTAATTTCTTAAACAGGGTTATCATTATATGATACTGCATCTTTCTTTGAAGTAAATAATACATTTTCATGGTTATTTATTAATTGAAACAATATTTAAGTCGTATTCACAGTTAATACCCGGGTTAGTTTTAGAATTATTTCCAAGTCATAGATTAAGTTAGACAAATTAGCTCAGTTAGTTAGTTCCATTATTCACTTGCACAAACACCCTATCACAGATCTTTTTCATTACTAGGAAACTGGTCCTATAAATCCAATTGGAGCCACCATTCCAAACGGATAAGGAGCTGTTCTAAGGTCCGGACCAAGTGGTTTTCACCCAATTTTTGAAGAAACGATTTTCGAAGCTTCAACAAGTATCAAAGCTTGGACCGAGGTTCGATTTCCCCCAGCATTTGAGGGGGATGTTGGAGGAATCACCACACCTCTATAGAATCTATAATTTCCACTCTCAGGATCGATTTCGAACGAATCAGCACACCTATATGTAATACGTAATTTCCATCCTCAGGATCCTAGTTACTGTTTGAGAAAGCTTACCAAAACTTGTTGGTTTTGGTGTAAGAACAAACCGCTCGGGATACTAGTTACCGGTTCGGAAAGTTTACCAAAACCTGTTGGTTTTGGTGGAACAAAAAACCTCTTCACGGTCGAAACCAAGAACTAATACCTAGGAATATTGGGTGTGGAATCATGGTAGAGGGATATATATCAGCCTAGATCCATCTTAACTCTAGATCTATCAAGCGTCGAGTGGCATCAAATCTCTTGAGGTGAAAATGTTTTTTTTTAGTGCAAAACTTGAGGAAAGGTTTGCAACTCGAGAAATTTGATCCCTCTTGGTACTTGATAGATCGAGACTTAAGATGGATCTAGGTTGGTTTCAGTCATGTGAGGCCAAGGAAAATCTGTCAAACATATGATTAGTTCTATTAATAATATGTAAATACATCTAATAGTAATATAGCTATTTTAAATATCCTAAATATGTCTGACAATTATCTTGCCATTTCAATTTTAAATTTTCTTAGTTACCTCAGTTTGTTGAGATGATGAATACTATACAATAAATTTAATGTTGAAAAATGATGAAATGCAATTTTTGAATGCAAAATTACAATGTAATAGTGTTGAATGATAGAAAATCTGAATAATAAGAAAGTAGTCAACTAAAAATAGACTTCATTGTGATCAATCTCAAACTATTTTCTTCTACTATTCTTATTGTCACAATTGTTAGTTTTTTCATCTTTTCATATCGATTATATGAAAAGGACACGTGAAATCGTAAACCAATTACATATCTAGCTCGAGATGTTGTAGTAAAAATCATACCTTGTCCCTTTTGTTGTCCAAGATTAATAGGTTTAATTGCTATAACACAAAAATCAATGTACATTGTCAATCATTTTTTGTGCTTACACTGAAATCAATGTAGACTATTAATCCAAGTACTTTAAAATTAATGTACCATCATACATCCAATTACATCAAATTAGAGATCAACATATACACTGAAGTCAATGCATCTAATGCAAGAAATCAAACTGGATTAGAAAATGACATCTACATTGAAATCAATTCATGTCATGCAAGTAATCAAATAGGATTACAAATCAATATCCACACTCAAATCAATGCATCTAGTCCAAGTAAGAAAATAGGATTAGAAAGAAACAGCTACATAGAAATTAATGCATCTAGTGCAAGTAATCAAATAGGATTAGAAATCACCATCTACAGTTAAATCAATGCATTTTTTGCAAGCAAGCAAATAGGATTAGAAATATTGTACATTGAAATCAGTAGATCTAGTGCAAGGAATCAAATCTAATTATAAATCAACATTTACATTGAAATTAATGCTTCTAGTGAAAGCAATCAAATATGATTAGAAATCACCATCTACACTAAAATCAATGCATTTAGTGCAAGAAATCAAATAGGATTAGAAATTATCTACATTGAAATCAATGCATCTAGTTCAAGTAATCAAATATCATTAGAAATCAACATCTAGACTAAAATCAATGCATCTAGTCGAAGCAATGAAATAGGATTAGAAATCACCATCTACACTACAATAAATGCATGTAGTGGAAGAAATATTCTTCCCTTCGCCGACCCCCCCCCCCCAAATCCATTTTATCTGCCTCCATCTTTCCTTCTTTTTGTCTTTATCTCACCCCCCAAACACGTGTGCTCTCTCACTCCATATCTATCAATCTCTTTTTCCCTCCCTCATTGTCTCCATATCTCTCTTCTTTCTCTTCACCATCCTTCTATATTTTTATCTTCTTATTTCTCTCTATATGAAATAAAAAACACACACTCTCTTTCTCCAATCTATCTATCTATCACTCCCTCCTCCTCTCCTTCTCTCTCTCTCTCTCTCTCTCTCTCTTTCTCTCTCTCTCTCTCTCTCTCTCTCTCTTCCTCATTCCTCCCTCTCCCCTGCTTTTATCTCTCTTCCCTCCTATTTTCCTCTCTCCCTCCCTCTTCATTGTCCTTATCATTCCCTCTCTCTCTCTCTCTCCACCTTTCTCTCAATGTCTTTCTTCTTACCTCCCTCTCTCTCCACCTCCATCTCCATCTCTCTTTTCCTACCTCTCTCCACTCTCTCACATCCTCTCTCTCTTCCATTCTCTCTTGCCTCTCTCTCTCTCTCCCTCTCTCCACCTTAAAACTTTGTTACTATATGCCTCTCTCTCTCTCTCCTTCTCCCCCCCTTATCCCCATCTGTCTGTCTTTGTCTCTTTATTTCACCCCCAAACATATACACTATCTCTCCATCTCTCCCTTGTCACTCTCTCTCTCTCTCTCTCTCTCTCTCTCTCTCTCTCTCTCTCTCTACTTCTCACTCTTTTTTATTTATTCTTCCATCTCTCTCTCCCCCTCCAACTCCATTTCTATATCCCTCCCTCTCTCCTCCTCTCTCTCAAGTTCTCCCTCTTTTCCTTCATCTCTCTCTCTCTCTCTGCCCCCCCCCCAATCAATCCTCTCTCTTCCCCCATCACTCTCTTCCACTCTCTCAATTCCACTTTCTCATCCTTCCACTCAATCCCTTTCTCTCCTGCCTCCATCTATCTTCTCCCCCCTATCACCCCCCCCCCCCTCTCTCCAACCATGTTAATATACCCCTACCTTTCTCCTTCTCTCTCCTTCTCTCTCCCATTGTCTCCATATCTCCTTATATGTCTCTTTATCTCACCCCTATACATAGCCACTCTCTCTCCATATCTCCCATGTCACTCCCTCTTTCTCCACTCCTATCTCTATGTATTTCTTCTTCCCTCCCTCTCTCTTCCTCTCATCCTTCCTCTCTCCCAATTTCTCTCCCACCTCCCTCTCTTTTCCCCCTTCTCTGATTCTTTCTCTCTCTCTCTCTCTATCCTCCAATCATCTCTCCTTCTCCCTCCCTTTCTCCTTCTCTCTCTCTCTCCCACCTCCATATTTATGTCTGTCTCCCTCTCTTACCCTTCTCTAGCTCTCTCACTCCTCTCCCTCTCTCTCTCTTCATTCATCCTCTCCCCTCTCCTTCAGTTTATCTCCATGTATCCCTTATCACTCCCCCTATTTCTCCACCTCTATCACATGTATTTGTTCTTCCCTTCCACACACACACACACATATATTGTATTAATCCAAAGTTACTAAATTTAATAATATTAATGTTATAATATATTAATATGAATATTAGGTTTAATAATAATAATATGAATATGAATATTATGGTTGATAGTGTTTTTTTTTCATGGAATTAATAATAACTTTCCCCATGGTATTTTTCCCATATGATTAACTTAAATAATTATATATATATATATATATATATATATATATTTGTAGATATAATAGGTTTATGAAGAAAACTAGGTTTTATTTATTTGCCATATCTTTAGTTTATTTATATTTTTATTTTTTTATTAGTATATGGTTATTTAAGTTATAGTTTATGCCGACATTATTTAGATTTCATTTTTTTTTTAATTTTTTTTCTAACATTAGTTAAATTTCTTCTGGATGGACAAACTTACACATCTCCCCCATACTGGGTTATAGAATGCCTAGTTATCGGTTCGCAAATTTTACCAAAACCTGTCAATTTTGGTGTAACGACAAAACTCTTCAGGTTCAAAGGTAAGAACCAATACCTCAGAAGATTGGGTGTGGCATCATGGTAGAGTGATATATACTAACCTAGATCCATCTTAACTCTGCATCTATCAAGCACCGAGAGGGATCAAATCACTTGAGTGGAAAAACTCTATTTTGAGTGCAAAACTTGAGGAAGGGTTTGCACCTTGAGAGATTTTCTCCCTCTCGGTGCTTGATAAATTTGGCGTTAAGATGGATGTAGGTCAATTTCAGTCATGTAAGTCCAAGGAAAATATATCGAACATATAATTAGTTTTATCAGTAATATGAAAATACATCTAATAGTAATATAACAATTTTGAATATGATAAATATGTTTGAGATTTATCTGGTTATTTTAATTTTAAATTTTCGTAGTTACCTTAGTTTGTTGAGATGATGAACATTGTACAATAAATTTAATGATGAAATATTATGAAATAAAAATTTTGAATGCAAAGTTACAATATAATAGTGTTGAATGATAGAAAATGTGAATAATAAATATGTAGTCAATTAAAATAGTCTTCATTGTGATCAATCCGAAACTATTTTCTTAATATATTCTTATTGTCACCCTGGTTAGTTTTATCATCTTTTGATATCAACTATATGAAAAGGAAATTTGAAATCGTAAACCATTTAAATATTTAGCTCCAGATGTTGTAGTAAACATCATACATTGTCTCTTTTTCTCTCCAATATTAATAGGTTTAACTACTATAACACAAAAATCAATGCAAATTGTCAATAATATTTGGTGGTTACACTGAAATCAATGCACACTATTAATACAATGACTTTAAAATTAATATACCATCATACATCCAATTACATCAAATCATAAATCAATACATACACTGGAATGAATGCATCTAATGCAAGAAATCAAATAAGATTAGAAAACAACATCTACACTGAAATCAATCATCTAATGCAAGTAATCAAATAGGATTAGAAATCAACCTCTACACTCAAATCAATGCATCTAGTGCAACTAAGCAAATAGGATTAGAAAAAAAAAAATACACATAAATCAATGCATCTAGTGCAAGTAATCAAATAGGATCAGAAATCACCATCTATAGTTAAATCAATGCATTTAGTGCAAGCAATAAAATAGGATTATAAATCATCTACATTGAAATAAATGTGTCTAATGCAAGAAATCAAATATAATTATAAAACAACATTTACATTGAAATTAATGCATCTAGTACAAGTAATCAAATAGGATTATAAATCACCATATACACCGAAATACACCGAAATCAATGCATTTAGTACCATAAATAAAATAGGATTACAAATCATATACATAGGAATAAACACATATAGTGTAGGTAATCAAATATCATTAGAAATCAACATCTACACTAAAATCAATGCATCTAGTGCAAGTAATGAAATAGGATTCGAAATCACCATCTACAATGAAATAAACGCATCTAGTGAAATAGATATTCTTCCCTCCTCATCCCCTCCATATATATCTATATCTCCCTCCATCTCTCCTTATTTGACTCTTTATATCAACCCCCTAAACACACACACTCTCCCACTCCATATATATCAAAATCTTTGTCCCTCCCTCCCTGTATCCATCTCTCTCTTCTTTCTCTTCACATTCCGTCTATATATATATATATATATATATACCAACCCAATATCATACACTCTCTTTCTCCAATATATCTATATATCACTTCCTCCTCATCTCCCTCTCTCTTTGTATCTTTCTCTCTCTTCCCCTTGCCTCCATATCCCCTGCTTCTATCTCTCTTCCCTCTCGTTGTCTTCTCACCCTCTCTCTCCATATTCCTTATCTCTCCCTCTCTATCTCTCTCTCTCCACGTTTCTCTCTTTGTATTTCTTCTTACCTCCCTCTTTTCCCCCCTCCATCTCCATCTCTCTTTCCCTACCTCTCTCCACTCTCTCACATCCTCTCTCTCTCTTCCTTTCTTTATCTCCATCTCTCTCTCTCTCCACCTTATAACTTGGTTACTATATGCCTCTCTCTCTCCTTATCCACCCCTTCTCTCAATCCATTCTTCTTTGTCCCGTTATCTCATTCTGAAACATACACTCTCTCTTTCCATATCTCCCTTGTCACTCCTTCTCTCTATCTCTCTCAAATTATGAATCTCTATGTCTTTTTTCTTCCCTCCTTCTCTACCCCTCCAACTCCATCTCTCTATCCCTCCCTATCTCCTCCTCTCTCCACAGTCCTCTCTTTTCCTTCTTCTCTCTCCCTTTATCTCCTACCTACCTCTCATTTTTCCCATCTCTCTCTCTCTCTCTCTCTCTCTCTCTCTCTCTCCCCCACGCCCTGCTACAATCCTCTCTCTTCCCCAATTATTCTCTTCCACTCTCTCAAGTATATCCTTTCTTTTCATTTCTCTCCGACCTCCCTCTATCTCTCCCCCCGTCCCTCTCTCTCTCTCTCTCATCAATCCAATCCTCTCTCTTCCCACATCACTCTATCTCTCTCTCCAACTATGTTACTAAATCTCTCCCTTTCTCCTTCTCTCTCCTTCTCTCGCCCCTTGTTTCCATCTATTCTTATATGTCTCTTTATCTCTTCCCTAAACAGACACACTCTCTCTCCATCTCTACCTTGTCACTCCACGTCTCTCTACTTCTCACTCTATGTATTTCTTCTTCCCTCCCTCTCTCCCCCTCCAACTCCATCTCTCTATCCTTCCCTCTTTCCTCCTCTTCTCCTTCCCTATCTCCCTTTCTCTCCTACCTCCTTCTCTCTTCCCCTTATTTTCTTATCTCTCTGTCTCTACCCTCCAATCATGTATCCTTCTCCTTCCCACCTTCTCTCTCTCCCACCTCCATATTTATGTCTTTATCTCCCTTTCTTACCCTTCTCTACCTCTCTCACTCCTCTCTGTCTCTATCTCTTTATTCCTCCTCTTCCCCCTCCTTCAGTTTATCCCCATCTCTCCCTTTTCACTCCCCATATTTCTCCACCTCTATCATATGTCTTTTTCTTCACTCCCATATATATCTAGAGTTAATATATATATCATGATATATTAATATATATTATAATATAACAAAATATAACAAATATAATATTTTATTAATCCAAAGTTATTATAATATTGATATTATAATATATTAATATGAATATTATATTTAATAATAATATTAATATTTTAATATTAATATTAGGGTTAATAATGTTTTTTTTTACATGGTATTAATAAAAATTTGGTCTATGGTGTTTGGTCCATAGGCTTGGTATATAATTAGGTTTTGATTTCGAATCCTATTTGATATATTTTTATTTATTTACCTTACCTCTTTATATCTATTTTATATTTATTTATTTACCATATTGTCACATTCATCATACTTAATATTCATTTATAACAATAATTAATCTACATAATTTATTTATTTTTTACTTACTAAATTACATACCTACCAAATTACATAACCTTATACAATGTAATTTGGCAGACTTATATAATTAATAACTCAACTGTATGATTCCTTATATACATGCAATTACTTTGATTATCATTTACATTAAACGTAACAGAGATAAAAAGGTTAATTACATTACTTTGGCCTTCGATAAGTTTAAGACTTACCCATGGCAATGAGGTGTACCGCACTAACCTAGTTACTCCTTAGCTGGCTAATTAGTGACATAGTTCAACGTAGTGTTACATTTAATCCATCTCACAGATGTTTAATGGCTATGGTACTAGGTATTAAATGAGTCTTAATTCTCGACAGATCTTTTGTACCGCTCGAGCTTCATCAAAATCCAAATTGGAACACCTGGAAGAATTGTTTCCATCTGATGTTTTGATAATCAAGGGACGAGGTATAAACCTTCCAAAGTTGACATTTAATCAAAACCCGAAACCCTAACTAAATTTCTTATTCGCACCATAGGAGGTGGGGATCTGGTTCAGCTCTGGTGTTCCACCATTCTTGATGAGGAGAACCTTCCCTCACTGCTTGTTTGAGTATTATACTCACATTTTCTATCCGGTGGTATACAGGACCTGTTATCCTTCAATCCTATTACTCACTTTAAGGAACATTGAAGGGGAAGCATAGGTTCGACCTTCACCCAACAGTCTTATGCTTTTACCCTTACTTAGAAGACTTCAATCCGCTAGCCGCTCACTTGGTTTGAGGTAAGATTTAATTCCTGGCTTCAATCTTTGTTACTCTTTTTACATATTTGTAAACATAAGAGAGGTTGAGACTCTAGGTTAACTTATCTTCTACAACTTTTCTCACGGGGATGCTATTCAGAAAGTAAGGTTATCAACATGTATTTGAACGATTACCATATTATAGTTTGTCTATCATATTCGTATTTAGAATACCACTCTTAGAAATGATAACTATGTATTATTCCCCTGCAGGTATATAACTCTAATTTTGTTACCCGATATTTGTTCCGGTGAAGCATTGCTAAGAGACAGCAATTAATTATATGCAACTCTGCCATTTACTTATCACAGGTATAGTGACGGGCTTCACAAATTATATTTACTGTTGAAGTTGCAATGAACGTCTAGGGTTCCAATTCTTGTTTATGCACCAGACCTCCTCAAGTTCAAGATGATGTAGATAATTTAGCTTTAGGGGAAAAGGATGAGGGTTTACCTCAGATAACATTGTTAGGAATTGTTCCTAAGATTGACTATTGAAATTATGATAGTTGTGTAAATATTCCTCTATGATGCAACTTCTCCATACTATTTTTAACAGAATTATAGGCTTACAGTTTTGCAGCCCTGTAAATATATAATTCGTCAATTTCTTGTCAATACTCTCTATCGGCCTTCTCAGGCAATAGTATATTATGCGGTTTATGTGTTTATCTCCTTACCTATCTAGGATTTAATTAGGTTACTATACTATCCTTCTATTCATAACTGTATGAAATCGAATACGTTTTTCTCGTCAACAGAGACTTATATTTATATTTAGCAATTATCTATTTATTCCATATTTGGGTATGAAGTTTATAGTTTTATCATTTCCCTGCATTATCTCAAACTGGTTAACTAGAATTTGTATCGCAGAGGAAGATTTTTCTTTAAGACTATTAATAAATATACTTTGCTTTATGTCAAGATATTGTTATAGTTTTCTTCGAAATTGATTTCTATATCTCACTTTCATAAATCTTACATTAGCATACATATTTTGTATCTATGTGTTCTATTATTTTTCTATTTGTATTTTAGATTCTTTTATGCAAGGGTTTCTATAAAAGTTTTCTTATTCTAATGACTGGACCATTTCTGTCCGTGGAATATCATAGACACATCAAGCGACCCTCACAGGGTTTTCTTCTAAAAACCTTGTGGAACAGCTCTCAGTATACTTAATTTTTCCCATAGTATTTAAATTAGCCTTTCAACTTGTTTCTTTCTATTGTCCTAATTAGAACATGGAAAATTTAAGAGAAATTATAAATCTTCTTCAATACAGAATTAGAATTCTTTTCTTTGAAAGGAACTTAATAATTTTTCCCAAATATAATGAAATATGCTCTACAACATTTTCAAATCTGTGACTAATCAGGAAATGATAAATCCTTGTAGAAATTTATAATTATTTACAGACTTTACTTTACCTCATCTTACAGATGTTAATTTTTCCTCTGTACCATTTCATCGTTACTTAAAAAAAATAGAGTAATATTATACTTATATGTAATTAGATGTATGGATTGATGTGGTTTCCTCCCTACCACAAGTGAGGTGATTACGTCCTCACTCTCCCCCATGCTCCAAGTTTGAGCTTCAATGGTTGACAGAATGCTCTGGAAGAGACTTCGTGACAATGTGGTCCAGTCTCCAATTCCAGCAATTAGGAAAATTTGAAGTATTCCACTAGTTAACACTAGTCTAGGAATCTTCTTCACAATTTCTTCATTTCTCCAGTTACACCACAGAACCCCTCTACCTCACTAGGATCACCCTTTTATCCCTAGAGGTGAGGTAACTGTTTTAACCAATTCTGTTCAACTAACTCATAATCTTGAATTGTTTAACATCAGTCTTTCACTTTATGGAACCATTTCCATATTCAGTTTAATTTATCAACTTTAATTTTTTGTTCATGATTTTATTAACTTCAAAAATATAGTAAATAAGAAAATTTTTCATAGTCTTAATGAAAAATAGAGTTTAACCTATAGTTAAGAATTAAACCAGCGGTTACAACTTCCCCCCCTAGAAGTGAACACCGTCCTCGGTGTTTGCAATTTTCTTTAGGAAAACATTCAGGGTAAGCTTCCCGAAAAAATACTTCATCCTCCCAGGTCGCTTCCTCTGGGCCAAAGTGCTTCCATTGCACTTTAACCTAGGCGATGGCTCGTTTTCGGAGCATGATTTCCCTCCAATCGATTATATTTTGAGGTTCGACCAGAAATTCTCCGTCTGGTTTGACCTGAAACAAATAAAATTGAGTTAGTTTATTTATGCATATATACTATCATCCTTGATAATTCTAATAACTATATTCTACCTGAATATTTTTCCAGTGGATTATTTGCTTTGGATTGTGAATGTATTGTTTTAATAGAGATACATGAAAGACATTGTGCACTCAAATGTGATTTGGCAAAGCCAATCGGTAAGCTACAGGTCCTATTCTTTCCAATATTTGGAAATGTTCACAAAACCGGGGAGCTAACTTGACACAAGATGCCCATCTCAAAGTACTTTTATTAGGCTTGATTTGAACATGCACATGATCGCCCACTTCAAATTCACGATACGTTCTTTTTTTTATCTACATACACCTTTTTCCTATCTTGAGCTGCTTTTAAATTTTGTCGGATTTTTTTTCACTTCTACCTCCATCTCAGCTAGCATGTCTAGTCCAAGCATCAACTTGGTCTCGAGACTAATCCATTTAATAGGATTTCTACACAGTCACCTATATAGGGCTTCAAATGGACTCATCTTTAGTGACTCTTGATAACCGTTATTGTACACAAATTCTACTAGGTGTAAATATTCTTACCACCTAGTTGGTTGTTGCATTACGTACATATGTAGCATGTCCTCTAAGACTTGATTTACCCGCTCTGTGTGCCCGTCAGTCTGCAGATGACAAGCAGTACTAAAATTAATTTGAGTCCCCAAACTGGTAAACAATGTTTTTTAGAAGGCTGATGTAAATTTTACATCCCTATCAAAAATGATAGTCCTTGGAATGTCGTGCAAACTAAAGATCTCTCGCATAAACAAATTTGCTATTTGCACCGTCTTGAATGTGGACTGAGCTGGTATAAAGTGTGTTGATTGTTAGAAAATTAAATATTATAGAACAATGCAACACATAAAATATGCAGAAAACACAAGCACACAAAACACATAAAACCAGAGAGACACAGATATACGTGGTTCACTCAGTTTGGGCTACGTCCACCTCGAACAGCTAGTCCTTCCTTTCTATTATCGAGAAAAATGAACAGACACAACCTACAGCAAACCCACTGTAATATGCTTTGTTCTCTCTCACATTCTCCCTATCTGTTTCTCGCTCCGAGAATACACATACAATACACAGCTGCAGTACAATACCCTCATACAAGCGAGGGGTTGCCTTCTAGGGAAAAAAACCCTAAACTAAACATAACTTCTACCATCAGATCATCTGCCTACTGAACGGCCCAGATTGACTAGAAATTACTATACTTTTACAAGGCAATTTTACATCTGTTTTTAGCTTCGGGGGCGCTGCCCCCTGCACCCCCCACCGCCCCCCCCTGGACCCCCCAGGCAGCATTTAATTATGGGCAGCATTACCGCCCCCATTAAGGTACAGGGGTCCAACGCTGTGATACAAAATAAACAAGATAATCAAGCTCCACACCCAACACTTCTTTTCTTAATCTATCTACAACTACCATTATAGAGTCATTATTTATTTTTTACCTTGGCAGTCCAGTAATGAAATCTAATGATATCACCTCCCAATTCCACTCTGGTACCGGTATAGGTTGCATCAACCCAGCTGGATGTCGGTGTTCCACTTTCACTTGCTGGTATTCTAAACACTTATTTAGATATTCTACAATATCTTTCCTCATACCAGGCCAATAGTAATCCTTTCTTATTGTTGTCAACATCTTCTGATATCCACGATGCCCTACGTAATTACTTCGATGATATTCGTTCAAAACTAGCATTTTCAATTCCATTCTCTTTTGAATGAGAATTATCTTTTTTAAAGTCAGTAAGCCATCCTTATTGATTTCATAATCTGCCTAATTTCCTTGGTCTCTGCACTCCTTTACTTGCTGCCATATAAACTCATACTCAGGGTATTTTCTTGCTTCAGCTTTAATTTGTTCTAGAAATATGCACTCAACCTGGTTAACATATAATTCATAGATATTATGCAGTTTCCTGCTTAATGCATCAGCTACTTTGTTCTCCTTACCTTTTACATGCTTCATGCCATTATCAAATTTTCTCAGGAAAGCATTCCGTCTTGCTTTGCGAGAATTAATATTAGCCTGTTTAAAATAGTTTGTTAAAATGTTGTGATATGTTTTGAGCACAAATCTTTTTCCAAGTAAGTAGTGCCTCCAAACTCGGAGTGCATGCACTATGGCAGTCAGCTCCAAATCATAAGATGAGTATCGCTGCTCATGTTCCTTTAATTTCCTAGACTCATATGCGACCACTTTACCTTCTTGAGACAAAATTGCTCCCACACCTTCCTTACATGCATCTGTGCAGACTTCGAATTCTTTAGCAGGATCAGCAACTCTTAACATCGGAGCTGTAGTTAATAGCCTTTTCAATTTTTCAAAGCCATCTTGACATTCCTTTGTCCACTTGAATATTTTTCCCTTTCTTTGTAACGAGGTAATAGGAAAAGAATTTTTTGAAAAACCTTTAATAAATCGCCGATAATAACCAGCCAACCCCATAAATGATCGTATGTTTGCTACATTTTTTGGTACCTTCCATTCCATAATTGTTCTGATTTTTTCAAGATCCACTGCAATACCTTCAGCAATAATTACATGTCCAAGGTATTTAATTTCTTCCCTGAATAAATCACACTTGCTAAATTTTGCATACAGCTGATGATTCCTTAACATTCCCAACACTATCCGTAAATGTTCTTTGTGTTATTTTTCATTCTTATAATAAACTAGAATGTCATCAATGAAGATCAACACAAAATTATCTAGATAGGGGTGAAATATACCATGCATCAGCCTCATGAATGTTGCTAGTGCATTGGTCAATCCGAAAGGTAACACCATAAATTCGTAGTGTCCATATCTCGTACGGAAGGCAGTTTTATGTATGTCTTCGTCTTTTATCTGGATTCGATGATATCTCGATCTTAGATCTATCTTCGAAAATATTGTAGCCCCCTTTACTTGGTCAAACAAATCATCAATTCGTGGTAACAGATACATGTTCTTAACAGTTAGCTTATTTAACTGACGTTAATCCATGCACATCTGCATGGTTCTGTCTTTCTTTTTCACAAATAATACCAGTGCTCCCCAAGGTGATACACTTGGTCGTATATATCCCTTGTCTAGTAATTCCTATACCTACAACTTTAACTTAGTTAATTCAGGTACACTCATCCGATAGGGTGCTCTTGAAATTGGTGATGCTCCTGGTATCAGTTCAATTGTAAAATCTATATCCCTTATAGGTGGTAATCCTAGTATCTCTTCTGGAAAAACATCCTTGAGCTCCTGTACTATTGGTATATTTTCCAACATAGGGGCATTTTCTTTAGAGTCAAAAAACCCACTTGAATGGCGTATAATTGACATCCTTTTCTCATGCATTTACCCATTTGGGATGTTGTGATTGGATGTAATTGTACAGGTTTCTTTATTCCTTGAATTTCATGGCAAGTGCCATCTTGATTTCTATAGTAGATAACCTTCTCTTTACAATCTACTAATGTCCAATGTCTTTCCAGCCAGTCCATACCGAGCAGCACATCATAATATCCCAAAGGTAAAATGTTTAAATCCACAGTTAGCTGTTGTTCATTAATTTTTAGTGCACAATCTGATATTTTGGCACTAAGTTTCCTTTTAGCTCTGGTAGCTAGCTGTACTAGCCATGATTTCCTAAATTTTTGACTTTTTAATTTACATTTCTCTACTACTTTAGGACTTATGTAGCTTAAACTTGTTCCTAGATCTACCAATATAGAAATAGGTTGAGATAGCAGTTTACCTTCCAGTTCAATCATTGTCGGCTGGTAGTCAGCTTGTCAGTCCTCCAATGTTGCATTAATTATGGGTATGTTTGTAGCGACATCACCCATTGTTGAGGCCTCCAATAAATTGGTTACTACTTCATTTCTACCCTGTTGTGGACAATTACGATAATAGTGTGCTTCCTCACAACCCCAGCACTGCAAAGGTGGCTTCTGGTTCTGTGTTTGTTCCAGTTTACTGGAGGCTTCCGTAGTTTTATCTTATACACACCACCTCGTTCTTTGGTGATTCTTACCGAACTGTTTACTAACTGCACTTCTAGTTGTACTTTTGAAATTACTAGTTTTGCTTCTTTAAAAACAGAACTACCTTTATGTTCTTTCTTTGTCTACCAGTTTTTATCTTGCTCCATTTTAACCTTTGCTTGTTAGTAACGCATTATGGCTTTCTTGATAGCCTCATCCATAGTCTTAGGATTTACAAATCCTATACGTTATTCATATGAGTCAGAAAACTGCTTAAGAATCTCTGTAGTTTAGCTTTTTCATCTCTTAAATAAGGCACATAACATAGTAAGGAAGTAAATTTTGTGATATATTCGTCCATAGTCATTTGTCCCAGCTTCAAATCATGAAATTCTAGATAATTTTGATCATAGAAGCACTATGTTAGGTACTTGTCTTTAAAACATTGTTGAAAGGCATTCCAAGTTACATCTTGGTCCTCTATGCTACGAACGTTCTTCACTTCCTCCCACCATAAAGTGGCTTTCTCTCTTAACCGGTACATAGCTAATCAAGCTTTAAGATTACTGTTGTATTCGTATACTTGGAAATATTTATTCATATTAATCAACCATGCCTAAGCTACTTCTTCTTCTCCTCCATGAAATGTAGGAGGTTTTATTTTCCTAAATTCACCCTGCAGCTCTACTTTCTGCCTTTTTATTTCTTTCTATTCTGTTACATTATCGGACTTAGCTTCATTATAATTCCTATTTTGGTTACTTCGCTATGACTGACTTCTTTATATTTGATCTGTATCATGATCTTTAGTCTTCTATTCGTTTCCTTCCTAGAATTCTCTATCGGTACTTGCTTTCTTGATTCCTTGGTTATGTTTGTCAGAGAGAATTTTTAATATTCTCTCATGTTCTTGCATTAATCTTGCATTATCCTTCCGTACCCTTTCCATCTCTTCTTGTCACTCCTGCACAGTGGTTAAAAGAATACTGGTTTGGTGCTATTATTCTTCTAACAGCTTACTAGTTTGCTAATGTTGTTCCACCCCTAGCTACACCCACATTTCTGGGTTCATCTCTTGGCGGGATTGTGATTCCCCGACATTCCGAGGTGGTTGCTATAACAGTGTCCTTCTCATTATGTATGGCTAACTCTTTCTGTGTGTATCAATTTCAAACGTTAGTTGACCCAATAGGATCCCAGTGTTACAACGTCGCTCTGATACCACTTGTCACATTCATCATACTTAATATTCATTTATAACAATAATTAACCTACATAATTTTTATTTTTTTACTTACTAAATTACATACCTACCAAATTACATAAGCTTATACAATGTAATTTGGTGGAATTATATAATTCATAACTCAACTGTATGGTTCCTTATATACATGAAATTACTTTGATTATCATTTACATTAAACTTAACAGAGATAAAAAGGTTAATTACATTACTTTGGCCTTCGATAAGTTTAAGACTTACCCATGGCAATGAGGTGTACCGCACTAACCTAGTTACTCCTTAGCTGGCTCAATAGTGACATAGTTCATCGTAGTGTTACATTTAATCCAGCTAACAGATGTTTAATGGCTATGGTACTGGGTATTAAATGAGTCTTAATTCTTGGCAGATCTTTTGTACCACTCGAGCTTCATCAAAATCCAAACTAGAACACCTGGAAGAATCGTGCCCGTCTGATGTTTTGATAATCAACGACTGCGGTATAAACCTTCCAAAGTTGACATTTAATCAAAACCCGAAACCCTAACTGAATTTCTTATTTGCACCATAGGAGGTGGGGGTCTGGTTCGACTCTGGTGTTTCACCATTCTTGATGAGGAGAACCTTCCCTCGCTACTTGTTTGAGTATTAGACTCGCATTTTTTGTCCGGTGGTATACAGGACCTATTCTCCTTCGAGCCTGTTACTCACTTTAAGGAACACTGAAGGGGAAACAAAGGTTCGATCTTCGCCCGACAGTCTTATCTTCTGCAACTTTTCTCACAGGGATGCTATTCGGAGAGTAAGGTTATCAACAGGTATTTGAACGATTACCTTATTATAGTTTTTCTATCATATTCATATTTAGAATACCACTCTCAGAAATGAAAAATATTTATTATTCCCCTATAGGTATATAACTCTAATTTTGTTACCTGATATTTTTTCTGGTGAAGAATTTCTAAGAGACAACAATTACTTATATGCAACTCTGCCATTTACTTATCACAGGTACAGTGACGAGCTTCCAAAATTATATTTACTTCTAAATTTGCAATGAACATCTGGGGTTCCAGTTCTTGTTTATGCGCCAAAACTCCTCAAGTTCAGGATGATGTAGATAGTTTATCTTTAGGGAAAAATGATGAGGTTTTACCTCAAATAATGTTGTTAGGAATTGTTCCTGAGATTGACTATTGAAATTATGATAGTTGTGTAAATATTCCTCTATGATGCAACTTCTCCATACTATTTTTAACAGAATTTTGGGCTTACAGTTTTGTAGCCTTGTAAGTATATAATTTGTCAATTTCTTGTCAATACTCTCTATTGGCCTTCTCAGGAAATAGTATACTATGCGGTTTATGTGCCTATATGTTTACCTATATGGGATTTAATTAGGTTACTGTGCTATCCTTCTATTCGTATTGTATGAAATCGAATATGTTTTTCTCTTCAACATAGACTTATATTTATATTCAGCAATTTTCTATTTATTCCATATTCAGGTATGAAGTTTATAGTTTTATCATTGCCCTACATTATCTCAAATTGGTTAACTAAAATTTGTATCGCAGAGGAAGATTTTTCTTTAGGACTATTAATAAATATACTTCGCTTTATGTCAAGATATTATTACAGTTTTCTTCAAAATTGATTTCTATGTCTTGCTTTCATAAATCTTACATTAGCATACATATTTTGTATCTATGGGTTATGTTCTTTTTCTATTTTTATTTCAGATTCTTTGTTGCAAGGGTTTCTATAGAATTTTTCTTGTTCTAATGACTGGACCATTTCTGTTCGTGGAATATCATAGACACAACGAGTGACCCTCATAGGGTTTTCTTCTGAAAACCCTGTGGAACAGCTCTCTGTATACTTAATTTTTCCCATAGTATGTAAATTACTCTTTTAACTTGTTTTTTTTCTATTGTCCTAATCAAAACAGAGAAAATTTAAGAGAAATTATAAATCTTCTTCAATACAAAATTAGAATTCTTTTCTTTGACAAAAACTTGATCATTTTTCCCAAATACAATGAAATCTGCACTACAACATTTTCAAATCTGTGACTAATCAGGAAATGATAAATCCTTGCAAAAATTTATAATTATTTACAGACTTTACTTTACCTCATCTTACAAATGTTAATTTTTCCTCTGTACCATTTCATCGTTACTTAAAAATACAGAGTAATATTATACTTATTTGTAATTCGATGTTTGGACTGATGTGGTTTCCTCCCTACCATGAGTGAGGCGATTATGTCCTCACTCTCCCCCGTGCTCCAAGTCTAAGCTTCAATGGTTGACATAATGCTCTGGAAGAGACTTCAGGACAATCCGGTCCAGTCTCCAATTCCAACAATTAGGAAAATTTGAAGTATTCCACTAGTTAACACTAGTCCAAGAATCTTTTTCACGATTTCTTCCTTTCTCCAGTTACCCCAAAAAACCCCTCTACCTCACTGGGATCACCCTTTTATCTCTAGAGGTGAGGTAATTGTTTTAACTGATTATGTTCAACTAACTCATAATCTTGAATTGTTTAACATCAGTATTTCACTTTATGGAACCATTTCCATAGTCAATTTAATTTATCAACTTTAATTTTTGTTCATGATTTTATTAGCTTCAAAATAGTGTAAATAAGAAAATGTTTCATAGTCTTAATGAAAAACAGAGTTTAACCAATAGTTAAGAATTAAACTAGCTGTTACACATATCTTTTTCTATAAATATTGTATTTGGCCTATGGTATTTTTACCATGATATTAATAATAATTTTTCCTATAGTTTTCGGCCCTTAGTATTAACCTAAATAAAACCTCTTTCTTAAGTTTTTGTAAATATAAAAATGTTTATGAAGTAAATATAAAAGGAGATTTTATTTATTTAGCATACCTCTAGTTTATTTATATTTTTATTTATTTACCATATTTTTTTTTGAGTGTTGGTAGATTTCTTCATATTTTAAAATTATATTCTTGAAATTTATTTTTAATGATTTTTTTTTTTTTTATATTGTTATATAAGTTATTGTTTAAATAACATAATTTAGATTTTTTTATTTTTATTTTTTTAGTAGACATTAGTTAATCTTCATCTTGACTGAAAAATATACACATTTCCCCATAATAAATTGTAGAATGCCCCTCTAAAGTCAACAATGCTCTCATTCTATTAATACATGTTATCAATCCATTAATGTAAACTTTTGAGAATAAAAAATAAAAACAAATACGTGATAAGATTGAGTGTGGCATCATGGTGGAGGGATATATACAATGTTGTCAAATACATGTTATCAATCCATTAATATGTGGGGTTGTATATGTCACTCAATAGATTTTGTACTGGTCTAAATTTAACAAATAATATATTAATGAGTTGATATCATTTTTGAAGAGTAACACATTAATATTGATAATTAATAGTTGGAAAATTGGCGAGATCCGCGTGATTAACAAATATTATTGTAGAGCTGAGATAAGAAGGGAGATATTGGTGCCCCTTCTTGTAATTCTGCCCACCCTCATACCCAAAAACCCGTAGTATTGCGTTGCGAAGAAGCATCTATACGAAGGGATTTGAAAAGTGAGCATCTATGCGAACGAAAGTGATAAGTTAGAAAGGCCTCGTGTAAAGTTCGTTATCGTAATTATTATAAAGCTGAGTATTTGTGAATTCTATGAGTGCTTGTTTAGTTAAGACTTTTTGATGCCTATTTTTCCCGTAGGTCAGTTCAGGGTTGATGTATAGATGTTAGATGTAAATACGTTTAACATGGTTATCAATCAAGCTTGCTTAGGCGGTTTTTATTTTTTTAGGTGTAGAGTGTAGAGTTAGTATTGAAAGGAGTTTTTAATTTTTTAGATATAGAAAAAAAATTATCTGAATTTGAAAAGTGATAAAAGATAATAAAAAAATTTCCTTGTAGATTTTTGACATTTTAAATTTTTTATGTGTTGAATATGTATATTTTTTAAATGTTTATTTTAAACTTTTAAATATATTAAAGTATGAATAAATTTTTGTAAATGTTGGTGATTTTTATGGAGATTTTGAAAAATCGACATATTTTTCACACTTCAAATTTTTTCATGTTGTAAGTATGCATAATTAAATGATTTTTTACACTCAAATTTTTTCATGTTGTAAGTATGCACAATTAAATGATGATTATTTAACCATTTATTTTTGAAGTGTTATCCAAACTTGGTTTCTTTGCTTTTCTTTGCAATGTTATTTTACAATGAAATCTTTAATTTATTTTTGCAAGGCTTTAAAATATTAATAAAATTAATATTTTGATGTTAGTATTTTTTGTATTATGATTTTTATAAAAAAATTAAATAAAAGATGGAAAAATAGTAATTTTTATGAAACTTTCAGGAGTTTTATATCCAACAATGATTACATTTTTCACAAAACTTTTGGTTAAAATCACATAATAATGAACTTTGTCTAAGCGTTTAGAACCAACAAGTGTGGTTCATTTTGACGATGAGCAAAGAGATCAAATCTAAAGAGTTCTCAAACTAGTTGTTTGGAAAAACAACTAGTTTGACTTAGTAAAAAAAAATCAAATAAAATTTATATTTAATAATTTTTTTTTTCTAAATTTCATTTTGTTAAAAAAATATATTTTTCTTTATTTTTTAATTTAATAAATATTTTAAAATTGGTTAAATGTTTATATAATATAAATTAAGAATTTTTAATATATATATGTATGGCTCTAAACAATTATAAATGAGAATTTTTAATATATATATATATATATATATATATATATGTATGTATGTATGTATTAAAACATAAATAAAAAGAGACTCAACCTAACAAATGGGAATAGCTACTAGTTTCACTTAGTTGTAATAAATCAACTAAATTTTATATTTAATAGTTTTAGATTTCATTTTGTTAGTGATATAAATATAATAAATTATGATTTAAAGGTTTTATAATAAATATTAAATCATTTTAATAAAAAAAAACATAAAAAAGAAGGGGATAACTAAAACTAAATCAATCAAATCAGCAATTAGGAATAAAGGGTGGGGATCCAACATTTTCTAATATTCCAACCATTGTCTCAATTGAGACTGACAAGTCTATTTACAATCTCTAAAGCCTCTGTTAACTTATGGTGATGGAAATGGTAAATCCTAGCAATAAATTTAGTCTCTTCGATCCAGATGTGATGATTCATCTTTTATGTGTGTTCAACTAAGGATGAGGAGAAGGATATTCTATGCTTAATGTCAGCAACATGCTCACAAATCCTTTGATTTATTGACCAATCCATTTCTCCAATATATGGAGTCGTACAGGAGCATGGAATGATGTATACACCTTTCCCATCCTGAGGTTTATCGGATCTTTGGTCGATCTAGGAGAGCTATGAAAAGTGCTAAGGGGTCTGAAGGATGAAGAAACATTATGCTTTTTTAGAATCCTCGCGATCCTATCCATGGTCCCTTGAATAAAGGAAAGGTGCACACCACCAGACCACTCCTTGAGATATTTTTTAATCCTGGGACCTTTTTCAGCTTTAAGAAAAGCTTTCAGGCCTTGGGATCTGCTATAACCATTCTTATTAAAGACATCAAGGAGGTAGATTTTTTCTCCTTCAAGGTGAGATTCATATGAAATTCTTAACGCCCTAGTGGCTAAGGTGTTGAGGGCACCTAATTTATGAGCAGGGAAATGATGAGAGCTAGTGTTAAGATATTGCTCAGTGTGAGTCTTTTCTGAAAAACTTGATGGGAGAAAGAGCCATCCTCATTTCTAGAAATAAGAACATCAAGGAAAGGAAGGTTGCCATCAAGCTCATATTCCATTGTAAACTTAATGGAATTGGATTGACTATTAAGATGGTGAAAAAATATATCTAACTCATCTTTTCCATGAGGCCAGACGAATGCAAGTGTCATCTACAAACCTTTTCCATAGCTTTGGTTGGAACAAAGTTGATGAAAGGTCCTTGGATTCGAAGTCCTCCATGAAAATATTAGCTTTCCCCCCTTTCCAGAGTTATAACTAATATTTTCATCGAGGACTTCGAATCTAAGGCCCTTTTCTCATCTATGTTCTAATGAAAGCTGTGGAAAAGGTTTGTAGATGACACTTGCATTCTCTGACCTAACAGAAAGGATAAGTTAGATATATTTTTTCACCATCTTAATATTCAATCCAATTTCATTAAGTTCACAATGGAATATGAGGTTGATGACAACCTTCCTTTCCTTGATGTTCTTATTTTTAGAAATAAGGACGACTCTTTCTCCCATCATGTTTTTCAAAAGAAGACTCACACTGAGCACTATCTTCACGCTAGTTCTCATCATTTCCTTGCTAAAAAATTAGGTGTTCTCAACACCTTAGCCACTAGGGCGTTACGAATTTCAGATGAATCTCACCTTGAAGGAGAAAAGATCCCCCTCCTTGATGTCTTTAATAGGAATGGCTATAGTAGATCCCAAGGCCTGAAAGCTTTTGTTAAAGCCGAAAGAGGTCCCAAGATTAAAAAATATCCCAAGGAATGGTCTGGTGGTGTGCACCTTCCCTTTATTCAGGGGACCACAAATAGGATCACGAGGATTCTAAAAAAGCACAATGTTTCTCCATCCTTTAGACCCCTTAGCACTATTCGCAACTTTCTTATATTGGCCAAAGATCTGATAAATCCCAGGGATGGAAAAGGTATCTACATCATTCCATGCTCCTGTGGGACTCCATACATTGGAGAAACGGATCGGTCAATAAATCAAAGGATTTGTGAGCATGTTGCTAATATTAAACATAAAAGATCCCGCTCGTCAGCCTTAGATGAACATGCAAATAAGATGAACCGTCACATCTGCATCGAAGAGGCTGAACTTATTGCTAGGATTGACCATTTCCATCACTATACGTTAAGGGAGGCTTTAGAGATTGTAATTAGACCTCCCAATCCCAATCAAGATGATGGATGATATATTAGCAAGTGTTGGATCCTCGCCCTTTATTCCTAGTTGTTGATTTGATTGATTTAGTTTTAGTTCTCCCCTTCTTATTTTTTTAATTTAGTAAAATAATTTAATATTTATTATAGAAAACTTTAAATAATAATTTATTATTTAAATTATTTATTATATTTATATATCTAAAAAAAATGAAATTTAAAAATATTAAATATAAATTATAGTTGATTTATTAGGACTCAACCAAACTAAAAGTTATTCCCATTTTCGTCCTTTTTTTTTAATGTATATATATAGAGAGAGAGAGAGAGAGCTCAATTTCATAATCTTTGTTGCAATACTGATCTTCCTAGCCTTTTAAGATGTCAAAATTATAGTGAGCTTGGGAGGCTTCTCTCCAAGCTTTTTGAGCATAGGAATAAAATCTTAAACCAAATTAAATAACTATTTTCTTTAGATCAGATAGACCAAGGATTGGTCTCAGTGGACGTTAACCATCATCATCATCATCAAAAATTCTTAATTTATATTATATAAACATTTAACAAATTTAAAAATTTAAAAACATTTATTAAATAAAAAATAAAGAAAAATAATGTTTTTTAACAAAATGAAATTTTAAAAAAAAAAAAATTATTAAATATAAAATTTAACTAATTTTTTCTTACTAAATTAAACTAGTCTTTTTTCCAAATAACTAATTTGAAATCTCTCTACATTTATTTACGCTTAATTTTTTTTTTTTTTTAATTCCCATAAATCACAAAATCCTCAATTCAATCTATAATGATTATATTTGATTTTTTTTTCCACAAAAATTGATTAAGATAAAATTTAAAGTTAAAAACAAAAAAAACCCAAACACACCATTTTTAAAAATAACAACAAAATCACATTAAATTTTAAAAATAAAAAATAAAAAAACTGCAAATGAATAAAAAAAAATCATAAATAAAAAAAATATATATAATTAAATTAAATTAATAAAAAACAACATACATTAAAATAAATAAATAAATAAATAAATAAAATAAAATAAAAATAAATAAATAAATCTAAAATATATATATTTTTAAAAACTATCAAATATAAAACTTAAAATAGTTTAAAAAATATAAAAATTTAAAATTTAAAAAAACGAAAAAAAAAACAATTTAAAAAACCGTTGAAAAAACAAAATACAAAAAAAATAAGCCCACTCAGTCAAGTCCCACCCGCCTTGGCCCACGACCCCTCAAACGGTCAGTTTGGGACTTGTCGATTCCCGGAATTAGCAAGCCCTCACCCAACCATATATGGGACAGCGGATCAAGGCAGAGGTAGTGACGCTCGACTCCCGGTGATCTGGGGCATGGCTCCTTGGGCGATTGGGCACGACTTAGCTATATGATTTTTTTTTGGGGTTTTTTCATTTTTTTTAAAAAAAATTTTGGATGTTTTATTATTATTTTTTAAATGTTTGTTTCAGTTTTCTTAATGTTTTCTTCATCTTATATCTTTTTAAAAAAAAATTATTTAATTTTATTATTATTTAATTGGATTATTTTTAATTTATTTTTTATTTTAATTTTTCATTAATTAATCAATTTGGTTTTATCTATTTGTTTTTTATTTATTTATTTATTTATTTTTATTTTATATATATATATACATAATTCATTTTTTTAATGATTTTTATTATATAATTATATAATTTTTATAATTTTTGGGGAAAAATGATCTGACTTTTAATTAATTTGTAAATTTTTTGAAAAACAAATTTTATTAAAGTTTTGGTAAAATTAAATATTAAACATATTTTTTTAAGAAATTGAAATTTTTGTTTTGAATTTATAATTTTTATTATTGGTGCATGAATAATTTTATGTAGTTTAAAACCAAATTTTTAGAATTAAAAATTGATTAAAAAAATAATAAATAAAACATAAAACATATTTTCTTTTCCAAATTCATGATTTTTTCTATATTTAATATCTTCTTTTCAAAAAAAAGAAAATAGGTTTTCACTAACCATCGATACTGGTTGATTTAAAAAACCAAAAGCAATATTCCTCCATATTATACTAATTTTTCTATTTCTCATTTTCTTCATAATTTGTTTGGTTGATTTTTATTATTGAATGGACTTTGTTCAATCATTTTCCTCAATAAACCTTACCTATATTATATATTTGCACAATTCAAATCTATATTATATATTTTCACAATTCAATTTTAAATAAATAAAATTAAATCAAAGCTACATTAAATAAGATTTTCTCATTTATGTTCACAATTTTAATCATAACTTACAGATATTAAAAAATTTATATATCTTTTACACTCAGACTCAAGTCTTTGTCAACTAAATTTGTTATTTTAATATACTAGACATTGTAATTTTTTATATTACATATTTTATTACACATGAATTATTTTACACTAGATTAAAATGACATATGATACCTCATATTAATTTTTTGGACATAGAAATTATACCGTAGATAATTGATTTGTCATTGAATTAGGACGAGTATAAATTTAAAGTTAAATAAATATTTTGTTACAATAATTAGTTGTTTAAAAAATATTTATTTTATCTATATCGTATATTTGTTACAATAATTTTCTTTCCTTTAATTATTATTTTATTTATATCATATATCCATTAATTAATATAAAGATATTAGACATTGTAATATCTCCATAGTTGGTCTTATAAGCTAAAAATGGAATAAAATGTGCACAACGACATTTCAATAAACTTAACTTTTGTAACAAACAATAATGTTGGGGCTAATGTTTTATCCAATATTATCTATCCACCTATCTCTATTTTTCTCCAAAGTTATCTAGTTCATTAATTACTCTCCTTAAGAGGCAAGTACTAAGAAACAATGTTGCATATTACACTGGTTTATATTTGATTTTTTTGTGTTTTATTTTTATTTTTTTATGCTTTACATTTTTCATTTATGATTGTTTTTTGTCTTTTTTTGTCCTTTTTATTTATATATTTATATTTTAATATATTTTTTATATAGTTATTATTATTTTATTTTATTTTCAATGTTTTTATTTTTGTTTTATTTTTTAATTTTCAGTTGTATTTATTTATATATTTATTTATTATTATTATTATTATTTTTCAGCACGCTTTGTGTCTATCTTTGACTATCAATATGACCACATTATGTGTCAATTTGATAGTTGATTTTAAAGTTTTAGTTATAATGGATCAAGTCTGGCCCCACAGTGTGTCAATTTTATGGTTGATTATTAAGTTTCCATTGTGATGGGTCGAATTTTCCTACTCTATCTGTCAATTTGATGGTTGATTTTTAAATTTGTTGCAATGTGTCAAGTTGTCTTAGGCTAATATTTTAAAATAGCTATATTTTTAGAATTTAAAAAGAAATTACACTTGGAATAATGGTTATTTGATTCATTGTGGTGTTCATTTTTAAAGTTTTTTAGTCATATAATTTTTTCATAATGACATGGTTCATATATAAAACTTAAGATTTTTAATAGTGACGATCTTTGATTTGATTTTCAATCCATGGTTGAAAAATTGTCAAAATTTTAAGGTTATTTTGAGTCGTGATATTTTCTATTTAATGTTATAAATAAAAACAATTATAAGTATTTATTTTTAACACCATGACTGAAAATTGTTGAAATTTTAAAAGTTTGCAAAAGTGATATTTTATGTTTATAGAATTCTTGAAAACCATTGGAATTTTAAGGTTTTTTTAGAGTGACTATATTTTGGAGGGTCAAAAAAATTAATAATAAAGATAGACTTACTCCAAGAAATGACATTTTTCATGGCATTTTTTCTAGTTAATTTTAACCAAAATCTGGCAAAGATTTAAGTTTAGGTTGTTTATTCTTTATATTTTAATTGCCCTAGATTTCAAGGTGTTGAATACACATTTACTCATTCAAAAATGTATTTTAAATAACAAAAATCACAATCTTACTTCAAAAATATATTGTCAAATTCAATTGTATAAAAATGCTATTTGACAAAAAAATATCAATTTATTATTAGTGATTTTAGACTCAGATTTTTCACAATACATAATTTTTTCAATAATATTCATTTCTACTGTAACTTATTTAAAAGTACTCAACATTCTTTGAAACAAAAACTTAAAAATCATAATTATTTGCATTCTTTCAAACAAAAACTTAAAAGTTAAAAATCATAATTATTTGCAGATTACAGCTCAAATCTAGCAAAGAGAACCACTGAATAAAATCACAAAACACAAAAAACCTTGTAGCGGGAAGGATGCATGTTTTCCAAAGAATATACCTACTCACATTGTGACATACCCTTCTAAAATGAGGTTTTGTCAATATCTTACTATTGTTATTGTTATTGTTATGTGTTATTCATTAAAATTTTTATTTTTGAAGCGTTACTTTTGTTATGTGTTATTGATTAAATTTTATATTTTCGAAGTGTTACTTTTGAGCGCAAAGAGGAACCTGAAAACTCTTTTGGAATTATTTTTTGATTAGTGTGAATTTCTCATTCTTTTCCTAATGAGTAGTTATTTAACTTCTAGTTCTGTCTACCAGTCATTAAATTTTATCTTCTATGTGGTTAGTTTATTTTTGGGGCTTTTACGACTACATATCTCAGAAATTTTGTATTCTACAAAACTCAGTCATATGACTGAATTGAGGTTTTTCTGAATGCTTTCAGGACGTTGGGCTCTGCTAAACTGGATACTGAAAATACATAACTAAGACAGAGGAAGCAAGTCAATAACTAAGGTTGAAATCATATTTTCCTGGTTGTTTTATCAATAAAATCTGTTCGGCTATAGAATTGTTCGACTGATAGGTTATGCAATCTCTTCTTTACTCATTAAAACTTCGATTTGAACACTGACAACAATACCAATTTCACCAATTTCTTATTCATTCCACTCAGAAAGAGAAAGACAGCCATTACCCGGAAACCCGATTGACAAAATAGCACAAGCATGGAACCCATTTCAAATTTTCAATTTAAAAAAAACAGGGTGGTGAAACAACCACTTTTGCACCGATTCTACTTAACTATCTTATTTTTCTCTTTTGAGAAACACACACATATATATATACACATGTCCGATTCGATTAGTAGACCAGACAGAAACTCTGCTTCCATCATCTATGTCTGAATCAAGCTACTCAGATCACATCTTATATCTGATAATCTTATAAGCTACTCTGATTTCGATTCTATACCTGCCGACCACCTCCGCCCAGATACTCTGACATCAACAATGAAATTAAATAACATCAGATAACAATGAACATCCCACGCAAGAAGAGAAGAATGGCCAATGAGTATAACATTGGTAGCAAAGACAAATCGGTTTAACGAAAAAGCTGGAATACTTATGGAAATTAGATTAATTTACAACTCATTACAAGTTTACTAGTGCCTGTGCTTTATATATAAGCTTTAACTGGTGTCCAAGGTTTATGGAAACTTAGAAATGAGTAAGAGAAGCACAAACCTTTCCAGACTTTTCCTAAATATTTAATTTATACATGTATTTTTATTTTACTTTTATACTCATTCGAGGAATTTGGTTCTTTTATTTATATAAGTATATATCTATTTTTACTACGATATCTTTTTGAAAGTGAAAAACAAAACAAAAAATTACATTTTAAGAAACTATATATCTGATTTTTTTTATTGTATAATTTTTTTTTTTTAAATTTATTAAATGTTTTTTAATGAAAATTTATCTGAGATTGCAAAATTTGAAAAAGAAAGTTTTCATCTCAATAAGTTATATATATATATATATATATATATATATATATATATATTTTGTTGTGTAATTTGTTATGGTCAACACACATTTTTCCAAAGAAAAAAAACAAATTATTTATAGCCAATATAAAATACATCCATCATAGATTCTAAAGCATTTATATAACCACTAGGCAGATACATATATATATAAAAAGAAAGAGAATGAAAAAAGAAAGAGAATGAAAGAGAGAAAGTCAATATATATATATGCATATGTAGTTCAATATATCATATGACATAGATATTCATTATTTAAATCTTACATTAATATTATTTTATAGTTGAAATAAAATTATTTTATTTAGTGTAGACATCTACATATTTTATTTATGGATTTTAGAGTAAAAATGAAATCTTTTTATGAAATCTTTTTCATATTGAATTATAATATTAATAATTAACCAAATAGCATAATAAGAGAGACACCTGTCAACTCCAAGTTGAGCATGAAAGAAATCACACATTGTGTGTGGCTATACAATAATTTATTTTTCCAAATATTTTCTTATTGAATGAAAGACATCCATCAACTCATCAAATTAATCCTTCAAGTTTTATATATTTACATAAAATAATAGTTATGAAATAAATACATTCCTCACTTCATATTTTTAAATATGATTATCCCCAAAGGCACTCCAGTTCCCAATGGAAAATGGAATATATTTTGTATGGTTATGTTATGTTATGATTATGATAGGTAAATATTTTGACTCTATAAAATTACATAGAAATAAAATTAAAATTATATTAAATTAATATATATATATATAGAGAGACTTTCTCAAATTACATAAAAAAAAATCACAATAAACTTCAAAAAAATATATTAATTATAATTATTAATAATTAACCAGCCTATATCAATTTTAATCTCGTGTCTATAAAGTATTTAGAGAGATCGAATCTCTTGAGGTACAAACTTTTAAAAAATTTCAATCAAAAAAAGGCTTTGCACTTAATATATTTGACCCCTCTCATCACTTAACAGACCCAAAATTAACATAGATCTAGATTAATTAAAAAAAATAAAAGATTATGCCGACATATTTTTAAAAGTAAATGTGCATTATAAAAAAATTCACATTTCTATGACTTAAAAGAATTCAAACTTTCATATTTATTTTGGATCCAAAAATGTTTAGCCATAACCTATTCATTGGTTCACCCTCTTCTAGGTTTATGCTTCACATTAGTATGACTTAAAAAAAAAACAGTTTTTTTATTCATTTTGGATCCAAAAAAGGTCCAACCATAATCTATTGATTGGATAGCCCTCTTTTAGGAACATGCTTAACAACCCCTACTAGTTATCTTAACTTGCATACATGATTTGTGTATTTAGTATTATAACACCCATTGTGACAACCACTTATATATATATATATATATATATATATATATATATATATATATATATATATATATATATATATATATATATATATATATATATATATATTACTTACCATTTTATTCACTTACTACTAGTATTTTCATTTTTTCTTAATATAATTCATTAAAGAGAAAACAACGTAGCGCATCTTTTTTTTTAACAAACATACAAAAATACTATGTTAATTATATATATATATATATATATATATATATATATATATATATTACAGATTGGAAACCCATTTTCCATATCCTTACGATGCCATGATAAGATCATATAATCTAATACTCAACTGGCATAAATTAAAAAGTTTTAATTCAATGGTTAATAGAGTGTAACCATATGTAATGATTTGTTCCCTCTGAAGCTATCGTGGCTTATCTGCTTGAGAGATTTGGCCACCTGCCATTCATCACACATTAACTATACATAAAGGTTTGATAGTATTTGTAAGGCTAGATATTGCACTTCATTAATTCGGAATTATGAGGTTGTCCTTAACCAAATCTCTGCAAAGATTTATTCGATGATTGGTTATTTCGATTGTGGATCTAACATCTGCTCGAGTTTACACTATGGATTTACTTACCCACTTGATCAAAGGCTATGATGAAATTTTAGGAAAGGTTAAGGTATTGACCCGCCCCTCAACCCTAACCATTTTCATTCTTCGCCTCTGCAAGAATGTGGAGCGTTCTGAGCTCTTCTGCTCTGGAATTCACCGTTGCCATGACTCCTTTACTCTGCAGGCTCGGTTGAATCTCCCAGTTAATCAATCACGCTCAGGTATATGTATAAGGTAGCCCATTGACCCCAGATTATAAGTTTCATTTGTGTTTTTGCTCATTTTCTTTTCTGTACATGATTCATAACAATTATTTGGGGTTTTTTATGTTCAACTTCATTCTTTTGGTCTATAATGCTGGATATATTTATATTCTTTTATAGTGCTCCAATTTTTTCTTCCGACCCTTCCTCTACAGGGTTACTGCAAATATTTTTCTTCCTCACAAGACTAGGTAATCAACCAGGGTCCTCGGTTCAGCGTCTTCAAGTTAACCTTGATGCCTTTCAAGTTAATGATTACGGAAAGGGTAATTCTTTTTGTCTACAATTTAGAAATACGATAGCATTAGAGACTAACCCACTTCATTTTCTTGTTTCTAGTATTTCAACACCGAATCTCTGCATCTGTACTAAGGTGAGTTCTTTGAATTGCATCTTGGTTTATTCTTTTCCTCTTTGTAGGCTTATTTTTGTTTCCCCGGGGTATTTTTTTTACAAACCCTAACCCTTATACTTGTTATGTTGTTATTTTAGGTAGTATCACGGAACTCCCATTCTTATAATTTCATAGTGCTCCCTTCGGCCATTACTACTTCAATTAGTGATTATTTCTCCTCTTATGCATACAGGTACCAAGCGTTCTTGAAACGATTTAGTTTATTTTGAATCTTCTTAGGTTTTTGGGCTATAAACACTATGTTAAGTACTGATTTTCAGATGAAGCCCTTAGGGTTCTGTTTTTCATATTTTTTTTATCTCGTGTAAGGGTTTTATTCAGACTTTGAATGGCTTAAGATGTAAATTTATAGATGATAGATGTTTTTTTAGTACTTACAATGAATGCACAGTCACATTCTGGAGCTTTCTTTCTCCGCTTTATACAATGAAATGCTTCTGGTTTTGCCTGAAACTTTCCCTTAATTTATTTTCATAATAATGGATACAGTTACGATGTTTTAGCACTGGATTTGTATAATTCTTTGCCATATATTTATGGTCGTGGAATTTTTTTACCATATTACTTCCTGTTTTGATATATGGTCATAACTATTTAATATTTCTTTCTCTCTATTCACTCACTCTATAGACTTTACATATATCTAATTTATGCTAGTCTATGTTAAGTTTGTATGCTCAGAATAGGACCAACATACCTACATGTAGTTCTTCTATATTTAGTTATGTTGAATGTTGGTCATGGAATTCCTTATTTATAAATCTGAAAATATTACAGTTATCGTTATTTTGTCTTCAAGTTTCTCCATTCTGTATTACATTTATTTGTGATTAGCGGAACCAATCTATGGCTAAATTCTGTAATAAATAACAGTTTTTAATTTTAATTCTTTCATTTACTTTGTAAATATTATTTATTTATTGTTTAAAGTTTACCAATAATATTCAATTACTATATCAGGTTGATGTCCGGACAATCTCTATTTTCGAGCTCTTTCTAAAGTCCCCCAGTCCGTGTATAGTAATTTTATCAATGGGGGACGAACTGTACAGTCTAGGGTTCCCACCCGAGATAGACTAACAGTCCCCTCCATCACCTTATTAAGGCTTTACATTTTAAAACTCTATTACTATTTCTACACTAGCTCAGTCATTCTTCACTCAAATACATAGTTAATAAGATACAAAGAGAATTAATTCGTCTCAGAATGGAGAACTAATGAGTTTCCTTATTTACTGCTACATAACATTTTATTCTTTCTAGAAGAAAAATAACGCACAAATGTCTTTACTGTCCTTTCCTTTTTACTCAATTACAGAAATAACAATTTATCTAAACAGTAAAGCACAATAAGAATTCACATATCTTTGTTAACACATTCTTAAGATACTTATCTTACTTTAGAAAGTTGATGATAACCTCCCAACCTTGAGAGAGGTGATTATGTCCTCAACTCCCAACATAGTTCTCGATCAAACAGGAACTATTACCTCAAAATAGGAATTCTAACCAAAAAAACATCAAAAAACCATGAAAAACAACCCAAAAATGAAAAGTCGTATTCTGGAATAACCTTTTTTTTTTCAAGATAAATTTTCAACATTTTTTAAAAATTGAGGAAAAAGCCATTTTTTTTTGTGAAAAAAACACCCCGAAAATGTAAAGTTGTATTGTGGAATAACATTTTTCGTTTTCAGGGCAAATTTTCAACATTTTTAAAAGTAGACGTAAGAGCCAATTTTTTAATGCAAAAAACACTCCGAAAACGAGAAGTGTTGAAACAAAAATTTCAGAAGTAAAAAAAAAAATATATTCAAATTGATAAAAAAACAAAAAAAAGACATTTTAAAATAATTGAAAAAAAAAAAAACAAATTTCATTAAAAAAAATTTAAAATTTAAAATATATATATATATATATATATGAAAAAATTAATAAAAAAATAAATAGAAAACATTTTAAAAATTAAAATTTAAAAGTAAAATTAAAAAATAAAAAAAAAAATGAAAAAAAAATATTAAATTAAAATAATAATAATAATAATAATAATAATTTAAAAATAAAATAAAATAAAAATATACCAATTAAATTTTTATTAAATTAAAAATAAATGAATTTAAATTTAAAAATAAAAAATTATATTTGAAAAATTATATTAAATTTTAATAAATTTAAAATTTAAAATAAAAATTAGAAATTAAAAAAATTTATTTAAATTTAAATATAAATTTTGTTTAAAATTGATTAAAAATTAAAAATGAAAAAATAAAATAAAATAAAAATACTAAATTTAAAAAACAAATTATTTAAAAAAAAAAAAAAAATTAAATTATAAAAAGTAAAATATATATATATATATATATATAAACAAATTAATTTAAAAAATAAAATAAATTTAAAACATAAGAAATTAATTTTAAAAAAAATATATCAAATTTTAGGTAATTAAAAAAATATTTAAAAAAAAGCAAAATTTAAAAACATAAATCTTATATTTAAATAATTTTTTTTTTTAAATTAACAAAATTTATTAAATTTAAATAGTAATATTAAATTTAACAAAAAAAAATATTTAAAATTTTAAAAATTAAAATAAAATATTAAATTAAATTAAAAAAATTCGAATATGAAATATAATAAACAATAATAATAAAAATAACAATAATAATAATAATAATAAATAAAAAATCGAATTAAAAACAAATTATTTAATTGTGTCGCCCAAGTGGTGACGGGGGTTGGCCGCTGGGCGGGCGTGGGTTGCTTGTAGCCTCCTCGCCCGCCCAACGTCCGACCCCTGTCGCCACTTGGGCAAGAGGTTGATTCTGGTAATTGACCTAGGTCGATTCCAGGAATCAACACTGCTAGGTCGATTTTGAGAGTCGAACCCCCCAACTTGATTCCGTGAGTTGACCCCCATGGGTCGATTCCCGGAATCGCCCTCCTCGAGTCGATTCCTGGAATCGACCTCCTCGGGTCGATTCCCTGAATCGACCTCCCCATGTGGATTCCCAGAATCAACCTCCCCAGGTCGATTCCCAGAATCGACCTCCACGAGTCAGTGCCGAGAATCGACCTCATGCCACCACCTAAGCGATGCAATTAAATATTTTCTTTTAATTTGATTTTATTTATTTATGAAATTTTAACAATTTTTTTAATTTTTATTATTATTTATTATATTTCATATTTGTTTTTTTAATTTAATTTAATATTTTTCTCTAATATTTTAATTTTTTTATTATTATTAAATTTCATATTTTTAGGTTTTTTAATTTTTAATTTATTTAATAATTTTTTTTTAATTTTAATTTGAATTATTTTTTTTTTAATTATTTGAAAATGTTTTTTCTCCCTCTTTTTTTTTAATCTTAATTTTTTTATTTTAAAATTTTTATTTGAATTTTCTTTTTAATTTTATTTATTTTTAATTTCATTTAATGTTTTATTATTTTAAAAATATATATTTTTATTTTCTTATTAATTTTTTTTTAATTTAAATTTAAATTTAAATTATTTTGTATTTTTGTACTTTTATTTTTCTATTTTAATTTTAATTGTTTTTAAATTTTCTATTTTAATTTTTTTAATATTATATATATATATATATATATATATATATATATATATATATATATATATATATATATATATAATTTAGAAAAAAATGTTTTTGATGTTTTTTTATTTTTTTGGTTCAATTTTTGTTTTTCCTTAAATTATGTGTTTTTTTAATTTTTTCTCTATTTTTTAATTTAATTTTCAAAATTTTTGTTTTATTTATTTATTTTGTTTAAATTTTTTTTATTTTAACTTTTTTTTTTACATTTTTATTGGTTTTTTTATTATTTTTATATATTTTTTTAAATTTGAAATTTTTGTCATTTTTTGATTTTATTTTTATGTTTTAACATAAAGTACATCTCTAAAAATTGGTTGATGTTATCAACACTTTCAAAATGCTTATGAAAATCATCACTCTAAAAAAAATGGTTGATGATGCATAAACACTTTTCAAAATTAACATGAAAATCACTAACATTTGAAAACAAATATTCATACTTCATAAATAAAAAATTTAAAGTTTCAAAAATATGCACACACAAAAAAGGGTGATTCTGCATCACCACTTTCCAAAATCGGGTGCTTTTTTTGCTACCTCGAAAAAGTAGGTACCAATTCAGTTACCTATTTCATCGGTAACCATGTTCCCCCGATTACTCGCACGAGAGCGAGGACTTAAATAGCAGTATTTTTGGAATAGACCTGAAGATCCTTACTCCAGTCTTCCTTTCCAGATTCAAGTTGTAGAGTTTCCACTAGTTCCAACTAGCTCTGGACTCACTCTCAGTCTCAAGCCTTCAGGATCTCCTCCAAGTTTTACAGAACCCCTTTTCCTCACTGGGATTTCTCATTTATCCTCAGAAGGTAATTGTATTTTAACTGATTTTTCCTAACTACTCTGGAATCTTGGAATACTTTATCATCATTTTTTATGAAAAAAAGCACTCCATAAATAATTATTTGTTTAAATAAAAGAAAATAATCATGTTCATTAATAGGTTAACTTTACTTGTTAATCTCATTTAAAAAAATTAAATCCATAATATCTCTTAAAAGAAAAATAAATAGTTTAAGGATTAAATCCAAACGTCACATCTTCCCCCTTTGGAAGTAAACATTGTCCTCGGTGTTCTATTCCATATCAGCAAATAATTTTGGGTATGCCTCATGCATAAATCCCTCATCTTCCCATGTTGCCTCTTCCTGGCCAAAGTTCTTCCACTGCACTTTAACTTGGGTGATGGCTCGCCTCCAGAGTGTGATTTCTCTCTGATCGAGAATACATTGAGGTTCTACCAGAAATTCGTCGTCCAGTTCCACCTGCAATCACCAAAGGCTTAATTTAATTAATATAAAATTCATCTTTTTTGGAAATTTGGTACTCAATAATATTCCTACCTGAATTTTTTGCCAAAGTATTACATGCATCAGATCATGCACATATCGTTTCATTATTGATACATGAAACACATTGTGCACCCAAATGTGATTGGGTAACGCTAGTCAAAAAGCCATTGGTCCCACTCTTTCCAAGATTTGGAAAGGTCCACAGAACCTGGGAGCCAATTCGGCACATGAAGTCCACATTAAGGTGCTTTTCTTGGGCTTTATTCTCACATACACATGATCACCCACTTCAAACTCCCGATAGGTTCTATTTTTGTCTGCATAAACCTTCTGACGATCTTGAGTGGCTTTTAGATTCTGTCTAATATTCTTTACTTCTTTCTCCATCTCAGCCAAAATTTCTAGGCCAAGCATTAATTTGGTTTCTGGACTGCTCTAGTTAAGGCTTCAAAGGGACTCATTTTAAGAGACTCTTCATATCCATTATTGTACATGAATCAAACTAGATGTACATTATCTTCCCACTTTGTGGGTTGTTTCATTATGTACATGTGCATGTTATGAATCTAAGTTCATAACTATTTAAAATATGTTCTTGTTTTATTAATTTAATTATGAATATAATTAGTTAGTTAAATAATTAATTAAATGAAATGAAGAGGCATCGTTTCCAAGGGTCGTGTCTCTCTAATTGGGCATGGCTAGTCAACTCCTATTTAAAGGAGCACCGCCTCAGCCTTGTAATCATCATTCATCATATTAATAAATATTTATCTCTTTTACATCTTGAGAAATCTTCAAGAATTATTAAGTCTAACATACAGTTAGTCACTATAGTGGTATCAGAGCCATCATTCACTGGCAAGGTGGGCACCTGTGGGCCGCTGGCCCTATCAGCTTCCTCAGTGCTAATAGGCTGTGTAATTGTTGACAGCGTTAGAACACAATGTTGTTCTCGGCTGTGTAACTATGTCACAGTGCCGTGGTCGATTTAAATCATAGTGTCGCGTCAGTTAAATTACAGCGTGTTTTTTATTTTGGATGGGTTGTGATACGCTGTGCATTTCGGTTCTGCTGTCACAGGGCCGTGGTTGTGGCTTACGGGTTATAAATTACATTGACAGACATTCAAAACGTCATGGGGAGTCAATGTCGGTTACCCAAGCGGCGTGGTCGTGGTTCTGGCTTACAGGTTATAAATCGCGCTAACAGACGTCCAAATTAAATATTAAGCCAGCAACAGGTTGACATTTAATTTATAAAGTATATAATCGAACGTGAAATCAATTGCGGGTTAGTAGCAGCGTGGCCATAGTTGTTTAGTGCTCTTATAATTTATATAGCATATAATTATATAATACGTAAATTATATATATATATATATATATAATTTATAAAAATTTATAATTTATTAAAAAAAAAAAAACTTGTATATTTATATTTTATAAATTATAATTTATATAAAAATTTTATAATTTAAAAAAAAAAAAGACGCTCCTAAGAAGAAAAAAAATAAAATTGCGAAGGACAATGATGATACAAAAAAGATAAATGAATGCATCAGTAATGTTGAAAAGTTAACAAGGAATCAGGATGAAATGGGCAAGGATATCACAGATTTAAAAGATATGTTGAGGGATATAACACATAGCCTTAAAACCCCAGAGGAGGGGATTTCTCCAGATCACGACTTCCAAAGGAATTTTCAGGGACGAATACCACAAGTGCCGTTTGAAGGAAATCGATACTACACTAAGTCACCAGAAGGGAATTTCCTTAAAATTAAGTATTCTCTACTAAATATGATGGTAAATACCATCGAAGTGCTATGTTCCCAGAGTGGCTAATGGATGCCATTTTTGCAGCAAATCCACCATTAGGTTCGCAAGAAAAAGTCATAACAGCATCCAACTACTTGGAAGGAGAAGCATATGACTGGTATATGTGGTGGTCCCCTAAGTGTAATGGTCTTACATTCACTTGGGAAAATTTAAAGAATTCTCTGTTGAAAATATTTCATGATGAGGAAGAGGATGATGTATCTGAGAGATTTTTTCACCTCAAGTAGAAGGGATCGGTGAGTGAATACACTCATGAATGGGAAGTATTAGCAATAAGGCAAAGAGGATTTTCATACGAAGAATTATTAAAAATGTATCGTTGTGGCTTCAAAGACTACATTCAGGAAGAATTAAAATTGTATAAACCCAATACTATTGAGGAGGCTAGACATGCCGCCATAATTATTGAACGAAAATATAAAGTCCATAGAAACCCATATGCTAATAATGATATGGAAGTTAGTTATGCTAAGGGGAAATCAAGTAAAACACCCATGGAAAAGTCAACCAAATACATTCCCCCACCAATGTGAAATGAAGGAAAACAACCAACTATTGTTGAAAGAAAAAAAGATGGGAAATGTTGGAAGTGTGGAGACAAATATTTCGCAAGACATAAATGTGCAAACCAAAAACTTTGTAACTGTGAAGCAGAACAAGATGGGGATTCACAAGAAGATAGCACTGACAAGGAGAGCAATGAAGAAAGTGAAAACTCAAATCTAGAACAAGACAAAGATATTCCATGAATTTCGCTTGCAGCCATCACAGGGATAGCTCAGCGACACACATTAAAACTTAAAGGTCACATTAAGAAGCAGAATGTTATAGTCCTAGTAGACTCTGGGAGTACACACAACTTTGTGGATGTTAATATTGCAAAAAGACTTAACATTTTTGCTTACCCTGTAGCAGACTTAAAATTAATGGTAGCAGATGGTAAACGAATAGATGGAATAGGCAAGTGCCATAAGGTCAAGTTACAATTAAGAGAATATGAGACAGAAACTAGTTTTTATATGGTTCCCTTAGGGGGAGTAGATGTCGCTTTAGGGATAGAATGGTTGTAGACTCTAGGTACGTACTCAACAAATCACATAAAGCAATTTATTAAGTTTAAAATGGATGGAAGAAGATACAAGTTAATGGGGTTCCATGCCCCACCCACTCAAGTTGTCTCTGTTCAACAAATGAAAAAACTTATTTGCAAGGGAGCTCCAGCATTTTTGGCACAATGTCAACAATTGGAGTTACAATCGTTGGAAGGGAACTCACAGTCCATGGAAATTTCATCTTTAATCCAAAAATACAAGATGGTTTTCTAAGACTTACCAATGGAGTTACCCCATAAAAGGAAGATCGAACACATTATCGAGATTAAACCAGACTCCACACTAGTAAATTCCAAACCATATCGTTACCCACATCATCAAAAAACAGAGATAGAACAATTAATACAAGACTTGTTGGAGCATGGGATCATAACAAAGAGTAGAAGCCCGTATGCTGCTCCAGTGGTGCTAGTTAGGAAGAAAGATGGATCTTTCTGACTATGTATATATTATAAAGGATTGAATAAAATCATGATTAAACATAAGTTTCCAATCCCATTCATTGATGAGATGTTGGATGAGTTACATGGTGCAGAATATTTTTCAAAATTAGATTTAATATCAGGATATTACCAAATACGGGTAAGATTAGAAGACATCGAGAAGACAGCTTTCCGAACCCATGAAGGACATTATGAGTTCAAATTCATGCCATTTGGACTAACAAATGCACCATCCACTTTCCAAGCTACCATGAATGATCTCTTCCACCCATATTTGCGGAAGTTTGTATTAGTTTTTTTGACGATATCCTTGTTTATAGCAAGACATAGAAGGAACATCTCAAACATTTGGAGACAGTACTATCTTTTTTAGAAAAGAATCAATTTTATGCCAAATTGTCAAAGTGCACCTTTGGGCAAAGGGAAGTTGAATACCTTGGACACGTTATATCTAGGGAGGGAGTCAAAGTAGATCCCAACAAAATTAACGCAATAAGAGAATGGCCCAGACCCAAGAACATATCAAAGCTAAGAGGATTTCTAGGTCTCACTGGTTATTTTAGAAGGTTTATAAAAAGTTACGCACAATTGACAACAACCCTGACTAATTTATTAAAAACTAATGCGTTTCAGTGGGACAATCAAGAAAATAAGTGTTTTGAGAAATTAAAAGAAGTGATGTCAACCACACCGGTACTTGCAATGCTCGACTTCTCCAAATCATTTGTAGTCGAATGTGATGCTTCAGGATTCAGAATTGGAGTTGTATTAATGCAGGATAACCACCCTATAGCATTTGAAAGTCGCAAACTTAATAAACGAGAAGGGCTAAAATCAACATACCAAAAATAAATTCTCGCCATCATACATGCATTAACTAAGTGGCGCCAATATTTGCTTTGAAGTAAATTTTCAATTCGAACTGACCACAATAGTCTGCAATTCTTACTTCAGCAAAAGACTTTGTCAATAGAGCAACAAAAATGGATGGAGAAGCTATCATCATTCGATTTGGAGATATTACACAAAAAAGGGAAGGAAAATGTCGTCGTAGATGCTCTTTCACGTAAAGATGACGACAATACCACTTGTGCCACCATGGTTGTTGTTCGAGATTGGTTCGATGAAATAAGAGCTGAATATGCCAAGGATGAAGATTGTGATGCTATGATTAAGAATATCAGTCAATATGTTAATTTCGAATGGAAGAATGACATATTATGGTATAAGAATAGAATTTATCTAACACCAGCATCCAAATTTAAGTTAAAAATCCTAAGGTAATCACACAGTTCACCAGTTGCTGGACATGTTGGATTCTATAAAACTTACTATAACATTCGACAATCATTCTACTGGAGGGGCATGAGTAAGGAAATTCAAAAATATGTTGCTGAATGTGATGTTTGCCAAAGAAATAAAAGTGAGAACATTCCAACACCAGGTCTGTTACATCCCTTACATATACTAGATCAGAAATGGGAAGAGATCTCGATGGATTTTATAGAAGGGTTACATGTATCAGATGGCAAGGATAAGATATTTGTCGTAGTAGACAGGCTCACAAAGTATGCCCATTTTATGGCTGTTAAGAAAACTGACACGACTAAGAAAATTGTGGAGACATTTTGTAAAAACATATACAAATTACATGGGTTTCCCAAGATCATAGTCAGTGATAGAGATGCTAGGTTCAAAGGCAATATCTGGAAGGAATTCTGCCACCAGGTAGGAATATCCCTCAACATGAATACAACCTATCACCCCCAGACATATGGGCAGACTGAAGTGGTAAATAAATGTTTAGAAACATATCTCCGTTGTTTTGTCACTGACAAACAAAGTAGGTGGACCCAATGGCTACATCTGGCAGAGTGGTGGTATAATACCACCTACCATATATCGGAAAAAACGACGCCTTTCCAAGCTCTTTATGGTTACGAACCAACGAAATGGAAGGATTTTGCACTTCTTAATTCTAAAGTTCCAGCCATAAAAAATCACTTGGAAGAAAACCAGAGAATCATCAATTTATTAAAAGAAAATCTAACCCTGGCACGTAATAGAATGAAACAACAAGCCGATCAACATCGCACTGAAAGAGAATTTGAAGTAGGAGATTGGGTTTTTGTTAGGCTTCAACCTTACAAGCAGTTGTCGTTAAAACAACAAGGAAAAAATAAAATATCACCAAAATATTATGGGCTGTATCAAATAGTCAGGAAGATCAGTCTTGTAGCTTATGGATTAAAGCTACCAGATAAGTGTCGAATCCATAGTAATTTTCATGTATCAAATCTCAAAAAAGTACTAGGGCAGAACCAAATAGCACAAACAGAAATACTGGAGACTGATGAAAAGGAAGAATCGTCCTAGAACCTCAGGGCATACTTGCTACACGAGAGAAGGTTTTACGGTCCAAAACAATAAAAGAATACCTCATTAAATGGAAAAGGTTACTCGAGGAATATTCATCGTGGGAGTCGGAACATTTCATTCGCCAACACCCAAGTCTACCTATGCTTTGAGGATAAAGCATCTTAAGGGGAAGGCAATGTTATGAATCTAAGTTCATAACTATTTAGAATATGTTCTTGTTTTATTAATCTAATTATGAATATAATTAGTTAGTTAAATAATTAATTAAATAAAATGAAGAGGCATCATTTCCAAAGGACGTGTCTCTCCTCTGATTAGACATGGCTAGTCTACTCCTATTTAAAGACACCGCATATCCTTGTAATCATCATTCATCATATTAATAAATATTTATCTCTTTTACATCTTGAGAAATCTTCAGGAAATATAAAGTCTAACATCAGTTAACGTCACTAGTTACTAACCTGTCTTCTTTGTTGATTCACTCGCTCCTTTTGTCCATCCATCTGTGGACGATATGTGGTGCTAAAGTTGATCTGTGTGCCAAATCTGGTAAACATTGCCTTCCAAAAGGCTGAAGTGAACTTTACATCTCGATCTGAAATGACTGTTTTAGGAATACCATGCAACCTAAATATTTTCCTCATGAAAATATCTGCAATCTACACCGTTTTGTAGTTGGAATGTACTGGAATAAAGTGATTTTCCTTGCTCATTCTATCTACAAACACCATTATAGAATCAATATGCCTCTTCGATCTCGGTAGACCAATAATAAAATACAATTATATAACCTCCCATTTCCATTCAGGTACAGGTATGGGCTACAACAATCCTGCAGGATGTTTATGTTCCACCTAAACCTGTTGGAATTCCAGACACTTGGTTAAGTATTCAACAATATTATTCCGCATACTAGGCCAAAAATAAATTTTCTTGATTGTTGTCAGCATTTTTTGGTAACCTGGGTGTCCAGAATAAGTACTGTGATTATATTCATCCAAGATCAACTCTTTCAAACTCATCCGATTCAGGGTGTATATCTTTCCTCTAAAAATTTAAATCCGATCATTGTTAATCTCATAATCTGATAGCTTTCTGATTTTCTATAGTTTTCTTCTTGCCACAAAAATTGATATTGGAATATTTCAGTTGCTTCTTTTGTTGGTCTAAAATTTGAATTCTATAATCAAAGATTTGGAGAAATAACAGAAGTTGAATGAGTATTTCGTCTGGTGATCAAACTTTTACTTTTTCCTTTCTAAAAACCCATACGCTACTTTACTGAAGGCAACTAGCGTATATACGCGGATATCCTTTACAGAACTCGCGTATGTCCAGAGATCTAATTATGTGTTTGAATCTTAACTGAGATCATTGCATTATTCATTCATCAGATATTTCGAAAACAGTAAACAGGTGCAGACAGAACAGAATAATAATCACACATATGCAACACACATGAACACCAAGATTTTTAGGTGGAAACCCAATTCAGGAGAAAACCACCGCTGTCGTCGCTTCAGCCTTCAAAATTTATTATTAAGAAAAAATCTTACAATCATGTACTGGTGCAGACTCAAACCAGCACGCAGGCACCCACCTGCAGAAGGCTACTTCTCTCGAACACCAACCTCTCTTGGAAGGAGCTACAACCCCACACTAGTTTACCGGCCCTCTCTGGAGAGGAACTACTACCCCACGATGAGTACCGGCTTCCTGCGGCACTTAAAGCTTCCACTTTCATGCGAAGGTTTCAACCCATAGATCTGCCAGAGACCACGTTTCATCAGGTACTCAGCGGATCAAACAGCTACAACACAACCCTTTACTTGTCAATAAACAACCTTTGCCCAAAGCATCAAACAGAACAGTGAAACAACTGTAACCAGAATATCAGATATAACCCAGACTTCAGAATAGATATGCAGAAACACATTCAACCTTCAGCAACCATCAGATCAGAAATAATACGCACTTTTATTTAATAAGACCCGTGTATATATGCGCCTTTCAGAAGACGAACCCGCGTATACTTCAGTACATTTTCCAAAGAAAATCCTAATTGCGCATACGCGCTTTTCTTTCCACATACTCGCGTATACACACACTTTTCATGAAACGAACCGGCGTATAGATCTATAAAAGTTAAACTTTGCAGTACAGACCAGATCTATAAACTTACCCAGATTTCTTCAATATCTTCAACAGGATTGCGCCAGGTCTTCTTCACTTTCTTTCAGATCATCCTTGACATTCACCAATTCTAGATCTAGAGATCTTGAGCCTTCATCATGTTCATAGGAGCATCATAGATTCAGATCTATCAATTAGGAACAAGGTTCACCCATACAGATATACTTCAGAGTGAAGTATTCATCAAAGCCCAGACTCATACCTCCACCCTGCACAATGATTTTCTTCTCCTTATATAGGTTTACCCTTTTTCAATACCATGAGCCAAAACCACATCGCATCCGATGGTATTCCTAGACAGGATCAAATAGACAACCCAGCGCTCAATACAATGGGTCAATACCATGGTAGTAACCCTTGGTTTTACAAATTTAGAGCGCAATTGAGCATACACGACTTGGCATGTACTTTTGTGCGTGCATACGCTACTTCTCCTAGACAAAATCGTGTATGCCTTAAGACACACACTTTTCATCATTATTCTTGCACATGCTGATATTTATTTTTCTGGTACTTCTGCGCTTCTTGTAGAAAATCAGATTTACATCATTAATGCATCAAGAAAAACTTCATTAAGTAGGTTTCCATTATCTTCATTAAGTGGGTTGCCATCAAGGACAACACTCTGCATCATATTGCCAACAATCTCCCCCTTTGGACTTGATGGCAACCACAAAGGTGTTTGATCACCACAACAGATAGATACATTGATTATAATAATTACATAATAACCATGTTACTCTCCCCTTATTCAAACACCATGTCACTCTCCCCCTTTGACATCAAGGGAAAAGGGCGGATCAAAACCAACACAAGGTTTTTCTCCTCATGTAGAAGGAAGCGCTTTGCAGATCTGATGTGCACTGAAGTTACCATGCTCCCCCTCAGTTCATGCTGAAAGTTCAAACATATTTTTCAATGAAGTACATGACTCTATGACCTTTCTATCACCAAGGACTCATACATACATCAAAGATCCAACCAAGTGGATTTATATAAGAGACTCAAATACCCAACCAAAAAGGTTTTACACATTTTGACTCAACTACCCAATCAAGTGGGTTAGTTCTTTTGAGCAAGTCCTTGTATTAGAATATTACAATTTTACATCATAGGTCTCAACATGACCTTTTTCATCAAATTAAAAATATGACCTTTTATAGACCTCAAGAGAGATCATATTTCAGAATCATAAGTTAACAATGCATAATACCCAGCAAGGCTATTGCTCCCCCTGAACCTGTACAACAGTTTACTCCTTATTCTCCCCCTTAGCTTGTACATCCTGAACACTTTTCAACAGAAGATCATCAAGGCATCTTTACCCAATATCAGAGAATGAGACAGAAATATAAGAGATAAAACTTCACCCGAGATACCATACAGTATCAGAGATATCAAACAGTGTTGCAGATGTGCTGTAAAATGCTGACCCTAACCAAAAATTTTCAGCAACTGACCATACGCGGCTTTCTGAGGATAAACTCGCGTATATACGCGACTATCTTTCAGGAAACCCACATATCCAATTTGATCTTCTAAATTTAAGAAGTTCTGATTTTCTTCACAGCAGAGACTACTCCCAGCTTCTATCTAAGATATTCGAACGCTTCCCTGGGCAGAGGTTTGGTAAATATATCAGCAATTTGTTCTTTGGAGGGAACATACTCCAACTTTATCTTTTGTTCAAGCACTTGTTCACGTAAGAAGTGATACTTGATGGGAATCTTCTTGGTCTTTGAATGCATAACAGGATTCTTTGAGATACTGATGGCACTTGTATTATCACACATAATGGAGATAGGAGGTGTACATTTGATTTGAAAATCTTGCAAGGTTTGCGTCATCCAAAGGAGTTGAGTGCAACAAGACGCGGCAGCCACATATTCTGCTTCTGCTGTAGATAAGGCAATATAATTCTGCTTCTTTCTGAACCAAGATACCAACCGGGGCCCCATATAGAATGCACCACCACTAGTGCTTTTCCGATCATCAACATTTCCAGCCCAATCTGCATCCGTGTAAGCATGAAGAGTAAGATCAGAATTCTTTGGATACCATAGTCCAAAGTCTTGAGTTCCTTGTAGATATTTGAATATTCTTTTGACGGCTGAAGAATTGAGACTCTTTTGGATTAGCTTGGAATCGTCCAACAATCCCAACTGCATGCATAATGTCTGGTCTAATCCTAGTGAGATAAAGTAGGCTTCCTATCATTGATCTGTATTCTGGTTGATTCACCGCGGGAGAATCATCATGAGAACTAAGGCTACATCCGGTTATCATTGGTGTACTCACAGGTTTGCATTCTTCCATGCCATACTTCTTCAAAATTTGCTTAAGATATTTTCCTTGTGATAAGAATATTCCATCTGCAGTTTGATGCACTTGCAACCCAAGAAAGAATGTTAGTTCTCCAATTAAGGACATTTCAAATTCTTGCTGCATGACAGAAGCAAATTTCTTACTCATAGATTCTTCATTACTCCCAAAAATGATGTCATCAACATATACAACCACAATCAATAGTTTATCATTTTCAACATTTGTGTATAAGTTTCTATCAGCAGACTCCTTTGAAAATCCTTGTTGATGAAGATATTTGTCAAGACGACAATACCATGCCCTTGGAACTTGTTTGAGACCATATAGAGCCTTTTTAAGTCTACAAACAAGATTTTCATCATTTCCCAAAATGAATCCTTCCGGTTGTTCTAAATAAACATTCTTCTAGATCATAATTGAAAATGATTTAACATCCATTTGATAAAATTTGATTTGTTGAAAACTTGAAAAAGCAAGAAACATTCTTATGGCTTCGAGTCTAGCTACAGGAGCAAAAGTTTCTTCAAAGTCTATACCTTATTATTGAGTATACCCCCTTGCAAACCAGTCTAGCTTTGTTTCTTATAACATCCCCATTCTCATTTAACTTGTTCTTGAATATCCATTTAGTTCCAATGACATTTTTATCATGTGGTCTTGGCACCAATTCCCAAGTGTGATTATTTTCAATTTGATCAAGCTCTTCATTCATAGCTTGAATCCAACATTCATCTTTGCAAGCTTGATTGACATTGTGTGGTTCAATTGTGGATAGAAATGCCAGATAGCTAGAAGATCCCACAAGAGTCCTCCTTGTTTGTACTCCTGATTCCTTGTCTCCCAAAATTTGAGATTCAGGATGATTCTTTTGAACATATCTGGATGGAGCCTTTTTAGATAAATCATCTTCAGGTTCTTCATTGGATCCGCTGTCTATATCATTTCCATTTGATGTAGAAGGACAAAAATCACCATCATCTTCTTTTGTTGCTTGTTTTTCTTCTTTAGGAGCTACAGGAGACTCATCAAAAACAACATAAATACATTCAACAATCTTTCGAAGCCTTTAATTGTAACATTTGTATGATCTGCTTGTAGATGAGTAACCAAGAAGTATCCCTTCATCTGATCTAGGTTCAAACTTGCCAAGCTTTTCATCATTATTTTTGATAAAGCATTTACTTCCAAAAATTCTAAAATGCTTCATAGATGGAGAATTACCATACCAGAGTTCATATAGATTTTTGTCACTATTTACCTGAACATGTGCCTTGTTGAGAATGTTTGCTGCTGTATGTGCTGCTTCTCCCCAGAACATGTCAGGAGTTCCAAAATCATCAAGCATAGCTATAGCCATTTGTTGAATTGTTCTATTCATTCTTTCTACTACGCCATTTTGTTGTGGAGTGCTTGCTACAGAGAACTGTCTTTTTATGCCATGTTGTTCACAAAATTCAAAGAATTCATTTGATGTATATTCTCCTCCTCGATCAGATCTAAGACACTTGATTTTTAGATCTGATTCATTTTCTACCAATGCTTTGAAGATCTGAAATTTTTCAAATGCTTCATCTTTGTGTTTAATCAACCCGATCCAACACATTCTAGAGTAATCATCAATAAATAAGATATATTATTCTTCTCCACGTGGTGACTTTTTCCTCATAGGTCCACATATGTTAGTATGAATGAGTTCAAGAGGCTTACTTGATGATCCTTTTTTGGCATTAAATTGTACTCTGGTCTGCTTACCGAATTGGCAAGATTTGCATATGATACTCTCTAGTAGAGTAATATTGGGAAGACCACGAACAGCTTGAAGTCTGCTTGCTTTGTTGATTTGAGAGAAGCTTAGATGCCCCAGCCTTCTATGCCATAGCCAATTTTCTGAAGACTTGCTCAACTAACATTGATCTTTGCAGTTCTTCAATACATACATGTTGCTTGGAGTTCTTTTCCCTTTTATAATAGTTTTACCTGTATCAAGATCACGAACCACACATTCTTTTGAACTAAAGACAACTTCTGTTCCTTGATCACACATTTGACTTACACTTAACAGGTTATGCCTTAATTCATCCACATACATGACATCATTAGCCTTCACCTTTTCTTTTAGAAGCACAGACCCTTTTCCTTTAATTACAGCAGGAGTATCATTTCAAAATGTAACTTTATTTTCCTTTTCTAGAGCATTATATGCAAGAAGTTTGCTTTTTTCACCTGTCATGTGTCTTGAGAACCCACTATCAATGTACCATTGATTTTCTTCACCTTCTGCAAATAACGCTACTCCACAATTTTCAACCTGTAATTCCTTCTTTTTCCATACTTTGGAACTTGAAGGAGAATGTTGTTTTGGCTGGACTTTTCTCCTGCATTCAGATTCTTCATGGCTGAAGTTATTGCAATAAGCGCATTCAACTTCATTTTGAAGAGGAGAAAAGTTGTTATAGGTGTTATTCTTTGGTTTAATATCCATCCTTTTCTTTCTTGCTTCTCTTGTCATGATGGTTTTATATGCAACACATTGAACAACTTTATGACCAAAATTGTGACATGAGAAACATTGTCCATTGAAGTAGAAATTTCTGCGATCATGAAATCTTCTGTTTGAATTTACCTGTTGATTGTTGCTTATTTGAGAGATATACCTTGTATTGTGATGATCATGCTTTACATGTAAAGATTCTTTATTCCCTTGCTGAGTGGCTGAATGAAGTAAACCAGTTGTAGCTGCTTTTAGATAATTTGGTGCAGAAGCCTGAGAAGATTCTCCGGTATATCCAAGACTTGTCTTAATAAGAGGAGAACGTTGAACCTTGATAATCTCATCTAAGGTTTCAGATCCTTTAGCAAATCTAAGATTCAGAGTCTTTACTTTCTCAAGTTCTTTTCTTAGACTTACTACTTCACATTCTAATTTTTCATTATGTTTATTTGCTTCTTCATTCTACCTTTCCAGAGTCTCTATGATTATTTTACTTTCTTCCAAGCATATTTTGAGTTGATTGTTTTGATCAAGAAAATCATTGTCATCTAGAGCATCCACAAAAGCATCCTTATCGTCTCTAGAATTATTTTCAAATGCCATGAGAAGTCTGAGATCTTGTTCACATTCTTCCTCACTATCAGATAACCCATCACTGTCTTCATTTGTATAGTAGCTTTTCTTAGAGCTAGATCGATTCTTATTCCTTCTTGGTACTTCTTTCTCTTTAGCAGATTTTTCTTTATAAGGACATTTTGCAGCATAATTACCAACTCTTCCACAATTGAAACATTTGAAAGGAAGCTTACCTTTGAATCTTCTGGTTCCTAGTTGGAGTCTTCTCACAAAGTTTTCCTCATCTTCTTCTGAGATATATCCTGATCCTTCCAATTTTTGAACTTCTTTCCCTTTTGTAGAAGCTTTAAAAACAACTTCTTTGACTTCATATGGTCCTCCTCTCCTCATTTCATAAGAAGTCAATATGCCATGAAGTTGCACCACGGAAAGATTTTGAATATCCTGTTTTTCTTCAAGGGCAGAAACTTTTGATTCAAATTTTGTTGTTAGCGATCGTAAAATTTTCTCAACCAAAGTAGTGTCGGATATTGTTTCACCCAGATTTCTCATACGATTTACAACATCATCAATACGTAAAAAGAAACTGGCAATACTCTCATCACCATGCATCTTTAAATTTTCATATTCAATTCTGAGAGTTTGGAGTTTTGCACTTTTTACCTTTGCGTCGCCTTCATAACTTAGAATGATTCTGTCCCATATTTCCTTTGCTGTATTCAGCTTCATGACTTTGACAAATTTTGATTCAGTTAGACTTCCTGTTATAGCATTGACTACTTTTGTGTTTCATTCATAATTCTTCCTTTCAGTTGGATCTATTGGTGTAGCAGCTGGATATTGATATCCTTGTTCAACAATGGCCCATACATCAGCTCCCATAGACTGAAGATAGGATCTCATCCTTACTTTCCAGAAGATTAAATTGCTTCCGTTGAAGAGCGGGGGCTTGATAGATGTTGTTCCCTCATGATTGCTCATCTTGCTTGATCTTCCTTCTAGCGGCTAAGCTTTTTCAGAAGGACCTGCTCCGATACCAATTGTTGGGAAAAATACTGAGAGGGGGGGTGAATCAGTATTTAATGCAGACAATCAAACTTTTTCTTTTTCCTTTCTAAAATCCCATACGCTACTTCACTGAAGGAAACTAGCATATATATGCGGATATTCTTTACAGAACTCGTGTATGTCCAGAGATCTAATTATGTGTTTGAATCTTAACTCAGATCATTGCGTTATTCATTCATCAGATATTTCACAAACAGTAAATAGGTGCAGACATAACAGAATAATCATCACACATATGCAACACACATGAACACCAGGATTTTTAGGTGGAAACCCAATTCGGGAGAAAACCACCGCTGCCATTGTTTCAGCCTTCAAAATTTATTATTAAGAAACTTCTTACAATCATGTACTGGTGTAGACTCAAACCAGCATGCGGGCACCCACCTGTAGAAGGCTACAACCTTCTCTCGTTTACCAGCCTCTCCTGGAAGGGAGCTACAACCCCCTGCACTAGTTTACCAGCCTCTCCTGGAAGGGAACTACTACCCCCTGATATGAGTACCAGCTTCTACTGGCAGAAAGCTTCCACTTTCATACTGAAGGCTTCAACCCTCAGATCTACTGCAGACCACGTTTCATCAATTTTCAAACTGGATCAAACAGCTCCAACACAACCATGTACTTGTCAATAAACAACCTTTGCCCAAAGCATCAAATACAACAGTGAAACCACTGTAACCAAAATATCAGATATAACCCAGACTTCAGAATAGATATGCAGAAACACATTCAACCTTCAGCTACCATTAGATCAGAAATCATACGCGCTTTTATTTAATTAGACCTGTGTATATACGCGCTTTCCAGAAGACGAACCCGCATATACTTCAGTACATTTTCCAAAGAAAAACCCTAACTGCGCATACGCGCTTTTCTTTCCACAGGCCCGCGTATACACACGCTTTTCATGAAACGAACCTGCGTATAGATCTATAAAAGATAAATTTTGCAGTACAGACCAGATCTATAAACTTACCCAGATTTCTTCAATCTCTTCAACGGGATTGCGCCAGGTCTTCTTCACTTCTTTTCAGATCATCCTTGACATTCACCATTTCTAGATCTAGAGATATTTAGCCTTCATCATGTTCATAGGAGCATCATAGATTCAGATCTATCAATTAGGAACAGGGTTCACCTATACAGATATACTTCAGAGTGAAGTATTCATCAAAGCCCAGACTCATGCTCTCCATGCACAATGATTTTCTTCTCCTTATATAGGTTTACCCTTTTTCAATACCATGAGCCAAAACTACATCTCATCCGATGGTATTCCTGGGCGGGATCAAATAGACAACCCAGCCCTCAATACAATGGGTCAATACCATGGTAGTAACCCTTGGTTTTACAAATTTAGAGCGCAATTGAGCATACGCGACTTGGCACGTACTTTTCCAAGTGCATACGCTACTTCTCCTAGACAAACCCGCGTATGCCTTAAGACACACACTTTTCATCATTATTCTTACACATGTTGATATTTATTTTTCTGGTACTTCTGCCCTTCTTGTAGACAATCAGATTTAAATCATTAATGCATCAAGAACAACTTCATTAAGTAGGTTGCCATCATCTTCATCAAGTGGGTTGCCATCAAGGACAACACTCTGCATCATATTGCCAACATAAAGTAAAATTCATAAATGCACTGCAATTTTCTTCTCAAAGTATCAACTTGTTTAAAGTAGTTGGTCAACCTGCTGTGATCCGTTTTCAGCACGAACCTCTTTCTCAATAAGTAGTGTCTCCATACTTTGAGTGTGTGCACTACTGCTATCGGCGCTAGATCATAAGCAGAATAATGGTGTTCATGATATTTTAGCTTTCTTTAGTTATAAAAAATGACCCTTCCATCTTGAGATAATATTTATCCTACTCTTTTATTTCACGCATCAGTGCATACCTCAAATTCCTTGTTTGGATCAGCTACCCTCAAAACAGGGGCAGTGTTCAGCAACTACTTTAACAGTTCAAAACTAGTTTGACATTCGTTGATCCATTTAAAAAAATTTCCCTTTCACTGCAGAGATGTAATAGGAAAATAAATTTTTTAGAATCCTTAGATGAAGCACCTGTAATATCTGCCCAAACCCATAAAATAATGTATGCCTACTTCATTTTTGGGCACCTTCCATTCGATGATAGCTTTTATTTTCTCAGAATCTACTGCTATGCCTTCAACAGAAATGGCATGGCCTAAATATTGTATCTTTTCTTTGAAGAAATCACATTTGTTGAACTTGGCATACAAGTGATGTTTTCTGAACATTTCCAGCACTTGTCGTATGTGTTCCTTATGCTCTTCCATGGTTATCGAATAAATTAATATTTCATAAATAAATTTCAGAACAAACTTGTCCAAAAAGGGATGAAATATACCATGCATCAGGCTCATGAATGTTGTTGTCACATTGGCTAATCCAAATGGCAAAACCACAAACTCATAGTGCCTGCATTGAGTTCGAAAGGTTGTTTTGTAGATGTCTTCATATTTAATTTGAATTTTATGGTAACCAGACCTTAAATCTATCTTTGAAAATATAGTCTCTCCCTTTATTTGATCAAAGAGATCATCTATATGTGGCAGCGAGTATTTATTCTTAACTGTCAACCTGTTGAGCTACCCGTAATCCATGCACATTCGCATTTTTCCATCTTTTTTCGTCATGAACAACACTGGTTCTTCGCAAGGGGATACACTTGGTCTAATATATCCCTTATCCAACAATTCTTTTAATTTCATTTTTAATTATGCTAACTCGGGTACACTCATCCGATATGGTGCTAATGACACTAGTGCAGTATCAGGAATTAATTCGATATTGAAATCAATATCTCTCTTTGGAGGTATTCTTGGTATGTTTTCTCAGAATACATCCATAGAATCATTTACCACTGGTATATTTTCTAGCATAGGAATCTTATCCTCAGAGTTAGCAAATTCCATTTGGATGGCATAAATTTGGCATCTTTTCCTAATGCATTTACTCAACTGAGATGTTGTGATAGGACGTAATTGGAGAGGTTTCTTGATTCCTTGCAATCCCTGGCATGTCCCATCTTCATCTCTAAAGTAAATGATCTCATCTTTATAGTCTACTAGAGACCTGTGTCCTTCTAGCCATTACATACCTAGTAGTATGTCATAGGAACCCAAAGGTAAAATGTTTAATTCTAGCTTTAATTGTTGATTTCCAATTTCCAAGGAACGGTTTGAAAGTTTAGCACTAACCTGTCTCTTTGCCCAAGTGGCTAGCTGTACCAGCCAGGGGTTCTTGAATTTTTGGCTTTGCAAATTACACTTTTTTACTATCCGGAGGTTTACAAAGCTTAAACTGGCACCAAGGTCAACGAGTATTTCTAGGTACTTGGTGCATTGATCCCGTTCTCATTGTATCATTTCTAGTTTTGTGCACAATTTACGCATAACTATTGTTATTCAGGTGACCCCATTTAGATCTCAGCGTGTGAACAAACAATCTAGCATATTTTTTTTTAACAACGTAGAGAAATACCATGTTAACAATATATATTGCAGATTGTTAACAATATATATATTTATATTTATATATATATCACATCTTATAATCTATTCTGATTTCGAATCTATACCTGTGACCACCTCCAGCCGGATACCCTCACATTGACAATGACATTACCTCCAGCGAGATACCCTCACATTAACAATGACATTAAATAACATTCCACGCAAGAAGAGAAGAATGGCCAATGAGTATAACATTGGTAAGCGAAGGCAAATCGGTTTAACGAAAAAGCAGATATACTTGTGGAAATTAGACTAATTTACAAATCATTACAAGTTTACGAGTGCTTGTGCGTTATATATAAGCTTTAATTGATGTCCAAGGTTTTAAGGAAGCTCAGAAAGTAAGAGCGAGCAGCACAAACATTTTACGGTTGAGCCTTTCTAGAGTGTTTTTTAAATATTTTTTTTATACTCATCCGAGGAATTTGGTTCTTTTATTTATATCAGTATATATCTATTTTTATTATTGATCTGTTATCTATTCAAAGGAGTAAAACAAAACAAAAAAGAATTACAAAAGATATTATATATCTGATTTTTCATTGTTTAAATGAATTTTTTTATATAAAAATCTATTTGGATTGTAAAAGTTGAAAAAAAAAATTCATTTCCATAAGTTTAATATATATATACTAATTTTAATTTTTCATTGAGTAATATTTTTTGGATAGAAATATTTTATTGTGATCAACACACATTTTTCTAAAAAATAAAAAACAATATTTTATTTATAGCCAAAATAAAATTCATCTATCATAGATTCTAAAGTATATGGCCACCACATAGACACGTATATAAAAAGAGAAAGAATGAAAAAGAAAGATTTCATATATGTATGCATATATATTTCATAATGAATTATATTAGATGGCATGGATATTCATTATTTAAATCTTATATTGATATTTTTTTATTATTTATTTATTTTTTACTTATTTAAAGTTGAAATAAAATTATGTTATTTAATGTAAACATTTACATATTTTATGTAAGGATTTTAGAGTAAAAGTGAAATATGGGGTTTAAATACTACTTAGCTAAATCTAAAAATAGTTTATTACAAAAATTAAGGATTCGGTTCAATGACCGTCCTTTTCTTAGGCTAAAATACAGTGAAATTAAAACTAAATCTATCTATCTATGAATTTGATCTTTAAACTTGCAAGCATCTAGCATAGTTTTGAGAAGATGCGGTTGACCGACTTCAGAATTCAACTGTCCTGAAAAGATAGAGTCGGCAAGCGTAGGAGCAATATTCTCTGTAGCATTGATGATACAATTGAGCGCACTGTGCTGACTATGTGGCTTCACCAAGTAAATCCAGTATGAGTCCCAATTCAATCTTGTCAGCCCTTGGATGGATTTTGCTCTTTCTTCTGCCTTTTGCCTCCATTCTGTTTGTAGTTGATTTGCCTGTGGGAGATATCCTGGAACAGTTTCTGGGATCAAATTAGCTTTGTGTAAATTGTCATTTACACAATCAGTGAGAGTGTTTTCCGCTGTAGCCGCCTCCTCTGCTGCCTTTTCTGCCCTTCTGATTTGTGCATCCCAGTTATTGAACAGTATTTCTTTATGGTTTTCATTAATGATGGGTGCACCAGCTTTTCTGCCTTCTTCTGTCTTTTGCCATGCCAGATAATCATTGATTTTTTCATTAATTAAATCATAATCATTTCGTAAATCTACGACATGATTTGTGATTTTATCACTCTCTTGGCATAAAGAATTCCATTGCAAGATTTTTTGGCAGAAAACTTCCTCTTGTTGCAGTAGTTGATTGTTCAAAGAGATGGTTTCTGAAATGAATTCTGGAAGCTTAGGATCATCTTTATGCTGATCTTGGATAATCTATATTTGTTTGTCTTTATCAGCCAAGCTTTTTTGATGTCCTATTTTCATTTCTTGAAGTTGTTGTTGTAACTCTTCAAGTTTCAATTGTGCTTCCTTATTGGCCTGTACCTGTTGCAATTGCTGTTGCAGAGCTTTTACCTGTTCTTCTTTTTCATTCAACAAAAGCTGTATCTCAACTGTTTTATCAATTGTTGCAGAAGCATAAGCTCCTATTATTTGAGATAACTTAGTGAGATTATGAGTAGGCTCTGTGGCAGGATCTTTCCACAGAACATCTACTTGTTCTGCTTCAGTAGCAATTTCACTTTCTATTTTTCTCTTTTTTCTCTGTCTCTTCACTACTGCTTTGTATTTTGGGTTGTAGAATACATCGAGAGGAGGAATTTCCTCTACATTAAGTACAATTTCAGAGGAGGGTGTGATTGGTATGTGCTCTGTCACTGCGACTGTGCTGCTTGTTCCTGTATTCAAAACTTTGGTTGTCTGGACAGGGGTCTGTACATTCTGTCCTTCTACATTAATCAATTGGTTAAAGGTTTCCCATTCTTTGTCTAACTCAATGGTGACTGGCTGTTGCTGTACATTGGTTGGAGGAGGATTTGTCTGTTGAGAAGTCAAAATTCGCTGTTGAGTAAGTTCTTTTGATTGTGCAGAATCTTTAATGGATTCTTTCATTTTATCTTCCTTTTCTTTAGACTTATTGGAATGTTCAAAATCTCTGTCAGATTTTGATTTAGATTTACCTGTACTTGAACTTCCGTTAATACTAACACTAGGAGTTTGCTCCCTTGCGGGCTCTAAGCGTAGATTATATAAAGGAATAGGAATTAGTCTTCTTTCTCTGTAAAGCTTGAATTCCTGAAATTCCTCTGGAGATAGCTACGCTTGAGCTGAATTCAAAACTTCTTTGAATGAATTTCTTGCTTGGAACATATCATCAAAAAGATCCTGTTCCCCGGAAAATTCCCTTACTTTGATTGCATTGGTAAAATTCTTAACAATATCATTTGGGTCGAATAACCTTCTCAAAAATTTGAACAGCTATAGGCATGTAATGTTGCCTATCTCTCGAAATGCATGACTAATATCAAACAGTGAAAATGTTCCACATTTTATGGGAAATTGTGGCCAAATGCCCTTTTTCTTCTCTTTTAAATCTTTTGTTATACCTCCCTGGCCACAGGTCTGATAAGAAATTTCCCGAGCTACAAGTCTATCTGGAACATATAGGGGTAACACATGGGGAGAAGCATAAATTCCAAAAACCCTAATATAAGTGAACAATTCTTCTCCAAACCATCTCGCGACGGGGAGAATATCAACCTCTGTTTCTGAGGATAACCTTGGGGCATCCTTATTATACAATGTTTTGTACAATGGCAGCATTATTCCATGACAAATTTGGTAAAAATGGGGGACAAAATTAGACTCCCATAGTTCTTTATGGTACACATGAATGGGCAAAGGATCGTGGATAGTCCATTTCCAGCCCATCACAGGGAATTTAGAGACATAGCAGATGGCGTCCATGACATAAGAAGATAAATAAAAAGGCGGATAAACCCGCTGAGAAACATTTCGTTTAGACCGGTAGTGAAAAATAGCAGTGGTCAAATTATCAGATAGGATTTTGGCCCAGTCTACAATTGTATAATTAACAGCCACATTCAACAAAGGAAGCCATCCGGGTAAGATCATATTTATGTCAGGCTTTCCAAAAAGCCTGCATAACATGGCAGCAGTAAAACAATAAGGAGAGGTAAGTGAACCCGTGCTGTACATACCTTGTTTGTTTTTCTTCAATGGTTCACTTCTTTTAGTCCACTCCTTAGTGCATTCTGCCAAATTTGCATGTTCTCTGGCAAAATCTTCCATGAATTGTTTGTTGAAAGTCGCCTGAGGTTCTGGAAACTTATACATTAATCTCAGATCTTCTATGGTGAATGACCCGATTAGCTCTTCAGATGGAGTTCTGAATTGTCTGTCTGAAATATCTATGCTATCCAGCGTCCATCTCACCATGTCTGTATATGGGAGAATCCTTGGCCTTGATGCTATTCTATGCAGAAATGAGCAAGCAAAGTCTCTAAGGGTTGCTTTAGACGTATTCTTGGAACCTGCTGTAGCTGCAACTTTTATCACCACAGGGTTTTCTTCTTCTAACAGATTATACATTCCTTCCCAAGTGGATATACCAGCATCCTTGTTACAGGCGGTGTCTGCATATAGCGAAGCCATTTCTTTGTTTTCAGAATTTGAGCTCTTCTCCTTCTTACCCATAGTGTTTAGCGGAAGCTTTGTATAGACGTTTGCTCCTTCGTGCCTGCGTTTTACGAGTAAATGAGAGTAATGGTATAAGAAAGGTGATGAGACTGTTTTAAATGTGAAAGCAGATGAAATATAATATTTTAATTGTGAAACGACTTTCAATCCAAACACAATCTCATTTACCATTAATAATCAATCCAATCATTTAATTTAATCATTAAAGCGCATAACAAATTTGACATATGGGAAGATTTCCTTGGGATAGCGCGCCTACATGAATCTGCGACATTGCGATCTGCGATTTTCTGCACAATATCGCAATATCGCAATGTCGCAATATCGCAAAATGAAGTCATCGCAGTTATGAAAATAGCGCAAAAGCGGAAATTGCGCAATAGCGCAAAAGCGCATATCGCAAAATCGCAAAAGCGCATATCGCAAAATCGCAAAAGCGCATAATTGAAAAGAGCGCAAAAGATATTCATTAATCATTTCTATTTTCTGCGCTATGCGATCTGCGACCAATGCGTTTTATAAAAGATATATACCATTTTGTTATGGATGCGCTATCTTGTTTAAAGAGCAATTTTATTATAATCTATCATAAACTTAAGTGTTTCTTAATATTCTTTCTAAGGGATTAGGTTTATGATAGAAAGTTTTATTTGAAAAGGCAAACAAATCCTAATTGATTTTTTGGATTTTTAACTAAGGGTCCTCATTTATTTAGTATTATTACTAATATTAAATAAAAAGGGGGGTTGTTGCTGGTCACAACAATTGGCGATTCACTGAAAGAAACAGTTATCTCTGAAAAAAATAAAAATGAACATTCTATCTTTAGTAAGTAAAGGTTTTTAAAGATAATGAAAACTATCTTAGGATAATTCAAATAAAATGTAACTATGAGAAAGAAATAAAAATCATTTCATAATTTCTTTCTAATTCCTTAAGAAATAAAAACATTTTGGGTTATCTCAAGCTTTGATTGGTGTTAATAATGAAGTAAGTGGATCTCTCCAAGTTTTTCTTTTATAATATACTCTATTGCCATAGGTATTGCCTCTGCTGCCAGCAAATGTTCATAGTCTCGACAGGGTTACCTTTAAACCATTAACCATTCATTGTCCCATCCAACTAAAATTATGACTTTTTAAAAGATAAATTCATAAGACCTATTATCTCATGTTTTTGTATTTTATTTATTTTTATTTTAAGAGCCATTGTTCTGGTTTGGCAGCCAGTTAATAACAATTCCATTCAGTAGTTATAATTAAACTGAACAAGCTGGCTCGTGATGAGACCCCTTGTCTTATATTTATAAGCCATTACCCTGTTTTGGTATGCAGTATTGGTAATGTCAGTTTTATTACTCCTTATGAACATGGTAAGTCGGCTCGTAATGAGACCTCTTATCTCTTAAAATTTTCGCATAATTTCTTAGAATTACATTCTAAAAAATCACAACTTAAATGGATGGGGTGAAATAGTTTTATCCTTAAGAATCAATGGATGACAATTTTCAGAGTTTTTTGAGTTCCAAAACTTTGAAAAAATCTTTACTTTGATAGATAACCTTTCGCTGCTTAATAAACTTATAATGATTTACATTCTTCTCAAGTTTTCAAAATATCATGTAAATGATTGAAATAATCTTTCAAAGTTTAACATCTTATTTTAAACTATTCAAAAACTGTGATCATTACTTTAAAAATTCTTATTTACACAAAATAAATATTTATAATATTTTTTCGAAGAAATTTTCTTAAATAGTAAACAGTCAATCAGAGACTCATAAACAACCTTTATTTGCAAAAAAAAAAACAATCAAAAACTTTGCAGAAAGAAATATGTATAGTTTAAGAAGGGGTTACCTCCTTATGAAAAGAATTTCTTCAAGATAAGCCCATTTACAGGAAGAGACTCTCTCTTACCTGTTAGATCTTGGAGTATGAATGTATTTGAGCTTATCTTCTCAGCGATCTGAAATGGTCCAAGCCACATTTTCTGAAATTTGGTATGTTTACCTTTTTCTTCGTGTGCTTTATCCCATTTCAAAATGAGATCACCAATTGAAAAATTTTTTGAGCCTGTAGAACTTGCATCAAAAGAAGATTTTACAAGCTGTTGATGTTTTTCATGAGTAATTTTTGCTTTATCCCTATCTTTTTCTAATTTAAGGATTTGATCATATCTCAATTGAATGGATGAAGAAGGATTTTCTTCAATAAACTGCACTAGGGCTAATGATGGAAGAGTTAAATTTGATGGTATCACAGCTTCTTTTCCATAAACCAGATTGAAAGGTGAAGTCCCTATTGAAGCTTTTTCAGTGATACGATTAGCCCATAATGCAAAGATTAAAGATTTGTGCCAATTCTTTTGATTTTTATCAATGATCCTTTTAATGATTTTGATAAGGTTTTTATTAGTGGATTCAGCCAAACCATTACCTTGTGGATAATAATTTGCTGAATATTTTAATTTAAAACCTCTTTTGACTGCAAATTCAATTAAACTATTTCCAGAGAAGTAAGATGCATTATCAAAGACAAGAGCTTGAGGTACACCAAACCTAGTTATGATGAATTGATCTATGAAATCAATAATTGCATCAGAATTGGCTACCTTCAACGGGATTGCCTCTACCCATTTTGTAAAGTAATCAGTTGCAGTAAGGATGTACTTGTGCTGTTTGGAAGAATGAGGTACTATCTCACTAATAATGTCAAGCCCCCATTGTTCGAATGGTTGCTCAATAGTTACTGGTTGCAAAGGAAAAGCTGGTTTCCTTTGTCTTCCACTTGCAGTTTGACAAATTTGGCACTTCCTTACGTAATCATGCGTATCTTTAAAAAGGGTAGGCCAGTAATAACCAGCACGAATTATTTTGTGAGCTGTGGTATCACCTCCAAAATGACCTCCTGCTGGTCCATCATGCAATTCCCGCAAAACCTTTTCAACTTCAGTCTTTTCAAGACATCTTAATAAAATTGAATCGTAATTTTTCCTAAATAACACATTATCAATGATCTCATATTTAATAGCCTTTAACCTTAAAGCGTGTTTACTCTTATAGCTGAGATTAGAAGGAGCATACCCATTTTTCAAGTAATAGATAAGATCAGCATACTGAGATTCAGAATCTGTAACACTTATTTGACTTACTTGAATATCTTGATTTGAATCTTGATTTTCTGGTATGTTATGAGCTCCTGCTAATAATCTGCAAAAACCTTGTCCTCTAACAATCTTAGTTGGTTTAATATCAATATCATATTCTTGCAAGGCTGTTACCCAGTTAGCTCTCTTTTCTCCTACTTCTTTTTGAATTAATAATTGTCTCACTGCAGAGAATGGGACAATGATTTTTGTATGTGTTTTCAAGAGAAAAGGTCTGAAATGTTTGATTGATTTAAACACAGCAAAGGCTTGTTTTTCAACATCGGAATAATTAAGCTCAGCTCCTTGCATATTTGAGCTAAAGAAAGAAATTGGTGCTTCGATTTCTTGATCATTGAGTTGTGTTAAAACGGCTGCATAGGATGTTTCAGTGGCCAGAGTATACAAAGTAAAATCTTTAGAAAAATCCGGGGTATTCAATGTTGGTTCATTAATGATCGCTCGTTTGATTGAATCAAAATCTTCTTTTTCTTTATGCGCCCATTTGAATATTGAATTCTTCTTGATCATATTTTGCATAGGTAAAACAATTAAAGAAAAATCAGGAATAAATCTTTTAACAAAATTGATCTGTCCAAGAAATGATTGCATGGATTTTTTGTTATGTGGTAAAGAAATATCAGAAATTTCTTTCACTCTATTTGGATCAATATATATACCATATTTTGACACAAAAAATCCTAAGAGTTTTCCTTCATCTAAAGCAAAGAAAGATTTCTTTGGATTTAAGGAGATACCAAACCTTCTACATCTTTCAAATATTTGTTTTAAATCATGTAGATGATTGGCTCTCTTTTTTGAAAATACTGTTATGTCATCAAGATAAACAACAATTGATTTATTGATCAGACCTTTAAATGCTATGTCCATGGCTCTTTGGAAAGTTGCTCCTGCATTTATTAGACCAAAAGGCATTTTCCGATAAGCATAAGTTCCCCATTTTGTTCTGAAAGTTGTTTTCAATCTGTCATCTGGATGAACTAAGACTTGATTATAGCCTGAAAATCCATCAAGAAAGGACATAAGTTCAGAACCAGATACCTTTTGAAGTATCTGTTCCATGGTTGGCAATGGGAAATTGTCTTTTAAACATGCCTTGTTTAAATTTCTGAAATCAATACAGATTCTTATATCACCATTCTTCTTCCTTACAGGTACCATATTGGAAACCCAATTAGAGTGCCTAACTGGAAAAATGATTTTGGCTTTCAAAATTTTATTAAGTTCTGATTTAATTTGACTTTCGAGATTTGGATGGATCTTTCTCAACTTCTTTTGAATAGGTTTAATATCAGGAAGCATTGGAATCGTGTGTTGAATAACCGAAGTATTATACGTTTTTAGATCATCATAATTCCAAGCAAAAACGTTTTTATACTTGTTCAGCAGTTTAATGAATGCATTCCTTTCCTCTGGTGTTAAATTGAGTCCTAAGTTAATGTTTTGAGGTTTAGAATCAGAACCAAGATTTACTAATTCAAACTTCAAAGTGGAACTTTGAAGTTTCGAATTAACAACTTTCTTGAATCTGTCTCTAATGTCATATAAATCCTCTAATTTAACAACAGATTTTGGAATGGGGTTTTCATTACCTTTTGAAGCAATTTGTAAATCATGATCTTCTTCGTCAATAATTTGCTCATCATATGATTTCTCCGAAGTCATGAAATTTAGAATATCTTGATCATGATAGAAAACTCTCCAATTTGTAACATTATCTGGGACAGATGGACGAAAAATCAATTCTACAGAAAACCTATCAGGACTGCAATCTTCAGCAGGTAGGAGTTTAGATGCAACATTAGCTAACAATTCAGCTGATGTATTCTGATTCCTAGGAATAGGAGAAATATTGAATGCTAAAAAATGAGTGGTGAGATCTTGTACTAGGGTTTGATAGTGTTTAAGATGTCCTTAAAGGCAATGAATAGTATTCCTAACTTGTTTTATGACAATTTCGGAATCACCAAAGACTTTCAAGTATTTAACATCTAACCCTATAGCTTTATAAAGTCCTTGAACCAAGGCTTCATATTCTGCGGTATTGTTAGTACACTCAAATTCTAATCTACATGATAGCATGGTTTTCTCCCCATCTGGATCAATTAAGATGCATCCAGCTCCAGCTCCATCACTAGACTTCGATCCATCAAAATATAACGACCAAAATAAAGATTTATCTATTGGCTTATCTACAATTACATCAGAAATATTTACAATTCTGGAAGAATCAGATTGTGAAAAATTTTCTATCTGAGAAACAAAAGTATTTACAGAAAAAGGTGATTGAGGAGCTTTGAAATTTCCAAGAAATGATTCAACAGAATAACCTCCAAGAATATTGTTGTTGAATGCCACAGGTTCATTAGGCTGTTCAAATTCAGTGACAGTGTGCGTCATATGTTTTTCTCGTTCAATTTTGATTTGATTTGGTTTCCCTTTGTAAGGAAGCCACATGTGTGAATAATCAGTCGAGATGTAACCATTAAGTTTTGCAGACCAGTCCCTGCTCAAGATTAATCCATAGAATTCAGGAATATCAACAATCAAAATATCAATTCTTTGGACAATCCTAGGATCAGAAGCTAATCTGATAGTGACTGAATTGATTTCTCCTACAACTTGAACTTTAGAGCGATCCAATTGGACGATATGAACTGCTGATTTCTGTGGTTCAATATTCAATTTGGCACAGACAGAAGTAGGCATTATATTGGAGGAAGCTCCAGAATCAATCAAACAATTGTGCATATTTTTATTGTACATCTCATAAGTCAAAAGAAAAGGAGGAGTTTGAGAATTTGACTTTTCCCCAATGAGCACAGTATCAGTAGCATCTACCTTATCTAGTGGCTTACCAGTTCCTCTTGCTGCTTTTGCAACTACACCGCTTGGTAAAGGAGCAATTGGTGTAGCATTTAATTCTTTCAATAGCAACTTTTGCTAGTGTTTTAGTTTGCTGAGTTCATGTAAGGAAATGTTGGCTTTGATCTTTTTCATGTCTTCGACAATGTTGTATTCCATAGGATCTGACACTACTAAAGTTTTCGCTGTTGATGTGAGAGGATTAGAAGAAGATGGCTGATTTTGAGTAGGTGATGGAGAAGTTTTCTTCACAGTGGGTTTGTCTTTGGTACTTGGAGTTGTAATTTTCTTTTTAGGAACTTTTTGCACTGGTTCTGCTGTAGATTTACTCCTAGTACTTACAGGCATAGCTTCTTCACTATCAGAATTAGGGAGAATAAAATCCCACATTCCATTTAATTCAACTATTTCTTCATTTTCGTCTTCTTGATCTGATACTATAGATGTATATTCTTCTTCTTCTTCTTCTTCTGACTCTGCATTAGATATTACATTAGGAGGTTTAGATTCAACTTGGTTTCTTCTGAAATTTCGGAATGGTTTCTTGGTAGAAGTTTCAGCCACTTGTTTTTTAATTTCAACCATTTCATTTGACATGGTTTTAAGAACTTTCTGTAAACCTTCCATGTCGTATGGATCTTTGGCCTTTTTCTTTGAATCATCTCTGAAGCTGACTTTCTTTGATTTCCTTTCCTCGATAGCATTTTTCTTTTCCAGAGAAGTAATACGTTTTTCCACTGCAATAGCTTCTTTCATATTCTCAGCTAATGTAGGCTTTGCAGCTCTGTCTACGAAAATTGCTATGTTTGAGGGTAAGGTAGTTATATACCATTCAATTCTGACTTGTTCACTGGGTTGTGAATCTGTATGAATTTTGTTCAAGAGTTTGTTGAATCTAGCATTGAATTCTTTTATAGGTTCCTTGGGTTCTATCTTCAAATTTGAGAGATCATTGAGTAAAGTTGCAATTGATCGGTCATCTCCAAATTTGGTCAAAAAATGATCTGCAAAAATGTCCCAACTCGTTATGGATCCTGATGGTAATGAAAAATACCATGATCCTACTACTCCCTGAAGAGTATATGGGAATAATCTAACTACAACATCTTCGTGTATGACTCCATTCAAATTTATAGCCAGCATAAAGTTATTGATATGTTCTTCAGCTTGAATGTTAAGATCTGGGCTAAACTTTGGAAGCCATTTTCCAGGATTGTCTGGTAAATCATGTAAAGGTGCAGCCATGTTGACTGCTCCTGGAGTAGACCATGGTCTCTGTGCCATTATTGGGACGACTATTGGAGGAATAGTAGAAATTGGTGGTATTTGAATAGAAGTGGTTGGAATAGATGATGTTGAGATTGATGAGGATTGAGGAGAAGATGTTTGTGGAGATGATATGGAAACAACTGTACTTTGTTGAGTTGGGATTTTGGAAACAGATATTTGAATATTAGAGGTTGAACTTATATTACTTACTGATTCCGATTGAGTTTTTCTTGTCTTGACTCTACTAGGTAAAGGGAATTCTTTCGGAGAAATACCAAGTTTTTCACTTTGAAGCCTAGTAAGAGGTTTGGAAGAAACAAATTTTGAAGTAACACTACCTTCAGATATTTCAGACTCTTCAAGAGATAATGAGAATCCTTTCAATTTATGAATTAGATCTTGAACTTCAGGAGACTCGGGATGTTGTTTGTTTGAATGTTTTGAGATTTTGGTAGTGGGTGTTTGAATATTTTCTACAATTTCTTCTCTAGGATTTTGAATTTCAGAAGAAATTGAAGAAGTTAATGAGGGTGTTTTGCTCTCAGAATGGCTTGTGGATAAAGATTTACTTGCCATTCATAGCTCAGGCCCTCCTTCTAGCGCCAAAATGTTGAAGCCTAGAAAATCTCTGCTTCAAACATCGGGGAAAACCACCCGGTCGGGACCTTAAGGCAGCTCCTTTTCCGTTTGGTATGGTGGCTCCAACTGGATTTAAAGGACCAGTTTCCTTGTAACTAAATGGATTGGATTGGATGGGTGGAAATGGGACTAAATTAACTGAAGTAAAACTATCTAATTTAAGCTAAATACTGATAAAGAAATTCTAATACTAACCCGGGTAATTATATGTGAATACAACTTAAGATTGTTCCAATTCAACAATAACCATGAAAATGTATTATTAATTAAATTGAAATGTGTAGAAACAAATAAAGATAACTCTGTTTAAGAAATTAAACAGAGTTATATTAGCATATTGCATTCATCATTGTATACCATCTACATGTAATTATGAAAAATAACGTTTCAATTATACTCAGAAATGATATATAAAAGGAAGCGTTGTGAAAACAAATATACATATAAATGATAGAAATTTTAAAACGAATATCATAAGACAAAAGAAATCAACAGTGAACAGATAGAAATACCTTGTTCATCTTGAAGACTTTAAAATGCAATCTGATACTCTATCCAGTAACTATGATGCAAAATCAAATTCCAAGGTACAGAAATGCAACACTTCAAAGATAATTCCGCATGAAAATCACCAGATGTGATCCTTTTTAAAAAATATATAAGACAATGGAGTACAGAAATGCAATCTCTAAGTCCAAAAAAATATTAAGATCCAGGACCCCTCTCTAAATGCATGAGAGGGGTTTAAATACTACTTAGCTAAATCTAAAAATAGTTTATTACAAAAATTAAGGATTCGGTTCAATGACCGTCCTTTTCTTAGGCTAAAATACAGTGAAATTAAAACTAAATCTATCTATCTATGAATTTGATCTTTAAACTTGCAAGCATCTAGCATAGTTTTGAGAAGATGCGGTTGACCGACTTCAGAATTCAACTGTCCTGAAAAGATAGAGTCGGCAAGCGTAGGAGCAATATTCTCTGTAGCATTGATGATACAATTGAGCGCACTGTGCTGACTATGTGGCTTCACCAAGTAAATCCAGTATGAGTCCCAATTCAATCTTGTCAGCCCTTGGATGGATTTTGCTCTTTCTTCTGCCTTTTGCCTCCATTCTGTTTGTAGTTGATTTGCCTGTGGGAGATATCCTGGAACAGTTTCTGGGATCAAATTAGCTTTGTGTAAATTGTCATTTACACAATCAGTGAGAGTGTTTTCCGCTGTAGCCGCCTCCTCTGCTGCCTTTTCTGCCCTTCTGATTTGTGCATCCCAGTTATTGAACAGTATTTCTTTATGGTTTTCATTAATGATGGGTGCACCAGCTTTTCTGCCTTCTTCTGTCTTTTGCCATGCCAGATAATCATTGATTTTTTCATTAATTAAATCATAATCATTTCGTAAATCTACGACATGATTTGTGATTTTATCACTCTCTTGGCATAAAGAATTCCATTGCAAGATTTTTTGGCAGAAAACTTCCTCTTGTTGCAGTAGTTGATTGTTCAAAGAGATGGTTTCTGAAATGAATTCTGGAAGCTTAGGATCATCTTTATGCTGATCTTGGATAATCTATATTTGTTTGTCTTTATCAGCCAAGCTTTTTTGATGTCCTATTTTCATTTCTTGAAGTTGTTGTTGTAACTCTTCAAGTTTCAATTGTGCTTCCTTATTGGCCTGTACCTGTTGCAATTGCTGTTGCAGAGCTTTTACCTGTTCTTCTTTTTCATTCAACAAAAGCTGTATCTCAACTGTTTTATCAATTGTTGCAGAAGCATAAGCTCCTATTATTTGAGATAACTTAGTGAGATTATGAGTAGGCTCTGTGGCAGGATCTTTCCACAGAACATCTACTTGTTCTGCTTCAGTAGCAATTTCACTTTCTATTTTTCTCTTTTTTCTCTGTCTCTTCACTACTGCTTTGTATTTTGGGTTGTAGAATACATCGAGAGGAGGAATTTCCTCTACATTAAGTACAATTTCAGAGGAGGGTGTGATTGGTATGTGCTCTGTCACTGCGACTGTGCTGCTTGTTCCTGTATTCAAAACTTTGGTTGTCTGGACAGGGGTCTGTACATTCTGTCCTTCTACATTAATCAATTGGTTAAAGGTTTCCCATTCTTTGTCTAACTCAATGGTGACTGGCTGTTGCTGTACATTGGTTGGAGGAGGATTTGTCTGTTGAGAAGTCAAAATTCGCTGTTGAGTAAGTTCTTTTGATTGTGCAGAATCTTTAATGGATTCTTTCATTTTATCTTCCTTTTCTTTAGACTTATTGGAATGTTCAAAATCTCTGTCAGATTTTGATTTAGATTTACCTGTACTTGAACTTCCGTTAATACTAACACTAGGAGTTTGCTCCCTTGCGGGCTCTAAGCGTAGATTATATAAAGGAATAGGAATTAGTCTTCTTTCTCTGTAAAGCTTGAATTCCTGAAATTCCTCTGGAGATAGCTACGCTTGAGCTGAATTCAAAACTTCTTTGAATGAATTTCTTGCTTGGAACATATCATCAAAAAGATCCTGTTCCCCGGAAAATTCCCTTACTTTGATTGCATTGGTAAAATTCTTAACAATATCATTTGGGTCGAATAACCTTCTCAAAAATTTGAACAGCTATAGGCATGTAATGTTGCCTATCTCTCGAAATGCATGACTAATATCAAACAGTGAAAATGTTCCACATTTTATGGGAAATTGTGGCCAAATGCCCTTTTTCTTCTCTTTTAAATCTTTTGTTATACCTCCCTGGCCACAGGTCTGATAAGAAATTTCCCGAGCTACAAGTCTATCTGGAACATATAGGGGTAACACATGGGGAGAAGCATAAATTCCAAAAACCCTAATATAAGTGAACAATTCTTCTCCAAACCATCTCGCGACGGGGAGAATATCAACCTCTGTTTCTGAGGATAACCTTGGGGCATCCTTATTATACAATGTTTTGTACAATGGCAGCATTATTCCATGACAAATTTGGTAAAAATGGGGGACAAAATTAGACTCCCATAGTTCTTTATGGTACACATGAATGGGCAAAGGATCGTGGATAGTCCATTTCCAGCCCATCACAGGGAATTTAGAGACATAGCAGATGGCGTCCATGACATAAGAAGATAAATAAAAAGGCGGATAAACCCGCTGAGAAACATTTCGTTTAGACCGGTAGTGAAAAATAGCAGTGGTCAAATTATCAGATAGGATTTTGGCCCAGTCTACAATTGTATAATTAACAGCCACATTCAACAAAGGAAGCCATCCGGGTAAGATCATATTTATGTCAGGCTTTCCAAAAAGCCTGCATAACATGGCAGCAGTAAAACAATAAGGAGAGGTAAGTGAACCCGTGCTGTACATACCTTGTTTGTTTTTCTTCAATGGTTCACTTCTTTTAGTCCACTCCTTAGTGCATTCTGCCAAATTTGCATGTTCTCTGGCAAAATCTTCCATGAATTGTTTGTTGAAAGTCGCCTGAGGTTCTGGAAACTTATACATTAATCTCAGATCTTCTATGGTGAATGACCCGATTAGCTCTTCAGATGGAGTTCTGAATTGTCTGTCTGAAATATCTATGCTATCCAGCGTCCATCTCACCATGTCTGTATATGGGAGAATCCTTGGCCTTGATGCTATTCTATGCAGAAATGAGCAAGCAAAGTCTCTAAGGGTTGCTTTAGACGTATTCTTGGAACCTGCTGTAGCTGCAACTTTTATCACCACAGGGTTTTCTTCTTCTAACAGATTATACATTCCTTCCCAAGTGGATATACCAGCATCCTTGTTACAGGCGGTGTCTGCATATAGCGAAGCCATTTCTTTGTTTTCAGAATTTGAGCTCTTCTCCTTCTTACCCATAGTGTTTAGCGGAAGCTTTGTATAGACGTTTGCTCCTTCGTGCCTGCGTTTTACGAGTAAATGAGAGTAATGGTATAAGAAAGGTGATGAGACTGTTTTAAATGTGAAAGCAGATGAAATATAATATTTTAATTGTGAAACGACTTTCAATCCACTGTTTTAAATGTGAAAGCGGATGAAATATAATATTTTAATTGTGAAACGACTTTCAATCTAAACACAATCTCATTTACCATTAATAATCAATCTAATCATTTAATTTAATCATTAAAGCGCATAATGGATTTGACATATGGGAAGATTGCCTTGGGATAGCGCGCCTACATGAATCTGCGATATTGCAATCTACGATTTGCTGCGCAATATCGCAATATCGCAATGTCGCAATATCGCAAAATGAAGTCATCGCAGTTATGAAAATAGCGCAAAAGCGGAAATTGCGCAACAGCGCAAAAGCGCATATCACAAAATCGCAAAAGCGCATATCGCAAAATCGCAAAAGCGTATAATTGAAAAGAGCGCAAAAGATATTCATTAATCATTTCTATTTTCTGCGCTATGCGATCTGCGACCAATGCATTTTATAAAAGATATATACCATTTTGTTATGGATGCGCTATCTTGTTTAAAGAGAAATTTTATTATAATCTACCATAAACTTAAGTGTTTCTTAATATTCTTTCTAAGGGATTTTTATAGGTTTATGATAGAAAGTTTTATTTGAAAAGGCAAACAAATCCTAATTGATTTTTTGGATTTTTAACTAAGGGTCCTCATTTATTTAGTATTATTACTAATATTAAATAAAAGGGGGGTTGTTGCTGGTCACAACAACACCATATGACTCAAAATGGAATAAAATTTAGAAAATTGAGTGTTTACATTGTACAAAAGGACTTACATAGAATATTTTCCTCTCTCGGCCTGATCTTCAATTCGATGGCCATTATCCTCCTACCCTGCCTCGTGAACAGATCTGAACTCTACCCTGCTCTATCTACAGATGCTTACATTTATACAAGAGATGAATGAATCGATTCAGTTTTTTTAACAGCTCAACTAATACTCTTGGAATTCTCCAAAGTCCTAGAGTTAGACTCAATTCCTAGAATAACTAAAACTGACTCTTCATCTTCCTAACTTAATCAACTTCCCTCATGTTCTCTAGTGGTTAGAAAACATTTACAATTCCTCACCATTTTATTCAAAATACTAATATTTACATGAGAATTTAAAAACATAAGACCCCCCTAGGTCTTATAAAAGTACAAAGTATTTCTAGAGCCTAATGCCCTTACATCAAACTCCCAAGGTTCAATTTTGATCATGATCTCTTGATCATGTGTCTTCAGTTTTTGTTTTCCTGGGTCCCATACTTTGTTTTGTTGTTTTCCAATAGCTGCATTACACTCCAATTGCTCTTCTCCAGGTTTCTAGATCTTGTTCTGCAACTCACCTCCATCTATACTTTCACAATATTTTCTTATCTTTCCTTTGCTGGAACTCTTCTGCTTTCTTGCTGCTGTCTACTGCTCCTGAGACACCTTCATCATCAGTCTTCTGATGTTTTCAATTTCTCTGTCCATTTTATATTCTATCTGGAAATTTCTTTGCCTCTTGTTGTTGCCTTCCATTTATGTTGTTGCCAACATTGTTGTTGTAATTATTTTTAATTCTTCAGATGTCATCCCCCATGTTGCGGCCTCTGTGGCATTCTCCTCAATTGTTGCTGCCTCCCTAAATTCCTTCCCCTTTGCAACAATTTCCTTTTGCTCATCATCTGAAAACTCACTTTTAGAAAACAAATCATCAATTAACTTTCTTCCTATAGTAACATACTCATTCAATATACTAGTAAACATAAGCAAATTTTTCAAACTAGTATCTACTCCTCTTTCTTTCACAGCTTTCGGCAAATTCACTTTAGTGTATGCAACCTCTTTATCTTCTTCAAATGTTCCCAGCAAACATTTCAGCCACCTCTTTTGTGCTTGTTTCACATGTTCAGCATGCTACAATTCAGTTTCAACATCTTTTTCTTCTTCTTGGGAAATCTTCAGCAATTTCCTTTCATCGCCTTGATTGATTCTGGCAATCAAATCAAGTTCTTCAAGCTCTGTATCCTCATCCTCTATCAGAATAGAATTCTGATTCTTCATCATTGTGTCAGTTTTTATAATCTGCCCCACAGTCTGCTCTCCAATCTTCCCTTGGCTATTCAAACAAGCCAACTCCTCTTTTTCATCAACAATAATAAGTTTCTGCATATGAGACATGAATATCTCATCTTCTTTCTTCTGCAACAATTTTTCATCTCCCAAGACAATTCCAAATGATGGATTGTCTTCTGCATCACCTATAAACATAAACAAATTGTCAAATTTAAAATCACAAGACTCAAAGCTCTCATTTGATGACCCAATCACCAATTCTTCTCTCTGCAGTTCCAAGTCTGTCTCAAGACTCAGAAATTATTCATTATCTTTCTCCTAAGCTTCCAAAGTTATCTCCATCGCTCCAATCACCATGTTAAAATGATGATCCTTCACTATGTTTTTAGCTAACATAGTGTCCCTCTTATTCAATTCTCTGATAGTTTCCATTTGTTGTTGTTCCTCTTTGCCTGCATTATTAACACATGAATCATCAGCATTAAAATTCCAAGGTCTCAATGCTTCTTCCTCCTCTGACAACACATCAGTGCGTTGTTTTGAGTTTTCTTCCAAATCCTCTGTCAGCACATCAGTATGTTGATTTTCACTCCTCATGAGACTGTCAGCTAGTCTCTCCTTCTCTCCATCACCTGCTTCATGAACGCTATCCATGAAGACCTTCCTGTTCTGCTTCCCCGGCAATTTATCTTGTGCATAGGTCCTATGTTTCTCCAATTCTCTTCTTTGGAAATCCAGCCTTCTATACAAATCAACAACTTCAATTGGAGTAGATTTTGGGAACCTCACACAACCTTTTATGCCTCTGCTTGCTCTTGACCAATCATCAACTGGTCCTTCTCTCTCTGCCTCAATATTCTGCTGAATATTCTCATTGGACTCTTCTATCATCATGTCTGTTGAGCTCCAAGAATGTTCTTTCTTCCACCACATTCCACTCCATTTCTTTTGTCCATTATTAATCACAGGCTCAAATGATCAATGAAATTAGTTAAAATTGCTTTAAGAATGAATATCATGGCTAAATTGCTATGTTTTTATGATTTTGTCATTGTAGTACTGTTTGAACTAGATCTAGCTACAGAATGCAGACATTCTGTAGCTAGTTGCCGATTCTGCATCTGTCTTTATGTCTACGCAGGTTCCAGGTGTCACCTTGGAGAAAAACACATATGGGCGTATTCCACATCATTCCCTCATCATTTGTTGCTCTCCACGAAGTTTGAACGGAATTCTGTAGGCAGTTATGTACGTGGGAACTAAAACTAGGAGAGAGTAGGACAAGGATAGTCCAGATGTCCTTAATTCTATTACGTTACCACAATCAGAGTCCTAGTTTGGTTTTTATTTGGAAAGAAAATTATCCCTAGGTTATCTCAAGACAGTATGTAATTTTGATTATAAATATGGCTCGGGAAATCGAGGGACAAGGTTAGATTTTGTGATTGATTGCTAGATTTCAGAAGTCCGGAAACACTCTGTTTTGAAGTAATTTCTCTCTAATGCAAGAAGTATCACTTTATTGAAATCACTGAGTCAATCTTGAAGTATATTTTTCGTGCTACTCCGGTGGTAGAGGGCCCCTGCCTCCTAAGCAGCCTTGTTTATACGGTTTAGATAAGTATTTTAGTCTCGTCTTTCATTTCTAGCTTAAATAGATTTCTGAATTTTATGTTTCATACTTGTTTACATTAATCATCACAGCTAGACTTACTCTTATAAACTCTTCCAAAATATCATCACGATGAATAAGGCATAGTTGTGGTGTTGTAGGTTTTAGTTGCATTTCCTTTCATTAATTATCACAGCTAGACTTACTCTTATAAACTCTTCCAAAATATCATCATGATGAATAAGGCATAGCTGTGGTATTGTAGGTTTTAGTTGCTTTTTTACACTAAGTGTCACAGCCGGTCTTACTCTTACAAACTCTTCCAAAACATCATTAACAACGAATAAGAAACAGCTGTGGTGTCTTAGATTCTAGTTGTATTTGTTTTCAGTCTTATGTTTATGTTCAACTACATTGAATAATACAGCCATACTTGTTTTACAAACTCTTCCAAAATATCATTCCTATTGAACGATATGGACTGTAGAATTCCATAGACTAGTTGCATGTTAATTTAGTTACAGCACTCTGGAGGTAGAATGCATTTAGTTCAGCTCTGTCATTTCATTTCAAGTTTAATAATGGCTTTTTAGTTTAACACTGTTCACTGTACTTCAAGTAGACTAGTAACACTCTATTTTAGTCTTAGCTCACTGTATTAACATTCCAAGTTTAGTTTCTATCCATTGCATTTTAAATTGTATTAGTTGTTAAATTTAAATACCACGGTCTTCATTATTTACAAAAATTCTTTTGTTCCAAACTCATATTAATATATAATCATCTGGACAGAAGCTACTATCAGTCTAAGGCCTGGAGTATTTTTCAACCTTTTTACCATTTCACAAATAAGCCTTTTCTCAAAGACTATTCTAAAAAGAAATCTATAACTTTTGAGTGAGGCCTAGTGGTGCTAAATTGAGTTGCAGAACAGAATTAGAAGCTAGTTTAGAGTAGAAATATTATTATGCTACAAATGTTCTTTTCCAAATATGTTCCAATAAACCTTTAACCATGGATGAGATGTTGTAACATTGTAAGTTGATTGTTTGATTGTTTAATTAGGAGAACTTCATTTACACTTAACTTGTCCATTTCTCAAGCTCTTCCAACACATCTTTAATGAATGAATTGGATAATTTCAGGTTCATGTTGTGATTTATTCCCTTGCAATAAATTCATTATCAAGCTTTCCATTTGTTGTTTTCCATTTATAGTTTAGGCTTTGTTATGTTTTAACACAACCAAGAGCTTCTTTTCACCAGCACTTAGTTCTTTCCCTTTTAAACATAAAACCATAAAACCAAAAACATCATAAAACACTAAACACAACGTAGTAAGAAACAAATACCTAGGCACATATAGTGCACCACACTTCAGCAATTTACTAGCCCTGGTTGACAATTAATGAACTCAATTTAGGAACACTAGGTTGAGCACAAACATTTTGGCGCCGTTGCCGGGGAAGTGTAACTAGGTAGCCTTGTTTCTTAACTCCCAAAAACAATGATATGCATAGAGAGAGAGACTCAAGGGGTAGATTCATAAGAAGCAGAAGCAGAAGTTTGATTCCTAGAACACCACTTGTTTCATCAAGACCTAGAACCAGCACACCTCCAACTCAGACCCACATTCAATCCTTTACTGATCCTAGACTTCCAGAAGACTTAAGATCAGATATTCCATTAGAAATACCTTCCACTTCATCCACTGAACCTGTCTTAGAAGAAGATTCAAGGAACCCTGCTAGAGACACAAAGTTTTCCACTTCCACAGAAGAATCAACTATGGCAGAAGAAGGGGGAGGAGGAGTCTTTAATGGATAACACACATTATTTGGAGGGGGTAGAGGTAGAGGTAGAGGAGAAGGAGGTAGAGGTGCAAAAGGTGAAGGAGGTAGAGGAAGAGGTAGAAGAGAAATGGGAAGCTCTTTTGGGTTTCCTATAGTAGATGAAGAAACCAATACAACTATGAAAAATATTTCACCCTTTGTCCTTCCAAACTTTTATGGACTTAAAACTGAAGATCCTGAAACTTTCCTATTTGAATTTGAAGTCCTATGCAGAACTTATGACTACTTACAAGATGCTCAAAAACTTAAACTATTTCCTTCAACATTGAAAGGAGCAGCATTGAAGTGGTTTATGAGTTTGATTAACAGTTCTATTAGGACATGGGAAGACATGAAACAAGCATTTCTAGAGAGGTATTTGGATTATTGTATTCCAATAAATCATAAGGAGGAAGTGTTTAAGATGTTACAAAAAGAAGATGAAAACCTGGAAGATTTGTTGGGAAGATTTCATTACAACATCAAAAGAGAAAAAATGGAGAACTTAGATCAAGACACTTTAAAAGCTCTCTTGTTGAAGACAATTAGGGATGAATAGTTGGATATCCTTAACATGATGGGAAAAGGGGATATATCTCAGCTCACATTACCTGAAATATCTGAGTTATGTATTAACCTTTCAAGAGGGAAATCCAAAACTGTAAAAGGCACAAGAGACCCTGCTCTTGCAAGGGCAAGTAAGTCTGCTTCTGGGATAGTAATTAGGGCAGAAATAGGACATATGCTGGATGATTTCAAATATGACATATTAGGGAGTCTTAGTGAACAAATAGACACCCTTAAGTTACAAAACAAGCAAAAAGCTGAATCTGATGCCTTAGCAATATTTTGTCCCAGATGTAGAAAGAAGCATGCCTTGAGAGAGTGTCCTTTGGATGCAAAAGTTGTAGAGGCCTGTGTCATTTGTTCAGAAAAACATGAGACCAAGAGTTGTCCTTCACTTCCTGGTCTTAAAGCTGTCTTTCAAGAGGAAACTCCTACAAGTTCCACAGAATCTCTCAATTTTGTCTCTAGAAGGCCTTGGCAATGACCTCAAACACAAGGATTTCATGATCAAATGTATAATCAACCCCCTCCAAACTAGAATTCTGGGCAGCAACCTTGGCCCCAATTTCAAAATCAATCTCAATCTTGGGCACAAGGAGCACAAAATCCCTATGAAAGATACTCCCAGTACTATCAATATCCACCATCCTACCCACCATACCCACATTTTTCTCCTCAAAATCCTCAACAAAATCCTCAAAATCCACAACATCAAAATCAACCACTCCCCTTACCATTTCCTCAGAAATCAAATCAGTTTCCTGCTCAACCCATACCAAACCCCAACAATAAAAATCCTTAGAATACATACATGATAGAAGGCCAACAGTTTCCAACTTATTTAATTACTCCTCTAGACCTTAGTGATGTTCAACTTAGGTCTGGAAGAATACTTGAAAAGAGGAAACCTTCTATGATCATACAAGAACAAGACAACTCTGAGGAAGATTCTCTACGGGAAAATAAAAGTCTTGAAGAAGACACATCCTTTCAGGACCCAAACATTGAAAAACCAAAACAAAAAGAACCAATAATTTCAACTCCTGTATTAGAGCAGCCATCAACATCCACTCCTACACCTCCCTTTCCAGAAAGATTACAAATTGATAGAGGTGTAGAAAAACAAATTATGGTGCCTAATTATGATTTCCTAGATGAGCTAAGAAATGTCTATATTAAGATTCCATTATTACAAGCTATCAAGGAAATTCCAATTTTAGCAAAGACAATAAAGGAGCTGAGCATGAAGAAAACAAGAAAAAGAATAAGAGAGACAAAGAAAATTCAATTGGCAGGAAAAATAAAAGATATCATGATGGGTAAGATTGCTATTCCAAAGTATCTAGACCCAGGAAATCCAGTTGTTAAAATTCACATCAATGGAATTGAGATCCAGAACACACTCATTGATTTAGGAGCAGCAATCAATATCATGAGTAGACAAATCATGGATAAACTGAAACTTCCTAATCTTCTCTTTACAACCACATTATTACAATTAGCAGACAGATCTGTGATCAACCTGATGGGGTAATAGAAGACATTCCAGTGTCCCTAGATTCTTGGGAGTACCCTGTGGATTTCATGATCCTAACTCCTAAGAATAATCTAGGAGGGCATCCAATTATATTAGGAAGACCTTGGTTAGCTACAGCTGATGCTTTCATTAGTTGTAGATCCGGTGATATGTACATCTCCGATGGTAGTTCAACTAAGAAATTCACTTTGTATCCTCCAGCAAGGACAATTACAGATTTAGGTGATACTCAATGGATAGAGGATGAAGAAGACTTACAACCTCTCTTCACAATTTCAGAAATTAGTGAAGATAGTCAAATTTTGAATACTTTAGAAAACTTTGAATCCTCTTCGGAACATAAACATGAACAATTTCAAGAAGAATCCAACATTGAGTTTTTTTCATCAAGGCAGATGTCTCTCTATTCCATGGATAAATTTGGCAGCTCTACAATTGAGATATTTCCAGGCAAAACTTTAAATATAAACAAGAACCTAGAAAAATCTCAACAAGAAGAGCTAGTCAAAATTTTACAGAGACATTCTTCTGCATATGCATGGGAGTACACTGATATGAAAGGGATAAGCTCCAAGACTTGCACTCATCACATCTACATAGAGGAAAATTGTAAACCAATCAGACAACCTCAAAGACGGATGAATCCAAATCTTAGGGAGATTGTTAAAGAAGAATTGCAGAAATTGTTGAATGTCAACTTTATCTATCCTATTTTAGATAGTCAGTGGGTTTCTCCTTTGGTAATTGTGCCAAAGAAAAATGGTAATTGGAGGGTATGTATTTACTACTGAGAATTAAACAAAGCTACTCTTAAAGATCATTTTCCCCTACCTTTCATAGATCAAGTGTTAGATACCTTAGCTGGAAAAAGTACTTTTCATTTCTAGATGGGTTTAGTGGTTATAATCAAATTCAAGTAGCACTTGAGGACCAAGAAAAAACCACATTTACCTGTCCTTGGGGTACCTATGCTTACCGAGTATTGCCATTTGGATTATGCAATGCACCTACAACATTTCAAAGGGCAGTATTAGGAATTTTTTCAGATCTAATACATGATTTTGTAGAGGTATATATGGATGATTTCACAGTTTATGGAAACACATTTGAAGAAGCCTTAGAAAACTTGGAAAAAGTTTTAAAGAGATGTAAAGAAGAAAATATTTCACTTAGTCATGAAAAGTGTTTTATGATGTTTACTAAAGGAATTGTTTTAGGACATCACATTTCAGGGGATGGGATTAGAGTTGATGAGTCAAAAGTTGAAGTCATCTCTAACTTATCTATTCCAAGTTGTCAAAAAGATGTTAGGAGTTTTCTTGGATTTACAGGGTATTATCGAAGATTTATAGAAAAATTCACCAAGATAGCATCTCCACTCTTCAAATTACTTACCAAAGACTATGAATTCAAATGGAATTTTGATTGCCAGTTAGCCTTTGAGACCCTGAAAACAAAAATTTCTGAAGCACCTATTTTAAGGGGACCTAACTGGAAGTTACCTTTTCATATTTCAACAGATGCCTCAGATACAACTCTAGGAGCAGTATTGGGACAAAAAGACCTGATTCCTTATGCCATCTACTATACCAGTAAAAATTTGACTCCTTCAGAGTTAAACTATACTGTAACTGAAAAAGAGTTTTTAGCTGTTGTTCATGCCATAAACAAATTCAGACACTATATAACAGGATATGAAACTTTTGTTCACATAGATCATTCTGCAATTAGATATCTAATGATTAAATCAATTACTAATGGCAAAGTCATAAGATGGTTATTACTTTTACAAGAATTCAACATTACTATTCTAGATAGGCCTGGAAAACAAAACACAGTAGCTGATTTCCTATCTAGACTCCAAAACATCAAGGATGACACTCCAGTTGAAGATCAATTTCCTGATGAATATCTTTTTGCAATTTCTACTCAAACTCCTTGGTTTGCTGACATTGCTAATTATTTAGTTTCAGGAAAATTTCCTTCAATAATGAATGCAAGAGATAAAAGAAAAATCATTCATGACAGTGCAAAATATTCATGGGTTGCTAATGAGTTGTACAAGACTGGTCCAGATTTTATCATTAGGAGATGTGTTCAGGAAGATGAGATGCCTGAGATTCTCAAAGCATGTCATGATGAACCTTGTGGCGGACACTTTGTTGATAAGAGGACAGCCTATAAGATCCTTCATTTAGGATATTATTGGCCTTCCTTATTTAAAGATGCTAAAGAGTATGTCAAAAGGTGTGACAGTTGCCAAAGGGTAGGGAAACCTTCTCCTTCAGGTGAAATGCCATTACAACCTCAAGTACATATTGAACCTTTTGAAAAATGGGCTTTGGATATTGTAGGACCTATTAGTCCTCCATCAAGACAAAAGATATATATATTAGTTTGCACTGATTATGTTACCAAATGGGTAGAGGCCAAGCCATTAATTTTTGCTACTGAAGCATCTGTAGTTAATTTTCTTTTTGAGGATATTTTTACTCGTTTTGGTGTCCCAAGGGAAATTGTTACAGATCAAGGAGCTCAATTTACATCGAGGCTAGTGGAACAAATGATGGAGAGGTACAAAATTAGGCATAGAAAATCTACTCCTTATCATCCACAAGAAAATGGTCAAGTGGAATCTACTAATAAGGTCATTGAAGGAATCCTAACAAAGACTGTTCATTTACATAGAAGAGATTGAGTAGATAGGCTTCCTGAAGCCTTGTGGGCCTATAGAACTACATGGAGAAACACAACAGGCCATACTCCTTATGAACTTGTTTATGGAAAGCAAGTTTTGTTCCCCATAGAGTTCCAAATTCAAACTTTCAAAATGGCAGTTCAGCTAGGACTTGATTTAACGGAGGCACAAAAGCATAGACTGGAGCAGATTAATGAATTGGATGAGATCAGACAAGATGCAGTTCAGAAAACAAGTCTAGTCCAACAGCAAAGGACTAGATGGCATGACAAGTACATCAAGGAAAAAAAGTTCAAGGAAGGTGACTGGGCTCTCTTGTTTGATTCAAAGTTCAAGGATTTTCAAGGTAAATTTCAAACACATTGGCTTGGGCCATATGAAATTATAAGAATTTTTGATAATGGAGCAATAAAAATCAGGACAATAGATGAAGAAGAGGTCACTTTTCTTGTGAATGGTCATAGATTGAAGCTGTATCATAAGCCACTCTCAAGAGAATAATTTGTCAAGAAATTCCAGGAAAGAAGAGATATAAAGTTAATGAAGAAGAATTTTTCTTCTTCATCAACTTAAGTGAATTTTCTGAAGTCAGATATTGAAAAAAAAATTAAAAAATAAAGTATAAACATGAAAACCAATCACTGATTGGCATGTTTATACAGAAAAGGTGGAGTGAAAATTAGAATCTTTCTGACACTCTAGCTTTTCAAATCTGTTCTTTCTGCAAGTAGTTATTACAAAATCATAAGTGCAAATTCATTTCACTTATGGTCCATCTCATTTTCCATTTCATTCATTCATCCATACTCTATTTCATTCATTCATCCACACTTCATTCACTTCACTCCATGCTCCACCTAATTTTCATTCCAGATTTTTAAAGTTTGATTTTTTTTCTGCAATTGAATAATACATATCATGAATTGCAGGCCACTTCTCATACTTCACTCCATTTCATAAGATGTGATCCATTCCACTCCATTACTCACTTCATTCATATCCCATTACACCATATTTTATTATCCATCCTCACTCATTCCATACAACATTCCACTCATGCTCCAAACCATTCCATTTCATGTTTCAAGTTCTCTACATGTACATTCTGCAATCAATCAGACATTCTGTAGCCAGTCAGACATTCTGCAGCCAGACAGACATTCTGCAACTAGAGAGCCTGAAAGCACTGTCTAGTAATCATTTGATCTGCAACAAAATGATCCTGCATATCCAAGAACAAGCAAAATCAAGAAGGTTATGAAGACTCAAAAATTAATGATTTTTAGGAGAGAACAAAGCATATGAAGATCACAGAAAATAAAAGCAAAGGTAAAGGTATGAAATGATTATAATGACATATCATGAAAAATTTTAGCATAGTTTAGTTATATATTATTCAAAAAAGTTGTTTTGATTAATTTTTTTGATCATGCCTAACAAACCTCCCGCAAAAAATTTTGATAAAACTCCTTCTATTCCGCCATTTCAAAACCCATATCCGATCATCATTTCAAAATATAGATGGTTAAAGTTTTGAAGTGATTGGATTAGTCACGTCACTAAGCATTTAATGATGATTTTTGAATTCGTTACAAAATATCTCGGCGGTCTTTCCTTTTGTGATATCTTTCAACTCATATACATCATTCTCACCTCATTATATTCATTCCATAACCACTCCATATCACTCTTTCCCGTAGCCAACTTTTAACCATTTCGGTCTATGAGACAGAGGCATCTCTGTAACAACCATTGTCACCATGAACAGAGGAAACATTTTTGGAGAAAAAACAACTTGTTAACAACCATTCTGACCGTGAGCAGAAGACTAGTGAATTGAAGATTGAAGAAGAGTTATGGGCCTCATCATGAGAACTGAACCAGTTGTCACTAAGTACTTGGAAGGCTATCCCCAAATCAGAGAAATCTTACAACAAGCAGGATGGTTGCAATTCCTTGAAAAATTCAGTGGCTTCCACAAAGAGGTTACTAAAACTTTTGCAAGATCCTTTAATGGAGCCAAGGTTGAAGTTGGAGATATTAAATTCACTGTCACAGAGGCTTTTATTGCAGAAGCAACAGGATTTCCTAGACAAGGAGAAAGGTGGTTTAAGAACAGAGAATTTCATAACGAAGCATGGAAGCAGATACTCAAGTCACCAGGTATGGATGTCATCGTTTTTAAAAAGGGTATCCGTAGCTCTGCATTAAAGAACAAATGGAGGAACATGTTGCTTATCCTACAAAAATTCATCACTTGTGAAGGTAGATATGGTACTTTCTATGTTTACCATATTCGATTGATAATGCATTTTCTAGAAGAAGAACTCAACTTGCCCTTTTTCTTGCTTCATAGTTTAAAGAAAATGGCTTCAAGTGTTCAAAAGAGAATTCAATTTCTGGAGACAACCTTATACCATCATGGTTTAGTCAAGATTTTAATTGAACATCATTTAGCAAAAATAAGAGATACTTGGGATGACTTCTTGGTGAGAAATCACTTTGAGGAACCAAAGGAACCTCCACCTGAAGATAAACCTACAAAAAGAAGCAGAAAATGGAAATCCTCCAAAACTGAAACTGGTAAAACAATACAAGAAAGCAGTGAAGAAATGATTTCTGAAAAATTAGTTCAGATTAAGAAGCAGATTAAGAAAGAGAGGATCATAAGAAAATTTTCCAGAGCGAAAGGAGAAGGGCCATCTCAACCGAGGAGGAGCCACAGACTGAGGGGGATACTAAAGAAAACAAAAGTTAAACAAATTGGAGTCATAAACATAGAAGACGAAGAAAAACCTACTGAGCAGGATTTTGATGAAGAAGGTCATGAAATAGACCCTGCACAACAAGAAATTTACAACTATGTTGAGTCATTGGAGAGAAAAGCTTCAGAAAGTAGAGACAGAACCCCTAGTCCACCAGAGTCTAAAATAGATATGCTAAGAAGAGATAAGTACGAGCTATAAGTACTTAATAGGCATATCAGGATTGAAAATGATATTTTGAGGGAGCAAGTTAAACTAAAAACCAATATGAATTCAACCATGTCTCTACAAATGGACAAAGTGCAAAAGGCCAATGAAAAATTGAAAAGGAGAAACAAAAAGTTAATCAGGGCACTTACCAATTTAAGGTTCAAGTTAGTCATCAAGAAGCCCAGAAGGCCTTTAACTGCCAGGCAAAGCAAAAGAAGAGGGTTGGATGTTCTTGCAGAGGTCTCAGAGTTCATGGAATAGTTGCATAAGGACATGCAAGAATCTAGCAGTGGGGGTATGTTGAGCTCCAAGAATGTTCTTTCTTCCACCACATTCCACTCCATTTCTTTTGTCCATTATTAATCACAGGCTCAAATGATCAATGAAATTAGTTAAAATTGCTTTAAGAATGAATATCATGACTAACTTGCTATGTTTTTATGATTTTGTCATTGTAGTACTATTTGAACTAGATCTAGCTACAGAATGCAGACATTCTATAGCTAGTTGCCCATTATGTATCTGTCTTTATGTCTACGCAGGTTCTAGGTGTCATCTTGGAGAAAAACACGTATGGGCATATTCCACATCATTCCCTCATCATTTTTTTCTCTCCACGAAGTTTGAACGGAATTCTGTAGGCAGTTATGTACGTGAGAACTCAAACTAGGAGAGAGACTCCTAATAGGACAAGGATAGTCCAGATGTCCTTAATTCTATTACATGACCACCATCAGAGTCCTAGTTTGGTTTTTATTTGGAAAGAAAATTATCCCTAGGTTATCTCAAGACAGTTATGTAATTTTTATTATAAATATGGCTCGGGAAACCGAGGGACAAGGTTATATTTTGTGATTGATTGCTAGATTTCAGAAGTCTGAAAACACTCTGTTTTGAAGTAATTTCTCTCTAATGCAAGAAGTATCACTTTATTGAAAGCACTGAGTCAATATTGAAGTAGATTTTGCATGCTACTCTGGTGGTAAAGGGCCTTTGCCTCCTGAGCAACCTTGTTTATACAGTTTAGATAAGTATTTTAGTCTCGTTTTTTCATTTCTAGCTTAAGTAGATTTCTAAAGTTTATGTTTCATACTTGTTTACATTAATCATCACAGCTAGACTTACTCTTATAAACTCTTCCAAAATATCATCACGCTGAATAAGGCATAGCTGTGGTGTTGTAGGTTTTAGTTGCATTTCCTTTTGTTAATTATCACAGCTAGACTTACTCTTATAAACTCTTCCAAAATATCATCACGATGAATAAGGCATAGCTGTGGTATTGTAGGTTTTAGTTGCTTGTTTACACTAAGTGTCACAGCCAGTCTTACTATTACAAATTCTTCCAAAACATCATTAACAACGAGTAAGAAACAGCTGTGGTGTCTTAGATTCTAGTTGTATTTGTTTTCAGTCTTATGTTTATGTTCAACTGCATTGAATAATACAACCATACTTGTTTTACAAACTCTTCCAAAATATCATTCCTATTGAACGAGATGGACTGTAGAATTCCATAGACTAGTTGCATGTTAATTTAGTTACAACACTCCGGAGGTAGAATGCATTTAGTTCAGCTCTGTCATTTCATTTCAAGTTTGATAATGGCTTTTTAGTTTAACACTATTCACTGTACTTCAAGTAGACTAGTAACACTCTAGTTTAGTCTTAGCTCACTGTATTAAAATTCCAAGTTTAGTTGCTATCCATTGCATTTTAAATTGTATTAGTTGTTAAATTTAAATACCACGGTCTTCATTATTTACAAAACTTCTTTTGTTCCAAAATCATATTAATATATAATCATCTGGACAGAAGCTAGTATTAGTCTAAGGCCTGGAGTATTTTGTAACCTTTTTACCATTTCACAAATAAGCCTTTTCTCAAAGACTATTCTAAAAATAAATCTATAACTTTTGAGTGAGGCCTAGTGGTGCTAAATTGAGTTGCAAAACAGAATTAGAAGCTAGTTTAGAGTAGAAATATTATTATGCTACAAATGTTTTTTTCCAAATATGTTCCAATAAACCTTTAACCATGGATGAGATGTTGTAACATTGTAAGTTGATTGTTTGATTGTTTATTTAGGAGAAATTCATTTACACTTCACTTGTCCATTTCTCAAGCTCTTCCAACACATCTTTAATGAATGAATTGGATAAGTTCAGGTTCATGTTGTGATTTATTCCCTTGCAATAAAGTCATTATCAAGCTTTTCATTTGGTGTTTTCCATTTATAGTTTAGTCTTTGTTATGTTTTAACACAACCAATAGCTTCTTTTCACCAGCACTTAGTTCTTTCCCTTTTCAACATAAAACCATAAAACCAAAAACATCATAAAACACTAAACACAACGTAGTAAGAAACAAATACCTAGGCACATATAGTGCACCACACTTCAGCAGTTTACTAGCCTTGGTTGACAATTAATGAACTCAATTTAGGAACACTAGGTTGAGCACAAACAATGTCTTCCTCCTGAGATCTTACTATCTCAGCATTGATCTGAACAGATTTTAGATTCAATTTCTCCTCCTCAACAAACTTTGAAGTTTTTTCATCTCCCTGTGATGTACCTTCAAACATACACAACTCTTTAGTTTCAAAACCACAAGACTTTTCAGTCTTGGTTGCTTTCTCAAGCACTTCCCTTTGAACAGATATGCATGTGGAATCTTCAAATTCCATCCTTGACTCAAGGACTCTGAGTTCTTCTTCCTCTGTAGAACCTGTCATCACCTCACAGTTTTCAGATTCAAGAATACAAGTCTTTACCTCATCCAGTTGATCTGGACTTGTCCAATAACTCAGGAAATCCTCAATGATATCCTCTATAGCAAGACAAGATTCTTGTTGCCTTAAGTCTTCATCATGATTCACAAGATCTCTTGTAGATCTCCATTCTTCATCTGTACTCTATTCTGCTTCACAAGCAGAAACTTCTTTTCTCAACTCAGCTGTCTTGAGTTCCTCTTTAAATAAGACAATATCCTTTTGCCTCAACCTCAACTGTAATGGTTTCCATTTTACTCTCTTCTTCATGAGCCAACCAAATCTCTGGCTTTCCTCTATCCTCTTTTCCAGTTTATAAAACTGTTCACTGATCTCAACTACCTCTTTCCAATATTCTGCATTAGTCAATCTCTTCCTTATGCCATTTGCCTTGGCATCTTCTTTCTTTTTTCCATTGTGGCCTCTCTCAGAACCTCTGCAATCTATGCTATGACTATCATCATTCATCTTCTCCTCCATGAGTTCTTCACTCACAAGCTGCACTAAGCCTCTGCAACAGCAAGCTCTCTTGCTGCAGCTTACCTCACCAATCCTTTCCTCCGGATCCGGCTTTTGGCAAGTACTAGTCCCCTATCTGCTAGAACCTTTTGAGCACTCTATTTTTCTCTCTCTAGGCTTCACTCTGCAAATTTTTAAGAACACATCTGTTCTTCTTTCCTCCAACCTTTTTTGGGAATTCTTCAGGTTATGCCACACTTTTTTCTTCACCTAAGAATCCTCTGCTGGATTCTTTTATCACTGCTCTCAAAGCTGTGATTTTCCTTTTCTGAGATTCTTCAATTGCCTACAATCTGAATTCTGCAAACAATTCTTCAAACCAGAGTTAACATTGCTCATCAACTCACCTTCTCTTGAGAACATTGCAATTGTCCTCACTATTCAACCTTTAGCTGAATATCAGGTTCACTGCCATCATCATCAAACTTTGTCTTCACTTTCTGCAACCATTATCCTGCAATCATAAATTTCAAGTCAGATTTAAAATTAGTTCACCTACAAGATCCCTAAATGATCTTGTTCTTCATTCATTCAGTTCTGAAAATCTTGTTCACTGCAATTCTGTGTACTTTGCTGCTTATTAGATTTAAAAATTTGATCTTCCCTCTTCTCTCATCACATGCACTATATGCACATCACCATCACATTTGTGTTCACATCTGCATTTCAAAATTTAAATTTTCAAGAGCTATTCCAGCTCTGATACCACTTGATGCCCGGGCTACCTTACTTAACCCACATTCACACTCTATGCATATACAAATAATGTACTTCAAGTTATGCCCAATAATTTTAAATCTGCAACCCCAAAAATTTCCTTTTCAACCTGGCAATCTTAAACTACACAGAAGCAAATTTTGAACTCATGGTTATTAAAAACCAAGCCATCCAGCCAGGTTCAATATCCCTTGCGGAAGCTTTATTTCTTAAACAATGATTATAAAACTATGTAACGCAACCCCTTCTCAATCTTCATGTGCAGAACTTCACCTTATAAGAGTTCGACCCACACATACAGTTCAACCATAATATATTAATATATACTACGCTTCCATTCAAATGTCAAGAAATAAAGTCTTGACTTTATATAAGACACCAGCAACATAAACGCTCACCATACCTTAAGCCATTGGGTCCAACATATCCATTAACTTTCAATTAAATTAACCGCTCACCATACCTCATTAACTATATATGTCTGCAGCCGCCATCACATAATATATATCAACGCCTAAATTAATCCTCGCCTTGGTTTTAAACCCTCGACACTACATAATGCATCAACGCACATCAAATAATCTGCACATATTTGCTACTCAACACATATTAAAACCGAATTATATATAATAACACTCGGCCCCACAGGTCTTCTTACCTTATTAACCCCTTCATGACTCGACGATGCGACCATTGTTGATTCCACAAGCCCCTGATCTGATGGTTATAACGCATATCGTGTTTTTTCAAGCTCCAAGCGTTAACGCTCAAAAAAAATGCGAAACTCGTGGTTTTCGAAAACCGCCTCTGCCACACGTCATGCCCTGTATGCTATCACACTTTTATTTCGAATTCTGATTACTTCTTTTAAACTTTGCGAAAACCATAAATGGTTTTCTTTCAACCTGTCTTTATTGTCGCTAAAGGTTTTGCTTCTCTTCACCGTTACGCCCTTTCTATGTTAACCTTTATTTCATATGATTTCCTCCAACGTCGATGTAACTATGTCTTAATCGCTCCACTGCATTCATATCTAATACCTCTGCGACTGGAGATCATTCTAACTGTCCACGGGTTTATGCTCCTTTCGACTTCACTTTCTGCTTAATGCAACCTCAGTAGATGTGAATCCGCTCTTACTCATACACCAACGATGTTAGTGTTTTGTTATTTACAATAAACTACCGAAAATTTGATTCCCTTTCTCAGACACTTATGCAATATCAATTTCAATTGTAAGATACACCCAGACAGTTAATCCTCAATCTAGGATTCCATGGAAATTTCCCTAAATATTATTAATCTACCCTGAAATCGTACTAATTTTCCAATCACACAGAGTTCCAATTTATTTATCCAATTCCATTTATACACCATATGACTCAAAATGGAATACAATTCAGAAAATCGAGCGTTTACATTGTACAAAAGGACTTACGTAGAAGATTTTCCTCTCTCGGCCTGATCTTCAATTCGATGGCCATTATCCTCCTACCCTGCCTCGTGAACAGCTCTGAACTCTACCCTGCTCTATCTATAGATGCTTACATTTATACAAGAGATGAATGAATCCATTCAGTTTCTTTAACAGCTCAACTAAGACTCTTGGAATTCTCCAAAGTCCTAGAGTTAGACTCAATTCCTAGAATAACTGAAATTGACTCTTCATCTTCCTAACTTAATCAAATTCCCTCATGTTCTCTAGTGGTTAGAGAAAATTTACAATTCCTCACCATTTTATTCAAAATACTAATATTTACATGAGAATTTAAAAACATAAGACCCCCCTAGGTCTTATAAAAGTACAAAGTATTTCTAGAGCCTAATGCCCCTGCATCAGAAGTATGACATGGTTTGCCTATGGGAGGTATGAGAGAGGGAGAGAGATGCATACCCTCGCCCTATTACAGCAGCTACCCAGGGGCTCCTAAGGCAGGTAGGCCTCCTCAAGTTCTATGAGGAGGCTACTTCCCTAAAGGCCCATGGTGTGTTTTCGAGACATCGTATCCGCAGGTGGAATGCCCACCGACAGGCTTTCTAGGTTGGTCCTAACCAATGGTACACACCCACTGAGGAGGATATATATTTCATTGTAGGGCTATCGAGGAGAGGGATGGATTTCCCCTCGTTCCCATAGGTTCTAGCTAGTTGTGTAGTAGGTAGTCAATTAGTGTACTCCCAGAGATACATTGGAGCATCAGTATTGTCTCCTACATATTTTCAAGTCGTTGGAGGTCAGTTATGTATTGGTGCATTTGGTAGTGAGGAGGTGCAGTGCCTCTCACTTCTCATTTCGACCATTTCACACAACACCAATGACGGGCAATGCATTAGTTTCTCACTTCTATATTATGTTGATTCTTTAGTACAGGAGCCACGACTTGTCAGGTGGTCTGCCATTTTTTTGCGGCAGTTCTGTACAGCCTTAGATAGATTTCATGCTCATGCACAGGGGAGGGTCAACCTCCCTTTTGCTTCAGAGATTTTCTGTTTATTTTTTGAGAGGTTTCCAGAGACGGGGCCTACTTTTTTTCGGCAGCCTTGTAGGCCGATGTTCGAGGCATAGATGCACATGTGGGGGCAAATGATGCCCAAGAGGGGCGAGACTATGTTTCCAGCGAGGATATCACATGATGCACTGGAGTTGCTAGCCAGCGTTGACGAGCTGCATACCTTCATTATGGTCCCATGTCCTTATGTTGGATTGGATTGGCAAGGGTGTGCCAACTCCTCTTCACAGATGATGAGCCGCCAGATGATAGAGGTAATATTACTGTTTTATTTAAATTTATTCTAACATGTTCTTTAACCTGTTTTTATTAAATTATGTAATGAAATTTTCTAGTTATTATTGTGTATTTGTATATATTTTGCAGACATTGGCTCTTTTGATGGCGAGGACATGTCGGCACCACCACATGATCCAGGTGTCGATCCTGATGACAATCAGGGCATGCCAGATGCCAAGGATCATCAGGAGGTCGGTGCAGAGAGACCAGCTGTGGCTGCTAGTGCGTCGGTATCGCATTTTGCTAGGCGCAGTAGATTTGATACTAGATACAGGATGGAGTTGGGAAACCAACTCACTACATTGATTTTTGAGGCGAGCATCAGGCCCGCTCATTACAGAGACATACAGGCTTATGGTAGGCTATTACAAATGTGGAGAGGCATGATGTGTGACATGTACAGCCTGATGTGGCATGTCGTAGGAGCTACGAACTTAGTTATGTGGCTGAGGAGGACTATTGCACATTATAGGTGTGATCGAGACGTAGCACGTGATCGACAGTCCGTGAGCAGCGACTTATCATCTCATGATCGTTCACCTCGCATCGTGCCAGATGAGCAGCCTCCACTAGCAACTAGCAGCAGTCATCATGGAGATGAGACTAGACCATCGGCCACGTCCAATGAGCAGCCTGCAACATCCATCAATACTCATGATCATGAGTAGGCTGGACCATTGACCGTCGAGGCTGCACCATTGACCGTCGAGGCTGCACCATTGACTGAGCAGGCCTTGACTAGTACTGCTATTGATGTTGTACTACCAGCTGATCCATGACATTTATATTACAGTTGTATATTTTTAACATTATTCAGTTATATATATATATATATATATATGGTCCATGTATTTTATGTTCATGTTGCAGTTATACTTAATTTACATGTTGGTGATCATCATGATGTGTATATTGTTAGGTCATGTTAGATATGTTCATTTAATGTCTAGCTTGCAGATAGATGTGTATGTGATAGCACGAGTTATTTGACATGAGATGTATACTTGATGTTTGTGTTGTGATAATGTTATACAATGCTAATTATGTTTTGTTAGATGATCATGATCACGATGATGTTAGCGAATTTGAATGTGTTTTTTAGTCAAATATGATGTTTGTACGATGGTTATCATGATTGTGATGTTTATTAACTAATTTAATATTAAATGACCATGATATTTATTAAATATTATGGCGTGATTCTAATTGAAATTTAAATTTTAATTGTATGTAAAATTGTATAATTGTATTTGTATTTGTATTTGTAATTTTAACTATAATTGTATGTAAAATATATAATGTAAAATTTTAATTGTAATTGTATATATGCCAAATTGTAAAATTGTAATTGTAATTCTAATTGTATGTAAAATTCTAAAATTGTAATTCTATTTTTAATTGTAATTGTAAGTAAAATATTTGTAAAATTGTAATTGTAATTGTAAATGTAATTCTAGTTCTAATTCTAATTATATGTAAAATATTTGTAAATTTTTAATTGTATTACTGTGAATTTATTGTAATTGTAAAATTTTAATTGTAATTGTAATTGTATGTAAAATTAAAATTCTATTTCTAATTCTAATCGTAATTGTATGTGAAATTGTAAAATTGTAATTCTAATTCTAATTCTAATTTTAATTGTAATTTTATGTAAAATATTTGTAAAATTTTAATTGTATTAATGTGAAATTATTTTATTAAAATTTTTAAATTTGTAAATTTGTAAATAATTGTAAAATAATAAAACTAGAATAATATGAATTTTTGTAACATAATAAAGTTTAGAAAATAATGCAAATTAATTCATGTACTTTAGAATTATCATTATTCTATTACGATATTACATACCAAAAAAGTAACTTTATACAGTACACCATTTCTAGCAGAGATTCCTAGTTTTTCGTCCGGTGCACTTATCATCATAACATGCACTGGTGCGTCTTAATACTAAGACGCACCAGTGCTTCACAACTCTTCCACACCAGTGCACCATAAAACACCGCGCCAAAACATAAACCTCGATCTTATGAAACCACACCGGTGCCCCTATAAAACCCCGCGCACTGGAACAAGGTTATTCTGTAAAGTGCAGTATTGAAGCAGCGGAGGGTTTGAATCGAAGGAAAAAAAAAAATTTGAGGAGATGAGGGTTTGAAAATACGAGAGTTGGAATTGTGGATTAGAATTTTATAGCAAAGAAAATTATTGATTCAAACAGAAATACAGACAAAGATGCTTACAGGGATGCAAACGGCTACAAAGCTCGACAGAGTACAAAAGGAGAAAAGGTTTATGAAAAATATAAGAAGGGCGGTTGAGAAAGCTACATTGAGACCGAAAGAGAGCATTTGGTTGAGGCCGGTGATAGGGTTAAGAGGTCCCATGATGTAGAAAGGGAGAACAGAGTTAATGGCAAAGAAATACTTATCGACGCTCTGGCAACTAGCAAGGTGAAACAGTCCTTCGAAAGCAAGGAGTCCTATTCGCTAAGGGATGTCAGAGAGAGATCAATTGAGTCTCTTGAATGAGCCAAGAGATCACATGAAGGTAACGATTCTCATTCTTACAAGGATGGCAGGGAAATATTGGACATAGAGAAAGATGAATTGAGGCAGTTGATAAAGCCAAGAGGCACCATGAAGGGAAGGATTCTTATTCCCTTAAGGACAACAGAGAAATATCAATTGACGATGTTGATCAGGCTAGTAGGTCCCATAAAGGGAAAGATTCTCCATAATGCGTTTAAAATCAGTTGGGAGTATTGTCCGAGCTTCGGTTGGCTTACATAAACTTTTACCGACAAAGCTGACGTCACATAAAATTACATCTTCGGCTTTCAATTGAACCTGAATGAGATCTCTAACTTGTCTGAGCTGTGGTCCTGTGGATAACGAGGAATATCACATGGAAGATACCCAAAAATCCAAATTTTTGAAATTATAGGTGAATTAGCACTTATCAAAGAACGAAATGCCGAACAAAATGCGAATGGGATACACTTAAGGATTCCCTGGTTCCATTTCTTATTGAAAATTATGCTCTCTCTGGAAGAAACCGGTAAAAAATCTACTTGTATTATAAATGGAAATCCAGTGACCATTTCTATGGGAAGAAAAGCATAGATACCTACAGCTACCATATTTCCACCTACAAATCGGTTTCCCATTGGAAAAGCTAATGTAATAGCCCATTTTGCAATGTATTTCCTTTGCTCAACCCTATACTCATTTTCTATGGGAAACTATTGCCTCCACATGTAATAACTGCATCGTCTAGTCGAAAATTGGTCTTCTTCTGCTAACAAATGTAGAATGAAATACTTGTTGTCATTACTCCCAGAACATTCAAGGTTAGTTTCTCGTAAAATAGAGATTGTATAAATTTTTTTAAAATCAAGTAGAAAGCACAAAGGAGAAAAGAGGAAATTGGATGCCAAGATGGAGGAGGAACTTAAAAATGAGCAAGAAAATCATGGGTCAGTAAGCAAATCATGGGGCACCTTTTCTTGTTGTAGGTTATGGAAAGGTTCAAGTTACTTTTTCTGAAAGAAGAAGAGGTGTATTTTTGAAAATGAATGGCCCAAATATTTTCACAGCAAAATGTACATTTCCAATGTGTCTAATTTTGGTGTACACACATAAACGTAATTTTGGTGCCTCAACCGCAAATCAGTGCTAATGTACAGATAATCGCACTGGTGCGTTCTAGTTACTGCGCACCGGTGTGTTTTAATTATACGCACCAGTGTCGTCTTACCAATGGAGGCACCGGTGCGGTGCTATTAAGTGACACACTGGTGACGAATAAACGTAAATAAAGAAAGAGCAACTGTATTTTCTTTAAGTGAAAAAAAAAAGCGGAAAATTGAAAAATGGGCGGAAAAATATTTTCAAAAATCTAATTTCATAAAAAAATTCTTTAAAAACTAAACACTTTTCATTATTTCACTATTTTTGCTAAAATTTGCAGCCAGAGATTTGCAGGAGACATACCTGGAGCAAGAGAGCATGAGAGCACTATGGAGCAGTGAAATACATTTGAAAAGAAGTATTAAGTCAATCATAAACCAAACCTCGGGTGATTCAAACCCTGTAGCATATAATTTCCAACGATATCGTAATTAAATTTGATTATTTTTTTTACTTTTTCTGCATTTTTATCCATTTTTACCCTAAACCCTTCATTTTTTTTGTTTTTGTCCTTTCTTCTCCCTGTTTCTGTGATTTCAGAATTAGGGCTTTTCATTTTAGATTGAGATCCAACCCACGGGATGACTTGCATAGTCAGATCCCAATCCATTCGGCCCTTGCGTGAATTTTTGAAAAAAATGGATTTTTTTTATTAGTGCGCCCTACGTAACCTAGTGCACCGCGCAAGTACTGTGTAATAAAAAATAAAATAAAAATAAAAATTTAATCAGTGCGCCATATATAAAATAGGGCATTAGTGCGCTATGTTACGAGGATAGCATCGTACTGTCTATTATAATATTTGTGTAGTGTGTTTATAATACCCCCAAGCACCGATGGCGGTGCGTACATCATGAAAGGCACAACAATTTCTTGAGATTTATTTTTTCGTGAAAAGTTGACAATTTATTTATAAATATATTAATGAATGATATGGTACAGGTTTCAAATTGATAAAGAAATTACTGACAAGAGATTAAGTAACAAAAATACTGATAACACATCAAGAAAAGTAAAAAAGACAAGTTCTTTGTAAATTATTTACAAAAATAATTATTTTTTAACTATATGTAAGTTTAACTAATATGTATTGTTTACTGTGTATCATGCAGAGCCAAAAAATGACGAAGCTCGATAAGATTATTTCTGATCTAGGACCAGAAGAGCGTAAAAGCTTGATGGAAAAATTGCAAAAGGATGAATCAAGTGAATCAAAAACTATTATCGATCCAATATGAGTTTCTTTTTTAATTTTCATTAATAATATACTTAAAATTATTAGATAACATGTGTCCAGCAGTCTATTAATTCTCATTTTTTTAATGTTTTATAGGGACCAACAACTCATAAAAGGAATGTTTTTCTAAGAAAAGAAAAAAAATTGAACATGCAAATGAAAATAAATTGCTCCTTAGCTCATCTAGAGTGGTGTTGGAGGTTAACGAAAGGGGGAAAAACCTTTACAAAAGTTTGAGGGATCTAGTGGAATGAATGTATAGACATTCTTTCCACTTACAATACAAAAACCAATCCAGTGATTCCAAGAACCAAATTTTATCTAAACTACAGAAAGAGTTTCCAGAGAATTAGTCAATGAGACATGTCAGACTTTTAAAAGAAAAAACGTACAACAACAAAAAAGAAGGAATAAAAAAGTAATATTCCTTTAAATGTTTTTCTAGAATTATTTATAAATATCACTTTTGTTTTATTTACTTTTCATATATCAATATAAAAATTAAATAGTTTATTGTCATGTTACATTTTCAGGAAGATTATGAAAATCTCAAAAGATGAATGAGTTGATATCATAAATATGCCAGGGAATGTTCTCAACAACAACGTGCTTCAAATGTAATATGTAATAATTGAATTTTTTTATCATTAGGTACAATAAATAAACAATTTAGCATTAAATATTAATTTTCAAGAATTTTATTGCAGAAAAAAAATAATAATAAATAAATAAATAAATAAAAAATATGGAACCCATTCAGCACATAAAATAGGACGACAAGGAAGAAAAGGGTTGATATCTAAGTTTGTGAGTAATTGTAACTTCCTTATAACAACTTAACTAGATTTCATTTTTGTATTTTTTAAGTTGTTTTACAAAAATCATCATTGAATGTCTTCAAACAAGTGCTAACATACAAAGAAGAACCATCAGACGAATTGATTGAAATTGGGTTAAATATGGGTTGTGAGTATATGTTGGCATATCAAAAATTAATTGTGGAATTTGTAAGCATCTATCGATCTTGTTTTACTTAGCTCCGTCTATAATTAATAGAGCAAAAAAAACTTTTATATTAAATATATGATTTTTTATGGGGTATATAACTTGCAGGAAACAAAGTATGGAACTGCGCCAACAGATGAAATTTTGAAAGATGCCATGGTACATGGTTTTGAAAGAATGTGTATAGTTTATGAGTCAATTGTTTCTATGGTACGTCATTTTTCTTTTCAATTTACATTGATGTATATTATTTAATATTGCAATTTTCATTATTCTCACCAATGTATATACGCTCATTTCAGTTTATTTTTATGTTTGTAGATGGAAGGTGAAGAAGAAGAAAACAATCAACACCGTGAACAAAACATTCTTGAAAATAACCCAAGTCATGGAAGTAGCTCTAGCGGTGACAACAGTTCAAGCGAAGAATGATGATCACTACGTTTGGATATCAAAGCAAGGCATTTTATTTTTTGAAATATTTGTCTGTGAAATCAGATATTTTGTTTAATGTAATGGACATAGTGTCCCAATTGAAAGACAAAGGGATACCAATAACTGTTCCATTTAGTATGACAAAGACTGTCTTATATATATATATGTGTGTGTGTGTGTGTGTGTGTGTGTGTGTGTGTGTGTGTGTGTGTGTTTTAATTTATTCTATTGCGTTCTCCATTGTCATTCTCAAATGCACTAATAAAAATTTAATTTATATGAATATTGTTATAAGATATATATGTGTCAACTTTTGACGAATAATGAATTTTAAAAAACCACAATAATTATGATATGATATAACAAATTAATCCAAACATCACATTCAAATGCATTAATAAAAGTTTAATTAATATGAATATTGTTATAAGATGTGTCGACTTTTGATGAATAATGAATTTAGAAAAATCACAATAATTGCACTGTCACAGGTCGATGTTTCTCACAAATATAAAATGAACACCAGTGTGTGTCAGTTACTGTACACCGGTGCATTTGTATGCTGCGATGCACCGGTGTGTTTCTACGACCTATGGGCACTACACAAATACCAAAACCAATTAAAAATCTTGGTGTGTTTGTGAGATACTACTCACCGGTGCTTTTATGTGAGACTACACACTGGTGCATTTGTACGACGTATGGGCACCGCAAAAATACCAATACCAGTTATAAATATCAGTGTGTTTGTCTGATACGGTGCACTGGTGGGTCTCTATAATTCTATGTACCGGTGCGTAGCGACAACATATGGGCACCGCACAAATCCCAAGACCAATTGGTACAACCCCATGTGTTGTATCACCAACATTGCGCCCAGTGCAGTTTTATACCTTGAGAGCCCGGTGCAGTAACCTTCAACCGCCCTGGGGCCACCGTCTAGATGACACGCACTGGTGCGTTGAAACCTTAGTAGGGCACCGAGGAAAAAAACATCCGTAATAACCTCCAGCCGCCTAGTTTTTTTAGTTGTGGTGAATTTCCATTAAAAGCTCCACCAAAACCTCTGTAACCATAGACGGATGTTGTAGCAAATGTTTTTTTGACAATTTTGGCCAATTTTATAACACTAAAAACCTCCTTTATAACCTCCGCTAGAGGGTCTTTTCCTTGTAGTGGATGTTATCTTTCTCATGGGGGGGGGGGGGGTGGATTACAAGGGACTCTGCAACTAGACAAGTCTTACACTACCATTCCGATGTTTGGTCACTCGAGAAGACTTTATAGGGAAACCTTGATGAAGTACATGGCAAGCATCCAGGGGACACCTCAAAATCACCCTTTGTACTCTATTCACATTGACCTCGTTTCTTTCATTTTGTTTAATTATGGAGACATTGAATCGCAATTTTCCCTTATAAAAGAGGTTCCCACAGAAAATAATGACATTCAAATACAAACAGAGAAACCCAATCCAGCAAATGAACATCTTTGGAACATGAGTTTTGATGGCTCATGTGGAAAATCTAGCTCAGGAGAAGGCATTTGGGTGTATAACATAGAACATAATAGTGCACAAGGTCATTCATACAAATTAAATTTTAAGTGCACAAACAACGTTGTTGAGTATGAAGCTTTTGGCTCTTGGGACTACAAATGCTAAAAAAGATAGGGGCGAAAAGGATCTCTATGCATGGGGAATTTGAATTGATAATAAACTAGATTAAAGGTTTGTATTAAGTGAAACACCCTAGGTTAAGAGCTTATAGAAACGCGGTCCTTGATTTCTTTAAAACCTTTGAAGAATATGACCTAGTAGTAATCCCCAGAAACCAGAATGTGCTAGTAAAATGCTTGGATTTTTCATCCAGCACCTGTAAACTGCCTCACCCAAACAAGCAGCATATAATTGAGGTCAAACACTAACCTTCAGTGCCAGACAACATTAGGTATTGGCAAGTGTTTGGTAGTGATAAAAAAATCGAAAGCTTCCTGAAATCCAAATATGAATTTGAAGACAATAATGTATACATGGATTGTGAGGGAGACATCCTCCCCGATGAACCAATTACTGAAGGAAAATAAACTGCTGATTTGGAAATTATTGTTTTCAATGTAAATACCACTGTAAATGTCCAAGCTAACAAAACTATACATAATACGAAAAACTAAAAAGACCCTGAAAAAGAAGAATTTTATGTACTCCAACTTAAGGACAATAACTTGCCTAGGGGGCTAGTCCCTTTGGAAGAATTATTTGACTTTAATGGCGTAGCCAAGAAGGCCAAAATGGAACCAACCAGGGAAAACATTGAAGAATTTAATATAGGCACATAACAGGACCCCAAAATCATTAAATTATCCAAATCTTTGCCTGTTGTTACGAAGAAGAGATATACAGCCCTATTCAAAGAATTTATTGATGTGTTTGCATGGAGCTATGAAGATCTGAAATCCTATGATACCGGCATCATTCAACACAAGATCCCAAATAAAGGATATTAAAAGCCAATCATACAGAAATTACAAATAATAAACCATGTTTTAATGTCTTTAGTGGAGAAAGAGATCAAGAAAATGTATGAAGCAAAAATCATAGTGCCACTCAGGTAATCCCAATGGGTTTCCAATATTTTCCCAACAAGGAAGAAAACAGGCGAGATCGGACTTTGCATTGACTTCAAAAACCTTAATAAGGTATATCTTAAGGACAACTACCCCTTACCTAAGATGGATCACATATTACAAAAGGTAGCGGGCTCCAGTAGGATATCTTTGCTGGACGGTTTCTCTGGCTACAATCAAGTGTTAGTGCACCCTGATGACCAACATAAGACGGCTTTTACAACTCCTTGGGGAACTTTCATGTATGTGAAAATGCCCTTTGGACTAATGAAAGTTGGAGCTACCTTCCAAAGAGAGCCATGGACATTGCATTTGCTGATGACATTGGCCATTTTATTGTGATTTATTTGGACGACATCATGGTGTTTTCTAAAATCGATGAACAAGATCTAACACACTTGAGAAGAGTTTTCAAGAAATGCAGAAAATTTGGACTCCCCCTAAACCCTAAGAAGATGTTGTTTGTCTCAAAAGTGGGAAACTATTAGGCCATATTATATCTAAGGATGGAATCAAAATTGACCCTAGCAGAACTGAGGGAATACTGAAAATCAGCCATCCCAAAAATTTGAAATAACTCCAATCCTTCATTGTTAAAATCAATTTCCTAAGAAGATTCAAATGTAACTTGGCAGAACTTTTAAGAAACATCACTAACATGCTAAAGAAGGGATCAGAAGTAAAGTAGACCATGGAAGTGAAACAGTATTTTGACCTAGTCAAGCTAGCACTGACAAAGGCCCCAATACTAATCAGTCTGGATTTCACTAAAGATTTCATTATTTTTTCATTTTCATATGAACACACTATTGTTGTTGTTTTGTTACAGAAAAACGATGAAGGACAAGAACAACCAATAGCCTTTTTAGCAAGGCATTAAGAGATGCATATCTGAAATATAACATCATGGAAAAATAGACTTTTTCAATTGTTAAAGCACTGAAAGATTTCAGAGTCTATATTTTACATTCACATATCATTGCGTATGTTCCAAATGCAGTGGTCAAAGACATCCTGACACAAAACGGTCCTAATGGAAAAAGAGGGAAATGGATCGTAGTGATCCTAGAGTATGATTTGGAAATCAAGCCTACAAAGTTGATCAAGGGCCAAGGGCTAGCTGAATTGATGTCAAAGTCTAATTTACACGCACTAGACATCAACATGGTATATGCATTAGACAATCAACAGGAACTGGCAACTCCATCGATCGATGAAGCATTCCTAAATTATCCATGGTATGCTGACATCTTGTATGTAATTTATAATCTGAATGCTCCTCCTGGTTTATCCAAAACGAATGCTAGGTTTCTTAAACTCTAAGTTGTTAAGTTTTGCATTTTGGAAAAAATTTTGTATTGGAAAGATATGGGAGCCATTTTGCTTAAATTTGTACTAAAGGATGATGCAGAAAGAGCAATGCAGGAGTTCCACGGAGGTCACTATGGTGACCATCTCTACTAGAAAACCACTGCCAACAAAATCATGAGGGTTGGTTTCTATTGGCCCACCATTTTCCCTAATTTCCATAAGATGGTTACCGACTATCATAATTGTAAAATATTTGATGGAAAGAGGAAACTACTACCCTTGCCTCTCAAACCCATTTCTGTAGAAAGCCCTTTCCAGCAGTGGAGGTTAGATTTCATAGGATAAATTCACTGTTGGAACAGGGTTCCCTAACCTACGTTTTTGATATAATTTTGTAATATTTGGACTTTGGTATGGGTTTTGGGGTGGGTCAAAGTCCATAATGTTTTGTAAAGGGTTAAAGGGTAGCTCTAGGGTCCACAAACCACAGTTTGCAGACCATTGGATAGCAAAGGCTACGATGTTATAAATAGATAGATATTTGGGTCTAGTAAGTAAGAAAGACATAAGATTGATTCTATGTGCAAATTTTTAAGATTTTTTTTAGGTTGTTTTGGTAAGGACTCATGTTGGCTGTGTGCAGACCCCGCTAGGCTGTGTGTGCGGGTTGTGTTTAAGTTGTAAGTGGATCTTTGATACTAATGAATGTGGAATATATTTGAAGTATCTTTGTGTTATCTGGATTGATTTTGTTTACTGCTGAAGCACATATGAGATATTTATTTAAGCTACGAATGTATCTGTGATCTTGAATTAGCTACGATTATAATGTTTTGTGATGGTATTTGGTAATGCGCATGTGGATGTGAATGTATTGATTAGATCAGTGGATGATAATAGCTTTGTTATGGTTATGTGTTGATTACACTGCTAAAAGAGTCACAAATAGACTCATTCTGTACGAACCTAATAAGTTGCAACCTAGATCTGCCTTAAATTACCTAGTCTCTCCCAAGGTGTGGAAACCTGGTTCCAGCACCCTCCCATGCTACTTTGAGTGAGACCTTGGCCTGCGAAAGTAGGTCATTGCCGAAAGGGCTAGTAGTATAGGTTTTTTTGGGAAACCTTAACCTCTGAACCTGGGTCAGGACCCCTCAAGCCAACAAATGGTTCATTTTCTGGGACCAGGAGCATTTTGAGAGACAGAACAAGTAATACCACAAGGTCATTGGAGACCTGAGAAGTTGGAAATTGAAGACGGGTTTGAAAGACAGATTCAGTAATTTTCTATAAAAGAGAATGGCAACATGAAGCTGACAGCTGAGAAGTGGAAGTGTTTGTGCTCAACCTAGTGTTCCTAAATTGAGCTCATTAATTGTCAACCAGGGTTGGTAAACTGCTAAAGTGTGGTGCACTATATGTGCCTAGGTATTTGTTTCTCACTACGTTGTGTTTAGTGTTTTATGATGTTTTTGGTTTTATGGTTTTATGTTGAAAAGGGAAAGAACTAAGTGCTGGTGAAAAGAAGCTATTGGTTGTGTTAAAACATAACAAAGCCTAAACTATAAATGGCAAAAAAAAAAATCAAAGCTTGATAATGACTTTATTGCAAGGGAATAAATCACAACATGAAACTGAACTTATCCAATTCATTCATTAAAGATGTGTTGGAAGAGCTTGAGAAATGGACAAGTTAAGTGTAAATGAAGTTCTCCTAAATAAACAATCAAACAGTCAACTTACAATGTTACAACATCTCATCCATGGTTAAAGGTTTATTGGAACATATTTGGAAAAGAATATTTGTAGCATAATAATATTTCTACTCTAAACTAGCTTCTAATTCTGTTCTGCAACTCAATTTAGCACCACTAGGCCTCACTCAAAAGTTATATATTTCTTTTTAGAATGGTCTTTGAGAAAAGGCTTATTTGTGAAATGGTAAAAAGGTTGCAAAATACTCCAGGCCTTAGACTGATACTAGCTTCTTTCCAGATGATTATATATTAATATGAGTTTGGAACAAAAGAGGTTTTGTAAATAATGAAGACCGTGGTATTTAAATTTAACAACTAATACAATTTAAAATGCAATGGATATCAACTAAACTTGGAATATTAATACAGTGAGCTAAGACTAAACTAGAGTGTTACTAGTCTACTTCAAGTACAGTGAACAGTGTTAAACTAAAAAGCCATTATCAAACTTGAAATGAAATGATAGAGCTGAACTAAATGCATTCTACCTCCGGAGTGCTGTAACTAAATTAACATGCAACTAGTCTATGGAATTCTATAGTCCATATCGTTCAATAGGAATGATATTTTGGAAGAGTTTGTAAAACAAGTATGGCTGTATTATTCAATGCAGTTGAACATAAACATAAGACTGAAAACAAATACAAATATAATCTAAGACACCACAGTTGTTTCTTATTCGTTGTTAATGATGTTTTGGAAGAGTTTGTAAGAGTAAGACCGGCTGTGACACTTAGTGTAAACAAGCAACTAAAACCTACAATACCACAGCTATGCCTTATTCATTGTGATGATATTTTGGAAGAGTTTATAAGAGTAAGTCTAGCTGTGATAATTAACGAAAGGAAATGCAACTAAAACCTACAACACCACAGCTATGCCTTATTCATCGTGATGATATTTTGGAAGAGTTTATAAGAGTAAGTCTAGCTGTGATGATCAATGTAAACAAGCATGAAACATAAACTTTAGAAACGTGCTTAAGCTATAAATGAAAAAACGAGACTAAAATACTTATCTAAACCGTATAAACAAGGCTGCTCAGGAAGCAGCGGCCCTCTACCACCGGAGTAGCACACAAAATCTACTTCAAGATTGACTCAGTGCTTTCAATAAAGTGATACTTCCTGCATTAGAGAGAAATTACTTCAAAACAGATTGTTTTCGGACTTCTTAAATCTAGCAATCAATCACAAAATCTAACCTTGTCCCTCGGTTTCCCGAGCCATATTTATAATCAAAATTACATAACTGTCTTGAGATAACCTAGGGATAATTGTCTTTCCAAATAAAAACCAAACTAGGACTCTGATGGTGGTCACGCAATAGAATTAAGGACATCTGGACTGTCCTTGTCCTATTAGGAGTCTCTCTCCTAGTTTGAGTTCCCATGTACATAACTGCCTACAGAATTCCGTTCAAACTTTGTGGAGAGCAACGAATGATGAGGGAATGATGTGGAATGCGCCCATATGTGTTTTTCTCCAAGATGACACCTGGAACCTGTGTAGACATACAGACAGCTGCAGAATCGGCAACTAGCTACAGAATGTCTGCATTCTGTAGTTAGATCTAGTTCAAACAGTACTACAATGACAAAATCATAAAAACATAGCAAGTTAGTCATGATATTCATTCTTAAAGAAATTTTAACTAATTTCATTGATCATTTGAGCTTGTGATTAATAATGGGAAAAAGAAATGGAGTGGAATGTGGTGGAAGAAAGAACATTCTTGGAGCTCAATAGGAAGAACAAGTACATCTTCACCGAAGTCTATGAAATTTTCTTTGTAACCTTTGTGCACGAGCTTCAGGAGTGGTTATAATGGCTCATATAATTCCAAACGTGTTGGAAGGATGACACCGGAATTGATTCAACAAGTGGAGAGGACTGAGAACACGATCACCTGTATGGTAGATCACTGGGTGGATAACATGCTGGGAGGTTTCTTGATAGAATTCACAGTCGATCAATTCGTATCCTATTCTGATGCAGAGTGCAGGTTCTTCAAAGGCTTTCGGGGTAAGTTCTTGAAAACATTACCATTTTTAATCAAAATATTACTGTGCGAAAAGGGTGTTTTGTGCAGCCACACCAAATGAATGACCTCTGATCAGAGCTAGCGTACGACACGAAGTGGGAAGTACTACTAAACCAATCGAGAAGGGGATAGATCCATCTATAGTCCACTAAAAGAATCGGCTACACACAAATTAAATAGTCCTCCAGCCACACCGCCTTCAAGTCAGCATAAGGGTAAGAACTCCACCATACCTCTGCCACCACCAAAAGTAGACATGGCCACACACATGAAGCTACCCACCTTCAAGGGTGTAGGAGATGAAGATATGGACCAATTTTGATTTGTAGCAGAATCAGTATGGACTATGCAGAATGTGGCTACTGATCTTGTAAAGAGAATGCAGCTATCCCTTGCCTTTAAAGGAAGGGCCTTGGACTGGTATATGGGATACGTAGGCTAGCATGCAGATCCATTTATTCAAGAGATTAATAAATATTTAAAACAACAATTCTGGAAGCCTAAGTCCTACTCGCAGCTAGTAATTGACCTAAAAGACTTTAGACAGGGACCCTTTAAGTCTATATGGGAAGCGGATTATCAGTTAAAGAAGGTTATCAAAGATGGGGAATTTCAGTATGATGATAGGTAGCACAAGGAATGGTTTATCGCGATGCTGCTACCTCACCTGCACGGACCTATGGGTTAGCAGGCGATTGAGACGCAAGAGAAAGCCTTGGAAATTGCTATGAAACTAGAAGTTGCGCCAAGAGACGATGCCCAGTTTGGGGTGCAGCAGATCTAGGGACAGTTGGAGGAAATGCACCTAGAAATATAGAATCTGTGAAAAGAACAAGGGAAAGAGGCTAGCCCAGACATATGGTGGATAAGATGCAGTGTGATCGGCCATACCAAGGATCAGTGTCCTTTGCTAACGGATTACATGCAGGTTGGGGGACCCAGCCCATTGCGCCCTAAGGAGGCTGAGGGGCCAAGTGGTCTGACGTTATGGTGCGTTGATTTTCATGTTGTCAGGCTACACGATACTAACCATTGTCCCCATCTTGGTGCTTATGTTCCAGAATTGAAGCAACAATGGTGTCAATTATACTTTTCTATGGGACATGACGAGCATAACTGTTGGACCTATGACTTGATGATATATCGAGGAAATCTATACAGGGTAAAGGCTAACCCTTATTCACCACTATCTCCCTCAAGCAGAGGAGGCTCCCCAGTAAGAGGTAGATGAGGGGGAATGGGTGGAGGGGGAGGTCGGGAAAGAGGGAAATTGATTTGTTACAACTGTGGAGAAATAGGGCACTTCGCAAGGGAATATCTGAACCACGCAACAATCTTTCCGATGTTGTCGAAAATTGGACCATGTGTTTAAGATTGTTTAATCCTGATAGAAAAAATGCAGGAAAAATAGCAGACACTTACGCAGAACGTACATAGGGTTAAGGCAGAACCACATGATGAAGGACCAAGTATTAATGTCATAATGCGCAGCGGCATGGCTACTGGAGGATATGAGAAGAAGGTTGCGGCTGAACCCCTCATTTGGAAGGCTTCTATCAAACAGGAAAACCTAGACCTACAAAAAGATAAAGAAACTTTTGTCGCAGCCTGCAAGGACTTCGCCAAGGATGAGGCATCTACCTCCAAGGCTCCAACCAACCTAAGAGCATATGACGAAGTTAATCCATTCCTACAAGCATGTATAAAGCTGCTATGCAACCGGAAGGTGGTATAAAATCTCCAAACACTGATAGATAGCTGCACGGAAAGAACTGACCCTCCTACAGAAGTTAGAGATGTTCACAAACTGTACAAGCACAAGAAGCGCACTAGGCAGGAGATGAGGCTAATAGCACAGATTGGAAACTATGAAATGGATTAGGTCATCTTGGATTTGGGGTCAGATGCAAACGTACTACCCAAGAAAACTTGGCAGCGGATGGGAGAGCCTAAGTTGGAATGGTCAACTATACAGCTGTGTATGGATAACCAGCAGAAGATCATATCATTCAAGAGGTTTTCAAAGATTGTGGTAGATATCGCAGGAGTTAAGATACGCACTGACTTTGAGGTAATTTAGATTATGGAAGATGTGGACCCTTATCCTGCACTCCTAGGATTGGATTGGGAAATATACATGGGAGTAATTATCAAACTAAAGAAAAGGCACATGGTTTTTGAAAATGAGGGTACGAGGGTGATAGTCCCACTAGACCCTATAGAAGGAGAGCGGTATACAGAACTGGTGCACGAAGAAGAAGATGTGGATCATATTTATAAATTAACCGCTTGGGATGAGAATTGGATCAATCCTACAACTGATGGTATTCTTTGCTGGGATAAGGACAATGAATGCCTCTCTGACTCCGATGGGGAGATATCAAATTGGCAGAATCGATTACATGATGTATCTGCACTGCAATCTCTGAGAATCATGAAGAGCTTCCGGTGTATCTCCTCAGAGGTAAGATAATTTTCCTACTTTGATGGTTCTGGTAGTGTTAGGGAGTTTTTGCGAACATTTGAAGCTGAAGTCCCAAAGGAGCGAAGAATGTGGGAACTTAACCTAGCCATGTGCGCAACCCCTGCGAGGTGGTGGGAAACGCATAAGGGGACATTCCAAAATTGTGAGGAATGTCGCGAAATGATGACCCTGCAGTTTGAACCCCCATTTTACCTATGTGTGAAGAATTTCCTTGGCCCAAGAGACCAGCGAGAGCACTTTTCTGCATGGATGGAGGCATGGCGTGAAAGAACTATGGAAAAATGGGTCCACCTGTTCATTCATGCCTTGGGACCAATCCCCACCGCATGGTATTTAGATGTAGAACTACATCAGCGCACCTGCCACTAGGAAACCCTGAAGGAAGAGTTTGTAGGTATGTTTGGATTGATAGGTGGAATGGAGGCACTTGACAAAGCCCTACAGGATATAGATACCTTAGTATTTGATGAATCATGCCCTCATGTATCATATGGGCACCAACGTGGGAGACGCAAATGCGGGATATTGTCAACTGTCGCAATCTGTCAATGGAGGAATGTGATGAAGACCCACGAAATATCTCTATCCCGGAGTTGGAGGGATAGTGTGCAATTGTTGGACTGCCACTGTAGACTGTCAATGTGACTAAGCCTCTTAAGCTACGAGAAGTAAACATTGGAACGAAGGAGAAACCTAAGCTAGCTAAAATTTGGGACTACTAGGATGATTATATTGTTGGAAAAGTCGCGAAACTCCTCACAGAATATCAGGACCTATTTCCTACAAAATTCTCGGAACTCAAAGGGATTATAGGGGACCTAGGGGTCATGCACATCACTTTAAAACCAGATGTGCTCCCTACTAAGTAGTGCCCTTATCAATTGAACCCCAACTATAAGCAGAAAGTCAGGGAAGAACTTGACAAAATGATAGCTACGAGTATCATCGAACCAGTCGAACAGTCAAATTGGGTAAGTCCTATGGTGGTTCAGGAGAGAAAGACTAAAGGAGAGATACAGATCTGTTTTGACCTACACAAATTGAATGATGCCTACGTACATGATGTTAGGATATTTCGACACACAGGAAATAGTTAAGAATAACTTAGTCTAGTGTAGAGTTAGGTAAAGTGTGTTTATTTACCATGTACATTTGTGACTTATAATCTGACAGTCATGATTTGTAGTGATCTGATGGTTATCTCTCTCCTCAGTATTAACGACACTTGATCTATGGCTAAACACCCGATTGGTCCATGATCTATATTTAAAGAGCATGGAGGGTCATTTTTCCAATAACCATTTATGAGAGAAACATATGTAACTTTTCGTTTTATATTAATAAGTTTCCCGAAGTGGCTGTGTTGGCTTAGGTCGTGGACTATTTCCCTCTTCGAGGGTTTTAACCACGTGATTATACTGGTGTACCGATTTGTGATATGTTTGTGAGCGGTGGCCTTTTTTTCTTGATCTAAGGAACTTACCCTGTAAATTCCTACATGGTATCGGAGCTATTTTTAGGGTTGCATCTATTGTTGATCAAAATCCGAAGCCGGTTTGACTACATGCGAATTTTTTTTTGTAGATATACTATTTATAAACATTTTTTGGCTTGGAGAACTACTCTGTTGTGTTCGGAGTGTCTGTTACAAAGAGAAACACCTTTCATTTCATGCAAAAAGGTTTTCGGCTGCCCAAGTTATGACCGTTTAGATATGGAGGTATAAAGCATCTGTTTTGCAGTTATATTTGTTAATAGTTATGTTTATTTCGGTTCGCTCTGTTTATTTTCAGTTTTTAGATTTTATTTATTTGTCGGATCTATACCCTCTTTTCTATGTATGCTCTTTGCTCTACACTGTGTGCGATCTCGGCAAATCAGAAACAGAAAAGGGATTTTTTTGCTACGTATGCTCTTTCCCCGCATCTTTGTGTGATCTCGAGAAATCAAAAATAGTGAAAAAATTGATAGTTTCCAATAAGGCTAACTGAAAATCTAACATTCTGCCATAAGGCTTGCATTTCATTTTTTTTTTTTTGCTCAGTTTTTGTGTTTTTTGTGCAGGAAAAGGCACGTACACCGAAGAGTAAAAAAAACCCCCCCTTCCTCCTTTCAAACAATAATAGAATCCTTTTACTATCCCACTTGGTGAGGAGTTAGTTTATGAGAATAGAGGTCTTGGGTTAAAATCTCTTTCTCGAGCTTCCTTTTGTAAAAAAAATTGGTTAAAGGGGTGGGATTTTTTTTTTTTAAGTTGAACTTCATCACCAAATTTCATATCGTTCCTGTAACTATTCGACATCTACAACTCAGTTTTTTTCAAAAGGCATAAATTCTTCATCCGGAAGCCATTTCTTGAGCCGTTTTTTTTTTTTAACGGCCTAATTTTTCGAGATCTTTCCATTGGAGCAGTTAGATTCAACTTTTCTCAGCTACAATTTTTTTTTAAATGAAAATTGCATGCCTGATAGGAACGTCCATTGCTCAAGATCAAGATCAAGCACAAGGGTTGATAGGAACGTCCATTGCTCAAGATCTTAGATTTCATATCCTTGACATTGACACCCCTCATGAAGCCCTGGAAAAGCTAAATAATGTCTTTGGCATTCAAAATAAAATCAGGGCCCATTAGCTTGAAAATGAGTTGCTTGCTCTGGAATCCTTAGAAGCAGTAATGAAGAAGCACAACATCAATTTGGAGCACTCTTCACCTTCATCTTTAGGAATGGCACTTTCTACTTGTGGTTTTCAAGCATCAAGATCTGGTTATGCATTAAATGTATCTTCCTCTTCTCATTCTCATGAGTGGCTCATTGATTTTGGAGCTTCTTATCACATGGCCAAAAATAAAGCCATGTTTTCTTCTTTAAATTATTGTAACACCAAACATATTTATGTTGGTGATGATAGATCTCTTAGTGTTGTAGGATCTAGAACCATTCATCTCGATAATGGTCAGTTTAATGATGTACTATGTGTTCCTACCTTGTCATGCAACCTTCTCTCTGTTTATTAGATAACTCATTCAAGTGAAGGGAAAATAGTAGAATTCTCACCTCATGATGTTGTAATCAAGGACCTCAAATATCCTAAACATATTTTAGCTACTAGCATTGTTGATGATTCCACAAGGTTGTATAATTTTGACAACTTTGGGTCATCATGTCTTCCCTCCATTTTTGTTGCTCATAATGATGATGTGAGAAAACTTTGGCATGAGTGATTTGGTCACTTAAACTATCACTCTCTTCAAACTCTATGTAAGGAAAATATGGTGACGGGCCTTCCTATGGTATCTTTCTGAGATGGTGATTGTTCTGGATGTGTACTCGGAAAACATCATCAGGATAGTTTTGACAAATGTGCCTCTTGGCACGCTTTGGCCCCTTTGCAGTTTGTGCACAGTGATTTATGTGGTCCACTTCTTGTTGTTTCTTTCTCTGGTTGCAAGTACTTCTTAACTTTCATTGATGACTTTTCCAGACGCACTTGGGTATACTTCTTAAAACTCAAGAGTGAATTTTTTAACATGTTTTTTGCCTTTAAGGCCTTTGTTGAGAAACAATCTGGCAATCAAATTCTTAAGTTAAGATCAGAAAATGGATGAGAATATGTTAACAACAAATCTATCAACTTCTACACTGAGCATGGCATTCAATTGAAACACACCATTCCATATATTCCACAACAAAATGGTGTAGCTGAAAAGAAGAATCGCACCTTAAAATAAATGGTTAATTGTATAATTCAATCTAAAGGACTTGGTCTCAATTTTTGGGTAGAAGCCATTAACTGTGCAAATTACATAGTAAATCACACTCCTACTAAGGTTTTAAAGAATATAACTCTAGAAGAAGCTTGGAGCTCAATCAAACCATATGCTTGGGCCCATATTCTAGATGTGAAACATAAAGCCTTAGAACCTGAGAGTAAAATGCATTTTTGTTGGATATTCTGAAGATGTAAAAGGATATATACTTCTTCAACCAAAATCCAAAAATATAATCATTAGAAGAGATGTAAAATTTGATGAAAATATATTTCCCTATGAGCCTAGTTCGGCGGGTGTGTGACCTTTGGCTTGCGAGCCTGATTCGGCATATGTGCCACCTCTCTCTCTCCTCTATTTTTAATAGAATTCCTTCTAGTTCAGATGATGACAGCGAGGATGAAAATCCTCCTCCACCTCTTGAAATTTTTCCTTTTACTCCACCGCTTCCAAGATGGGCCTGCTCTACTCAGGATGCAGCAGGTTCTCTTGTAGGTGACCCTGTCGATCGATGACGTACACATTCTTAGTTCGAAAGAGCCTCTTCATTATTGGCTCAAGTTCCAAAAAATCCTGATCCATAAACCTTTCAAGAAGCCTCTGATCATCTAGCTTGGGATGAAGCTATGAATGCATAATATCACTCCTTATTGGAAAATTATACTTTGGATCTTGTTCCTCTTCCAAAAGGAAGAAAACTTGTTAGATGCATATGGGTTTACAAAAAAAAATTTGGACCAGATGGAAAAGTGGATAGACATAAAGCTCGTCTTGTTGCTAAAGGATTTTCACAAGTTGAAGGCATCGACTATAATGAAACCTTCTCCCCTATTTCCAAATGAATTCTATCTGCCTTTTTCTTTCCCTTGCTACCTCCTTTAGATGGGAATTCCATCAGATGGATGTTAAATCTGCCTTCTTACATGGTGATTTGCATGAAGAAATATACATGGAACAACCCCCTGGCTTTATTCAACATGACACTAGCCTTGTTTTTCTCCTTAGTAAGTCTCTCTATGGTCTCAAACAAGCTCCTCAGGCTTGGTATGCCAAAATGGATAGATTTTTATTAGATAATGGCTTTTCTAGGTGTCATTCTAACAACACTGTCTACACCAAGAAAGTGGGTAAGTCCTTCACCATCCTTGTTCTTTATGTTGATGATCTTATCCTTACTGGTAGTGATCCAAACCATATAAACCATGTGAATTTTAGCCTCAAAAATAAGTTTGAGATGGCAGACTTAAGACACTTGCATTATTTCCTTGGTCTTCAAGTCTTGCAAGCCAAGGAAGGCATTACCCTCTCTCAGTCCAAGTATGCCTATGACCTTCTACACCACTTTCACATGGAAGAATGTAAGCCAGCCCCTTCTCCCTTTCATTCTGGAGTCAAGATTTCAATCACTTTTACTACTCCTGAAGTTGATGCTACCTTATACTGTCAACTTTTTGGTAAACTTTTGTATCTAACCCATACCTGTCCTGACCTTTCCTTTGTTGTTGGTCTTGTCGCTCATTTTATGAACCAACCCCATGAAAGCCACTGGAAAGCAGCTAAAAGAATACTTCGATATATTCAAGGTACAGTTCAGTTCGTGATTCATTACAGTGCAAGATCATCTCCATTGTTGATTGGTTTCACTGATTCTGATTGGGTTGGTGACCCTGATGATCGAAAGTCTAATGCAGGATATGTATTCACTCTTGGTTCAAGACCTATTACTTGGTCTTGTAAGAAACAAAGTCCCATCTCTCTTTCTTCAACAGAAGCAGAGTATCATGGTGTAGTTGAAGCCAGCAAGGAGGCCATGTGGCTTCGTCAAATCTTGTCTGAATTTGGTCTTCATCAACAGCATCCAACTACACTTTGGTGTGATAATCAGAGTGCCATTCAGCTATGTAAAGATCCAATTTAGCATCAGCGTATGAAACACATTGAACTCCACATACACTTCATCAAAAATATCATTCATGATCGTGTTCTTGAAGTGCAGTATTGTCCAACCAATGATCAAGTAGTCGATATCTTTACGAAGGTTCTCACAGAAGTGAAGTTTACCAAACTTCAATCCATGTTTGGAGTTCAGGAAAGTTGTCATTAAGGGGGGATAGGCTCTAATGCCTCCTTCTCCTATTGTGTCACTTTTTTAAATCCTTCAATCCTATCCCAATTTTCTCTTAAGGGGGGATGTTAGGATATTTTGACACATAGGAAATAGGCTCCTTTTGTGTCACCTTTGTAAATCCTTCAATCCTATCCCAAGTTGTTCTTAAGGGGGGGTGTTAGGATATTCCAATACATAGGAAATAGTTAAGAATAACTTAGTCTAGTGTATAGTTAGGTAAAGTGTGTTTCTTTACCATGTACATTTGTAACTTATAATCCGACGGTCACGATTTGTAGTGATCCGATGGTTATCTCTCTCCTCTGTATTAGCAACACTTGATCCGTGGCTTAACACCCGATTGATCCATGATCTCTATTTAAAGAGCATAGAGGGTCATTTCTCTGGTAACCGTTTATAAGAGAAACATATGTAACTTTTCTTTTTATATTAATAAATTGCTTGAAGTGGCCATGTTGGCTCAGGTCGTGGACTATTTCCCTCTTCGAGGGTTTTAACCACGTGATTATACTGGTGTACTAATTTGTGATCTATTTGTGAGCGGTGACATTTGGTTCTTGATCTAAGGAAATTACCTTGTAAATTCCTACACATGATCCCTTTTCTATGCCATTCTCAGATAAAATCCTTGATAGCATGGGGGGGTAGGAGGCATACTCATTCACAGACAGGTTCTCGAGCTACCATCATATCAAGATCGCACCTAAAGATCATAGCAAAACTAAGTTCACCACTGAATGGGGATTTTTCCAGTACACAGTCATGCTGTTTGGGCTCAAGAATGCCCCTGCCATCTTTTCGCGGGTGGTGGTCGCAGTATTCAAGGATTTCATCCATTTTGGAGGTATATTTTGATGACTAGACTATATTCAGGTTGGTAAAGAAGCACATCTCAAACTTTTGCATGACGTTGGATGCCTATAGAAAGCACCATATTTCCCTAAATATTAAGAAGTGCATATTTTGCGTACCCTTCGGGATCTTGCTAGGTCACATAGTCTGTTGACAAGGATTGATGGTTGACCCCACCAAGGTAGCAGTTATCATCAACCTGGCAGTCCCTACAACTGAGAAATAGTTTCCCTCTATCCTCGGACATACAGGCTACTACAGGAAATTCATTCAAGGGTATGCGCTGATCACAGCACCCATGGAAAATTTTCTAAAGAAGGACGTTTCATTTTTTTGGGACGAGAAGTGTCAGAAGAGCTTCAAACTACTCAAGGATAAATTGTTCTATGTGCCTATCCTCATATTTCCTGACTGGGCGAAGGTTTTCCATGTTCATGTAGATGTGTCAGGGATCGCCCTGGGAGTTTTCCTTACACAGTCTGGGGACAGAGACATTGACCATCTAATTGCATTTTCTAGTAGAAAAATATCTAGCGTGGAGCGCAACAACTCCACTATTGAATGCGAGGGGTTGGTCATGGTATACGCCCTACAAAAATACCGGCATTATATGTTAGGAGCGCACTTCAAGATTTTTACAGATCACTCATCTTTGAAGTACCTAGTGAATAAGCCTGTGTTGGGGGGGAATATTTTCCGATGGCTGTTGCTATTTCAAGAATATTATTTTGAGATTATCGTGAAGCCAGGGAAACTAAATGTTGGGCCAAACCACTTATCTTGAATCGAAAGTGGTGAAGAACTAACCAACCTAGAAGAAGGACTACCTAATGCGCATATGTTTTTTATTAAGGTAGTTGATGTGCACTTCCCTGACATCATTCACTTCTTAACTACGAGGATGGTGCCTGCGGAATATTTGGTACAACAAAAGAAATAGTTGGTCACCCGCGCAGTGGATTTTACCATCATAGCGAGCCACCTGTATAAGCTAGGAGCTGATGAGGTGCTACTTAGATATGTGTTGGAGCATGAAAGACACGCCATCTTAGCAGAAGCCCATGGGGGTGTAGCAAAAGGTCACTATGCAGGGAAGGCAACGGCGCAGAAGATCTTGAGAGCTGGGCTATGGTGGCCCACACTGCATAGTGACTCTCACAATTATTGCAAAGCCTGTGACACATGCCAAAAGATAGGAAGACCGTCACGTAGAGATGAAATTCCCCTACAACCGCAAATGGCCCTGCAAGCATTTCACAAATGGGCCATAGATATCGTTGAACCCATCAACTCACCAAGGAAGAATATAGGTGCACGCTATATCATCACTGCGACTGATTATGTAACCAGATGGGCCAAAGCGCAACCTCTAAAGGATTTCATTGCCAATACCACTGCGCACTTCATTTTTGAACATATTCTAACCAGGTTTGGCTGTCCAAAGATCTTGATGAGTGACAGGGGTATGCATTTTGTTAATGAAAAAATACAGGCCTTGACTGAAGAATTTTGGATCCACCACGCGAAAACCACCTCGTATCATCCATAGGAAAATAGAGTTGTGGAAGCTTTAATAAAATCCTGGAACATGCACTAACCAAGTTCTGTGATGCTAATTGCAGCGACTGGGACGTACGCATCCCATCAATCATGTGGTCCTATCGAACCACTTGCAAGAAACTGACTGGGAAAACACCTTTTTGGATGGTTTATGGAAAGGAATCCATTATTCCCATGGATTATATTTCTCCTAGCCTGCGCATCACAGCCAATATGAACATGGTGGAGCCTGATATCATGGAGGAATGGTTAGCGCAGCTCATGGCCTTGGAGGAAGATCGGTTCATTGCTAACTTCCATTAGCAAGTTTAGAAGGCCCGGGAAAAAGCATGGCATGATTGAAATATTCAGAAAAAGACCTTTGTGGAAGGAGAATTGGTCCTATTGTACAATAGCCAGTTTACGAAGCACCCGAGGAAGTTCCATCAGCACTAGCTAGGTCCCTATATGGTAAATGAAATTACTGATGGAGGGGTTGTCTAGTTAGCCACACTGCATGGTGATATGGTACCAAGATATGTCAATGGAAGCCGGCTCAAACCATACTGGATAAAATGACTATATGGCCAAAGTAGTTGTATGGAGTGGAATATGCGCAGGCAGGGGGACAAATGCAGGCCGGACCATTGTCCGTGCAGGTATCGATTGTAGGTCTAGAGGACCGGAGAGGTGCTTTGGGAGTCCTGGGGCATGCTGGGAACATGGGAGGTGTGCTGGCAGTGCAGGGGTAATATACAGCTACGAAAACTAGACGTTGGAATAGTAAAACTGGATAAAAAGCAAATTTTATCGTTGGAAGGAGCGAGAAGTCAGAAATTAATGAGGCGATTTTCGAAGATTTTTTACTGTTTATGTGATGGTAAGTTTCAGATAAAATTCACCCCACCGTTGGTCACCACCCAGGATTTTAAAAGTAGGAGGGGAGCTCAGAAGAGGGTTCCGTGCATTCTGAATAGCTTGAGCCTTGCAATTTCTGGTAATTATTTTCCTCTTTTCATGTCTGGGCGTGCTACCCCCTCTGATATTAGAAACCCTGAGTTCATTTTCCGTGCAATAATGACTATGACTAATCCCACTAAATCTTCTCAGACTGTGGCCTTGACAGAGAGAGAATCTAAGGAAGTAATGGAAGCCACCCCCAAAGTGGAGGAGTTTGTGTCCACACCAATCAAGGGAACGCAGGTGGAGAAAAAGAAGGGGAAGGGAAAAGGCCAGGAGCAAGGGCTGAGGAGGACTGTGAAATGGGCTGGGGTGAAGCCACGTACCTCCCCTCGAAACATGAAATCCCCAGGAGTGGTTCCCCAGGCACATTCGCCTAACCCATCAAAGAGACCTATGTCTGCTTAGGAAGAGGCCTAGCTCGCTGAACCAATAAGCTGGCTACCACCCTATGTTCGGCCTCGCAAGCCCTCGGTGCACATGCCCAAGAATCGTGATGGGATGTGTGCCTATCTGCAGATGCCTCTGATTCCGAGCAAGGTCCCCATCATTGGAGAATCCTTTGGCAATCTCCACATGGTCAAGTTCGATGATCATGACCTAGCAAACCTGGAGGCCTTACCCGAATTGGCACTGGAATTATACCTGGAAAGGGCATTGGAGGATAACATACTAAAGGTAGTCCCTATGCCATGGGCAAGTAGATTGGTTGGGTCCGGGTTATTAAACCTGTTATGGATGCCTCACTTCAGACACTACAACATCACCGACATAATTGTGTGCCAGCTGCTAGCTCTGGTCCATGACAGCTGCTTGTGGATCCAGGACCACATTCCAATAGATGCAGCACTCATTCACCATATCACTGGTATGCCCATGAAGGGGCTGAATCCCATGGAGGGCGTTAGTAAGAAATATGAGCAGCAAATCACTGATAAGGTGCGCAATGATTACCACGTTGAATGGAACACTAGGGGGTTCATGATCAACACTATCAGCTACTCCAGTGCACGCATGGGCACCCTATTGTTAGCATGCAAGATCATGCGCAAGTGCCAGGTTGCTATGGTCCCTTCATATGTAATTTAGTTGGCTAGACATTGTGAAAAAGGCGTCTGCTTCAACTAGTCCCAGTTCTTGTGTAGTGAATTTCTGGAGAACGTGCGTGAATCCCAAGATCATGGAAGGGCCTTCTGTTACTCCTGGTTGCTTCTCCTCATCACATTGGTCACATGGGAAGCCCCGAAAAATTCGGTCCACCCTAAGCTCGAGCTGGATATGTGCGAAGGGGTGCGGTATGTGAATCTGTGGGATTCAAAGGATGAGAAGCGCATTGAAGATAATAAGGTCTTCTAGGTTCTATTTTAGAGCAGGCTCGCAGCTGCCATCCACTCATGGCCATGCTTGTCACGATCAATCTATGACAAGTATAAAATCATCGCAGCGTTCTAGGTTACGATGCACAATGTGCAGATCTGGGGCCGCAAGGATCCAGCATGGGTATCACTACCATATATGGTAGTGGATGAGGAGATTGACCGTCTTATTTCTACTTGGCCTCCCCATTGGAAGCTAGGCTTCAAATTAGGTATGCAGGACACTGTAGGTACAAGAACCAAGAAGGTCACCCTGTCGGATACCACCAAGGAGACAGAAGGACATGGCAAGGACACTGAAAAGGGTGCGGAGCAAGAGTCGAAGCAGGATCTGGGCATGGAGGGTGTGGATGCATAGGGTATCAACTCCCCGCGTGGCATGAAACGAATTTATGACCCTATTAAAGGCCAATGAAAGAAACAACGAGCTACACTACCGGGTCAGGAAACAGGAGTTACTCTGACAGAGGAGGACCTGGAGCAGATCGCAGACGCAGTCACCCTCGCCTTAGAAGATAACTGGTTGGATTTGGAAGAGCAGTAGAAGGCCATGGTTGCTACACTCCAGTCTGAGCTCCGAGCTCTGTAGCTCAAGACTGACACCCTGCAAACAAGCATGATTCAGAAAATTCCACCCCTAGTGACAAGCAGAAAATTGAACCTCACAACAAAAAGTCGTCTGTGCCCTCTGCCAGGTGAAACCCTCATTCTGAGCCCACCTAACTTCAAAATGCAAGTCCTGGCCTGCGCAGAGGTACAATTTGATTTATCCCAACTGTCGCATGAACCAGTATAGGTCCTCCACATATCCCTTTTCAAGGAGATTCAACACAGAAAACTCTGGGTGCACTAGAAACTCAGTACAACTGAGCAGACGATTGTGGAGAAAACCGTTGAGGTGTCCTAGGCACAGGCTTCATGCACCCTTGCCGCCACACAGTAGACAGAGTTGGAATTCCTAATCAGTAGGCTCTACGCAGATGTCACTTAGGATATCCCGGCTTCTGCCACCCCCCTGGCCAAGATTGAGGAGCTTGTTGCAGCGCTAATGGCTTCGAGGACCGAAATTCAGGCTGTCAAGACAGATATGGAACAGCAAATTACTACCTTACAGGCCAAATTTCAGCCAGAAACTCCACCTGAGGTAAGAGCCCAACAAGCCGAGCTGGTCAGAGAGGCCACCAATACTATTACATCTCAGATTGCTCAGGGCGCAGAGCTGTCGGAGATAGTTGCGGCAATTGTGGTCTAAGGTGCAGCGCGACCCTCTCCTGTGTGATTTTACTCAAGAGTTGCACCAAAAGGAGGAAGCTTTTGACCAGCTCGAAGCTACTATGCCAACTTTGATTCCTTCTCAGCACTTGGCACAACTGCATACTAGCCACACTCTTAGAGATGAAATTAAAGAGCTCCGCCACAAAAATAAGGTCTACAGTGACCACCTCAAGCCTTAGGCCGATGAATCCCTCAAGCTTTCTCAAGAAGTCGAAATCACAGCTAAGCAACTGAACCAAACCTTGGAAAGCATCACTACTGCGACAGAAGGTCCAACTTCGCAGAATTTGGTGGATATTGCTCAGAATGCTGCTGCGTAGATTAGAGTGTTTCCCTCACTAGTTGATGTGATCAAGCAGCTGCAGGCAAAGATGCAAACCACACGGCTGCATTGACTCGGGATGAGTCACAAGATTGTGTTGGGGGCCTATTGGAACGGGGTTCCCTAACTTGCGTTTTTTATATAATTTTGTAATAGTTGGTCTTGTGTAGGGGTTTTGCGGTGTTTCAAAGCCCCGAATGTTTGTAAAGGGTTAAAGGGTAGCTCTAGGGTCTGCAAACCATGGTTTGCAAACCATCGGATATCAAAGGCTACGACGTTATCAATAGATAGATATTTGGGTCTAATAAGTAACAAAGACATAAAATTGATGCTACGTGAAAATTGTTAAGATCTGTTTTGGGTTTCTTTGGGTAAGGACTCTTGTTGGCTATGTGCATAGAGATCCTCAGTTCTGCTATGTGCGCACCCTGCTAGGCTGTGTGCATGTTATGGTTGGGTTGTAAGTGGATCTTTGATACTAATGAATGTGTAATATATTTGAAGTATCTTTGTATTATCTGGATTGATTGTGTTTACTACTGAAGCACATTTGCAATATTTATTTAAGCTGCAAATGTATCTGTGATCTAGAATTAGCTTATAATGATATGTGATGGTATTTGGTAATGCACACGTGGATGTGAATGTATTGATTAGATATGTTGATGATAATAGCTTTGTTATGGTTATGTGTCGATTCCACTGCTAAAAGAGCTACAAATAGATTCATTATGTGCGAACCTAATAAGTTGTAACCTAGATCTACCTTAAATTACCTACTCTCTCCCAAGGTGCGGAAACCTAGTTCCAGCACCCTCCCATACTACTTCAGGTGAGACCTTGGCCTGCGAAATTAGGTCATTGCAAAAAGAGCCAATATTATAGGGGTTTTTTGGCAAACCTTAACCTCCAAACCTGGGTCAGGACCCCTCAAGCCAATATTAACCCTCCATCATCTTTTCAACACAAATGGATCCTTACTGCTACGAATTATTTCACCAAATGGATAGAGGCCACCCCTTCCTGGAATTCCACTGACTCGGTCATCATAAAATTCCTAGAAACCAACATCCTGTCTAGATTTGGTTGTCCTAGGAAAATCATTACAGATAATGGTGCAGCCTTCAGATCCAAAAGGATGGTTGAATTCTGTCACAAATATCATATAACACTGGGTCATTCGACAGCCTACTACCCTCAAGGTAATGGACTAGCTGAATCTTCCAATAAAAGCCTGGTGACCATCATCAAAAATATTATGGAGGAGAACAAGAAATCATGGCACAACAAGCTGATCAATTCTTTGTGGGTTGATAGGCTCACCACAAAGAAATCAACTGGCCTGTCCCCATACCAATTGGTTTATGGAATGGATGTAGTACTTCCTTCATCCTTGGGAGTTCCAGTAATGAAACTAATCCAAGAAATCCAAGCTGAACCAAATGAAATCCAAAGAAGGATTAATGACACCATTCATTTGTAACAGTCCAGAGAAGAAGTTTACAACAGAACCTAAGTGATGCAAGAGAATATCAAGAAGATCTTTGACAAGAGAACTAAGGCGGATAATTTCAACTTAGGCGAAAAGGTTCTGAAATGGGATTATAGGAGAGAAGATAAGGGAAAACATGGAAAGTTTGATAATCTCTGGCTAGGGCAATACATCATTCATGCTTTTAGGGGAAATAACGCCTATTTTCTCAAGGAGTTGGATGGCACCGAAGTACCTGGAGGTCCTGTCAATGGCAGGATGCTAAATCATTATTTATTCTAAACTCAGGATTGAAGTGTCATTATTGTAAATACCATAGTCTTATAGTTTTCAATAATTCACTAGATGAGGTTTAAGCCCGGAGTGAAGACCCTAAGCCTAGTTCGATGAGCAGACATAAAACAAAAATGAAATCAGTTGAAAAAGAAAGGAAAGAAGATAAATATGTGCAAAAAGGGAGCATCCAAGGCTACTAGTCTCAAGTTCTTGACACTTCTTTCCAAGAAGCGCCATCCCCAATTAGAGCCACTGTTAGTACCCTATAAATTATAGGATCTAAAGGTGACTGGATACTTCATATTCCTAGATATTTTTTCATTATTGAAAGGCTTTTCAAAATTCAAATGATTTTGAAATTAAAAAAAAATTAAAAAAATTTAAAAAAAAAAAGTAGAAAGAAAAGAGGGTGTAAAAGAAAAAGAAAAGAGAAAAGAGAAAAGAATGAATGGAAAAAAAGGGAAAAAAGATAAATAAGAACCCAAAAAAAAGAAATAAAATTGAAAGTGTTGCAAGTCCAAATTCCACTACTCTTTAGATAGGTCTACCCAGTCATACAGTTTAATCATGGCTGGACAGTTTTAAATTTCTGTTGATAGGTTAGAAATAAATATTTTCCAAACTGTTTAATCTTGGTTTATCAGTGGATGGGTTAGAGAACAAAGATTTTCCAAACTGTTTAATCTTGGCTTATCAGTAAATAGGTAGAAAATGAGGTTGGTTCAACAGCTTAATCTGAACCAATAAGAGAAATGAGGATAGTGTTTAGGTTTGAATGTTAAAAGAAAATGTTTAGGGTATGCAAGCCTAAATGCACCCTACAAAGGAAGGAAAAAATGTTATATGTGTAATTCAGGGAGGTAGATATGCAAAGGAGGAAGCTAAAGGAAGAAATGAAAGGATGACCTCAAAATCCTCTGAGGGGCATCCACTTCATTTAAAAATTTGTGCAAGTCCCGCTAAGCACCAAATCGCACTTAGCGAATTCAAAGGACAACACCAAAAGAAATGCTAAATATTGTGATCTATAGGCTGTTGGAGGTCCCACCTTTCCCACCGCATCACTTTCCCCCTCCCCGCGCTCCGCACTTCGCAAGTTTCAAAAGGTAGCGCTAAAGGAACAAGGTAAAGATATGTGATATGCGATGCATCCGGGCCTCCACCTTCCATCCACGTCATTTTCCCTGCACGCTGTACTTTTCAGGTTTTAAAGTATAACCCTCACCGCTTATAACAAGAATCTAACATCTCTGATCTACGGCTGGCGGTCAGGCCTCACCTTCCCTCCACATCACCTCCCATTTCCCCGTGCGTTGCACTGCACAAGTTTAAAGGTTTTCCCCTAGTGCTGATAAATAAATTCCCTGAAGCACGATCTGCGATAGCCATGGGGCCCTCCCTACCACATCACCTCCCCATTCCCCACACTTTTCACTTCGTATAATTTAAGGTTTACTTATTTCGTGCACATCTTAGTCCTCCAATGTGCGTTGTGCGATAACTATCAGGTCCCACCTCCTCGCCATGTCACATTCTCCCCCCAACACTCACCTCCTAACCAGGGCCCACGGTCACGTCACCCCGTCGCATCACCACTAAACATCCCCCTTATTTCCCTTCATCTTCGCCCCTCACCTCCCCCTGCACATGTCGGTATCCATTACCGCCTCCCCCTTATATCCATTACCGCCTCCCCCTGCACATGTCGCACTCCCGCTGTTTCACACCCCCCTTCCCCATTACCGCTTACCACTAGAGCCCCCCTCCGAAACGTTGTTTCCGCATTCTCCAAACTGTTGTCACCCGTGACCGTTGCCAATTCTGCTGCGCCACGTCCTCCATCACCAGTCTATTTCGCCATGTCACATCCCCTCCTGCCAATAGCATTGTTGCACCATGAATGGTCAATCCGTTATCCAACGGACCCGCGCCACCTCAACGGTTACCCTCCAGCCACCTGTTAAAGCTTGATTTCACCGCGGCACCAAAGTTTACCTTACAGTTTATATCGAATTTTCACAGGTTGTGACACTTGTGAACTTCTGTAAAGGAGATCATGACCTGCTACTATGGTCGAAGGGTGAACTACACGTCAAAGAAGGAACATCAGTGCTCTGCAAACCTAATTACAATATTGGTTCAGGTAATTCAATTATGATCCTGATCCCCTTCAGTCTTACCCCATTCCCCAGTATGATTTCATATAGTTTCTCCTTTCTTTATTCCCATTCTCTTACAACCCATTCTCCATTGCAGGTGAATCAGAGAGTAAAAAGAAAAAAAGATTCATGCCTCCCAAGGTAGATCAGTAGTTGTTCAATCCCATGGTCTACCCCCAGGTATACTTAGAAGATATTCCCCTAGCTTACAGTGATTACAAGATACATGAAATGGATTCAAACCTCGACATGTTCGATGTCTACTGTTCGATGTCTACATGAAAATGAAGAAAATAGATGCCTAATTGATAAAAAGGCTTCTGAGGATCAGTTGGTACCTTTTGTCAGTTCAGTTTTGGAGCTCTCTCATTATTCTCTCTCTCTTTCTCACTCTTGTACACTTAGAGTTTTCTTGGAGAACTTTGGCATTGGATCAAGAAAGGAAAAGAAGGCAAGAGGAAGGAAGGGGCAAGAAAGGAAGAGCAGGATAAATAAGATACATCAATATTTTTTGCAAGTATCGATTTTCATGTCTGATTTCCTTGTTATATTTTGCATGCATGGTATTGCATATGGCTCTTTTCTATCATGGGTTTTTCCAGGTGTGACAATGTTTTCAGCCTAGCCTTTCCATTTCTATAAAGTCAGGGTGTAATGGGGTTCTCATGTTTTGGTTGAGATGGATTATTGAATGGATTCGAAGCTGAGTGAGGTGGATCTCTGAATGGTATAACACATGGCCTATTAACCCCTGAATGGGACTGTGGGTTATGGTAAAGCCGGATAGTGTGTTTCCTCGATGGGCCTAGGAATCCTCAATTGGTGAATGGAGGGATATACGGTAAATCTTAGAGGTGGGTGCTCTCCATCAGGCCTAGGAATCCCAATTTGGAATATACGGTAAAGCCTGGAGAGTGGGTCTCAATTTGGGGCCTAGTGATCTGGTGTGGATTGTGGTAAATCCTCAGAGAATAGGATACAGGAAAATTACTCACGGTGTAGGTGGATAAATCTGGTGGCATCCATTCTTATTTTTGCCTAGTGATCTAGTGGAGATCATGGTAAATCCTGTTATTACATGTTTATTGTTTTGGCCTAGTGATCTAGGATGGATTGTGCTAAAGCATGGCCTCTATTGATGAGGGTCAGGTGGTTTACCCTAGGATGCCTTGGTTGGTTCTTTTGGTTTGAGTCTCACATTCTTGCTTGGAATATGGCATGGGGGTGATTGGATGAAGAGAGATCTGACTCAGCCAATATATGGTCAGGTGGAACGTGGTAGTCTCATCCCTGGTTGGTTTTTGCATTCATTCATAAGAGGTTTTTCCCTTGACATCTTATGTGTAAATCTATTGGTTTATATGTGGATTATATGTTTGATGTATCCTTGATATTTCTTTTTTTATTATGTTGGTTATAAACATGTATTATGACAGTGATGATATATGGCTCTCCTCATGTTTTGATTGTAAATGAATGAACAATGTATCTATTACCTAATAGATGATAATGCAGTTAATGATATAAGGGAACAATGCTTCTTAGAAATTCTCAGATAATTATGAGACCCATATGCTCAGATATGTTGTTTAAACATATAGATTACATATTTGTGACATGTTTGAAGAAATTCCTGTCATGGCTAGTAGGGGTCTAGTCTAGACCTTGTCAATGTTTTTGCAAATGTATCATTTTTTTTTGTGTAAATTAATTTATGAACTTGTCATTGAGTTCTAGGTAGTGACCTGGGCTTTGGGCCTGAAAAAGTGGCACAAATATCGGGGATGTAGGCATAGGTATGAGGAAAAAGTTTCCTGGATGCATGTATGCCCATGCTCTGGGAGCGTCCAGAGACTCTTAGATGCACCCTTGTCAATATCAAGGGAGCATCCAGGGGTTTAATGGTCTAAAAACTGAGTGGGACCTAGGGGTTGGTTACCTAAGGGATTGGGATAGATCCTAGGAGTTTTATTGTTGATGTGGAAGGTTTGTTTGATGTGTTTTCATCGATTCCACTTCCTTAAGGTCACCTAGGAGGTTTAATCCCATTATAGTGACCTCTCGTCGGATATTTACCCCCAGATGGTCGGTTACTTGGGTATATGTGGGATGAGGGTGTTATAAAGTGGTATCAGAGCATGGTTCACCCCTTGGACTAGATGGGAAGAATGTGTATGTCATGCATACATATCATTTGCACATGTGTTATGTATGTTTGTGGATTATGTGTTTTTTGTGTATACATGGTGGTTGTCATTGTTGTCGTCGTGTCCCCATGTGTAATTTGATGGTGTTGTTGTTGGATGTGATCGTCATGAGTGCATTTCAATTATGAATTTGCTATCCATGTCAGTGTCTATATGTTGTTATGCATGCATTGTCATGCTTATAGTTGTTTTCCATGAGGTCATTTTAGGCATTTTAGGTCATCATGATGTTTTTGATATGTTATGATGTTGTTGTGTTGGTTGAGATAGAGCAGGAGATGCTAATGATCAAAGTGAAGTTGTAGCACGAGACTTTGGGGTAAGAGCATATCATCATACATGTATTGTATTTTTGGCATGAAAGTATGTTAGTTAATGGATTGTTATATGGATGTTTATCATTTTATTTTATTTTGGTTATGTGCATGGTAGATAGTAGTGAATCAGTGTGGTCATATGCATGTTTGTCAAATAGTCATGAATGATAGTAATGTGTTGCTATATGCATTGTTGTTGGCGTTTTACATTAGTTAACTTGATGGGTATGTTATATGTTAACTTTTTGTTGTTATAATTTATTTAAATTGATTATTAGGGTTATTATATTAAGATATTTATGTTATATATATTGTGTTAATCTAGATTGAACTATGCAAATGGTTTTGGTTACGATATTCAGGTATGAGCCGACATATTTATGATATTGTCATACTAATTTGGAATGAATGTACAAATGTGATTGTCATGCATGAATGAAAATTGTTTATGAACTTATGAGGTGAACATGTTATCTAGTTAATGTTATGGATATCATGACCATATTTATGTTTGAGTTAATTTCTTGTGAAGTTATATCGTGTTAAACTAGATTAATTTTGCAAACAAGGTAGCCTCCCCTAATATACATCAAGATATGAGTTTTATTATGTCATCTATTTGGTGTTTGATTGTTTGATTATGTCATCTAGTTGATTTATTTAACATGGTATGTTTTCAAGTTATTTGAATTTTTTATTAATTGCATAGTATGAGTATGTGCTTGTAATATTGTATGAAGGAATGATCTTGTTTTATTATGGTTGTACTAATATGATATGTGCTGAGATAGCTTATATGTACTTGAGTGGAAGTAGATGAGAGTTGTAGCAGTATGTATTATGACTAATGACTCTTATTTGATTGCTTATATAACTAATAGTTGGGTGATGTGATAGCGCATAATAAAGACTCAATTGCAGCAAGGTAAATGGTAAAAGAAATGAATTGGGTAAGAACTCCTTTGGTTATGTTTTTAAACCCTAATTATAAATGAATGAGTGCTTTGCATATAGGAAGTATTCCTAAACCTAACATTGTTTGACATTATGTGGATATGTGTTATATTCTTGAACATGTATTTGACAGGTATAACAACTAGTTTCCAGTTATCGCCAGATTTGTCAAGGGAATTGGAGTCCCTTGAGAGATGGCATGGAAGTGTTTAGTTACAAGGAAATGTGCATGGCACAATAAGGTAAGGTAAATGGTATATTGTATATTTATGTATACATTGACAGTTATGTGTTTATGCTGGTATGATGTAGGGGATTTCATGGCAAAAGAGACTACCATGAAACCTTGGAGAAGGCTCAGGTGAACTTTCCTTTGGAAGTATTGTGAAACCATGGGAATTGAGTCATGGTATTTGTTGCTAGTCTTGTGCTTTCAGTATTTTTTATTTGGTTGTGCTTGATTTGCGGTCTTGATTGTGTCTAGAGCATGATCACGCCCCTTTTTTTGGGTGTCATATTGCTATTGGTTTTCATGGTTTTCTTCTTGTTTTATTTTGTTCTTGCCTTTTATGTATCAAGAGTCTTTGGATTTGGTTTGGGAAAGAGGAAATTTAATGGATATTGGGGAGATTTGTGTGGTACCCAACAAGTAATGTAAGACATAGATGAAGCTCGGTGCATGATTATGGGCAGTTGAAGGTAAGAGTATGAAAATTAGTTGAACTAGTGGGGTTCATTAGGGTAAATGGATGGTGGTAGTACAAACATAAGAAAGGAAAACATAAAGTTAAAGTAAATGGATTGAGGCATAATACGCCCTAGCTATGTTGGGAACCATTGTTCTCAATGTTGTGCATACTATGCATGAATAAAGGGAGTTATCTTAACCTTGACCTTATGCTATCTAGTAATTATGGTGTGATCGTGATTATGTTGATATATATCTGTGTGTGTGTGTGTGTGTGTGTGTGTGTACACACACACACATACACACATATATATATATGTATTTATGTATGTATGTAGTTTTTTGACAAGGTTGTCAGGGATCATGATTGTTTTATTCTGATGTTTATATGTAAATATGTATGTATGTATGTCGTTGTCTGATAGGGTCGTCGGTAATAATTATTGTGGAGGAATGATTGCTTATGTAGGTGAAGGGAATGAAGAGGTTCTTGGCTTATGAGGAATCAAGTGTGAAGAATAACCCTGAAAAATCTACAAGGTCATTATCATGTGGGTATGATTTTAAATTATGTGATATTACTATGTATATGTCTATGTTATGGTAGGTAATGTTGATGGGTACATAAATGGAATAAAAGTAATGTGATTTGTGACATGTTTAAGCATGCATGCATAGTAGAGATACACTAGAAGCAAGGTTTCTTTATGGGTCAATGCATGGTCTATGTATGTGCAATACTATTGTTGTATATATGTTGTACATGTTTCACTTGTGATGTTATGGGCATAAGGTATTGTGTATATATGTTGTTGTGTGTATATTTCATATGAGTGCTAGGTATAGATGGTGTTATGTACATGTTGGATATGTGGTGTTGTGTACATATCATATCGTGTGCATGTTGGATATGTGGTATTGTGTGCATGTTTTACATGTGGTGCTATGTATGTATGGTGTTTTGTGCATGTGGTGTTGTGTAAATGTTGTACATGTGGTGTTGTGTGCAAATGGTGTTGTCTACATGTCGTGCATGTGATGTTGTGTAAATGGGGTGCCGTGCATGTGGTGTTGTGTACATGTGGTGTTGCGTACACGTTGTACAGGTGGTGCGGTGTACATGTGGTGTTGTGTACACATTGTGAAGGTGGTGTCATTTACATGTGATGTTGTGCACATGTTGTGCAAGTGGTGCTATGTACAGGTGGTATTGTGTACATGTTGTACATATGGTATTGGTTTACATGTGGTATTGTGTGCATGTCATACATGTTGTGTTGCAGGCATGCGGTACTATGTATGTGCATTGCACAGTTGCAGCATCGTGACATGTGTATTCCTTGTGTTGTACTATGTGTATGTATATGGATTGTGTTGTACACCAGGTGTATGTGTATTTGTTTTTTTGTACACTGGATGTATGTGTATTTATTTGGTTGTGTTGTACACCATATGTAGGTGTATGTATTGTGTTTTGTTGTACAACATATGTAGATGTATGTATTGTGTTGTGTTGTACACCGAGTATGGGTGTATGTATTTTGTGGTGTTTTACACCTTATGTGGATGTACATGTTGTACATTGTGTGTACGTGTACATGATTGGAGAAAATCAAGGGCACTGGGTGCTTTTCGGGTGTGGAAACCGATCCGGTGTATGTATAAAATAAAAAAGAAGACGTAAGGACCGATGAAGGATAAGTATCGGCATTTTATTTCAGTTTTATTATGCACGTGTTATATGATTCTGACTTATGATGGTTACATGTGATTTATGATTATTATTTATGGTTATTTCATGTGATTCATTATTTTAATTTATGATGGTTGAATTTTGAGCTAACCAGATGTGATATGTTTATATGTAATGATTTGATCAAATAACTAATTTGACTTGTTGTGACAGGAAGTAAACAGGATTGGAAGTGTAGCTTATTGATGAGCTACCAATGAGGTATGATTTGAATTTATTTGAATTTATTTTGAATGTAATGGAAATTATGTGCTTGGTAAAAGAAAGCATTCAATGCCTGGTTGGGTGGTTGAAACTGACTACAAGAGTTAGCAACAGCAACAAAAGGAATTGGAAAATGCAGCAGTATGTTGGTGAAGCACTTCAAGAGTAGGCCATTGTGGGACAATGGTACCCAATAGTGTCCATTAATTTTCATGAGAATTCTATAATAGGTATGATGGTTTTGAGTCAAGTATATGCCTTGGTTTTTGTATCTTCCGATGCAAGGAAGCCTTGCCAAGGGATCGAACACCCAGGAGATGGGATGTCGAGGAACTTGGAAGGTGAGTGACTGCATGAAAGGGAGTTACTGGATTTCCCAAGGGACTGTATAGCAGAGAAGGGAAGGTTTGGGATGGATTTGTTTTGTTCATTAGAATTTCCAGATAGAATCATATGCACATTTGGAGTGCACCCTGGAACAATGAGTCGGTAACTATTCACTGAGGATACAGTAGTGCGAGATTGTAGTGTTGGACATTGGATGTAACTTTGGATCTAACATTGGATTCTAGACTTCCTGGAAAGGAAGTGAATCCTAGAACTACTTTTAGGATGTAGGTATGAGCCTCTGGATACTCTTGTTATGGATGTAGGAATCGTATCCTTTTATTTGTGGGTTGAGAAAATGTGCATATGTGTATATGTGTATATTATTGTAAATATTGTATCGATTTGTATTATAAATATTTGTAGACAGTATGGTTATTTGTTATTTAAAGTAAATTTGTATGTATATATGCGATTGCTATTGTAAATATCATAATGAGTTTTGTTGTAAATTAGCTCCAGTAAACAGTATGTTTGTCATGTTACAGAGTGGTTTACTCTTCAGCAGGGTGATCATTGTAAATACTCCAATGAGTTAAGTTATAAAGATCCAAGGGTAGTATGTTTGATTTTCAGTGGTTTTGTTGAGGTGTAGGTATGGTTGAACACCGAGGAAGGTATCCCACAAGGGGGAGGGTTCTATAACAACCCTAGTGAAAATTCCATGTAATAAATGTTAATGAAGGAAAAATAATAACCACGGTTGATGGGACACTTATTCCAAGGTGAATGTTGGGAAAAACATCCTAGTGGATGTTAATTTTGGTTATTATGGCTAAGGAAATTGGACAAGGATTTGGAAAGGCCAAATGGAATTTTTGGAACATTTATTTATGAAAATAAGGGAAATAGGAGAAAAGGAAGGTGAAAGGTCGCAGTTGCATGTGAGGAGGAAAATTAAGCCAAAATAATGGGAAATGAAGAAAATAGATGCCTAATTGATAAAAAGGATTCTAAGGATTAGTTGGTACTTTTTGTCAGTTCAGTTTTGGAGCTCTCTCTCTCACTATTGGACACTTCGTGTTTTCTTGGAGCACTTTGGCATTGGATCAAGAAAGACAAAGAAGGCAAGAGGAAGGAAGGGGTAAGCAAGGAAGAGCGATATCAAGCAGCTACAACAGGATTCTTTGCAGGGATCGATGTGCACGTGTGATTTCCTTGCAATATTTGGCATGCATGGTATTGCATGTGGTTCTTTTTTGTCATGGCATGCATTTTTCCAGGTGTGACATTATTTTCATCCTAGCCTTTCCATTTCTGGACAGCCATGGTGTGATGGGGTTCTCATGTTTTGCTTGAGTTGGATTTTTGGATGGATTGAAACCTAAGTGAGGTGGATCTATGAATGATAGAACACATGGCCTAGTAACCCATAAATCGGAATATGGGTTTTGGTAAAGATGGATAGTGTGTTGCCTCGATGGACCTAGGAATCCTCGACTGGTGAATGGCAGGATATAAAGTAAATCCTATAGGTGGGTGCTCTCCATCAAGCCTAGTAATCCTAGGTTGGGATATATGGTAAATCATGGAGAGTAGGTCTCGGTTTAGGGCCTATTGATCTGGTGTGGATTGCGGTAAATCCTGAGAGAGTAGGAGACAAGAAAATTCCTCACGGTGTAAGTGGAGAAATCCGGTGCCATCCATGCTTGTTTTGGCCTAGTGATCTAGTGGAGATCATGGTAAATCTTGTTATTACATATTTATTTTTTTGGCCTAGTGATCTGGGATGGATTGCAGTAAATCCTCATTTCTATTGATGAGGGTGAGGTGGTTTAGCCTTAGGATGCCCTAGTTAGTTCTTTTGGTTCGAGTCCCACATTCATGCTTCGAATATGGCATAGGGGTGATTGGCTGAAGATAGATTTGGCTCAGCCAATATATCGTCAAGTAGAACGTGGTAGTCCCATAAAGTTTTTAAACAACATATCTCAGCATAGGGGTTGAATTCCATTATAGTGGCCTCTCATCATATATTTACCCCAGTCGGTCGGTTACTTGGGTAGATGTGGAATGAGGGTGTTACATATATATATTGTGTGTCATTATAAATACTGCATCGAGCTATGTTATAAAGCTCTAATAAGAAGTATGTTTGAGTCCCACATTCATGCTTGGAATATGGCATAGGGGTGATTGGTTGAAGATAGATTTGGATCAGCCAATATATGGTCAGGTGGAACGTGGTAGTCCCATAAATTTTTTAAACAACATATCTCAACATAGGGGTTGAATTCCATTATAGTGGCCTCTCATCACATATTTACCCCAGTCGGTCGGTTACTTGGGTAGATGCAGGATTAGGGTGTTATATATATATATATATATATATATATATATATATATATATATATATATATATATATATATATATATAAATTGTCGTATAAATGCTACAGCCAGGGAGCTTTGAGGTAAGCTCTAATAAGAAGTATGTTTGTCATGCTTTCAGTAGTTTTTTTTGTCATAAGAGAAATAAGAAATCCGAGGACGGTGTTCCCCCAAGGGGGAGGGGTTCGTAACAACCTCAGGTAAAGTATCCACGTAAATAAATGGACATTATCAAAGAAAAAATAAAACCAAGTTCATGGCACATATATTCTAAGTTGTATGAGCAGGAAAACATTACATTGGGATCTGCTTGTGATTAATTATTTATTATTGGCTATGGAAAGACGAAAAAGGAAATAAATGGAAAATTGTTTATCACAGGTTGGAAAGAAAATTTGGCAAGGATGAAAAATAAATAAATGAAAATGAAATAAATTCCATACAAGGGAAAATGAAAAATATGTATGCATGAGAAAATGAAGAAGAAGAGAAGGAAAAGAAAAAAAATGGGAGAGAGGGAATTCATTCTTTCACTTTGGGAAAAGGCAAGGGAGAACACTATAACAAGGGACAAGAGAACTTGTAAACAATGAACAATCAAGGAAAGCAAGGAGTGCAAGAGGAATTCGTTTGCAACCAAGAACAAGATTTGGAAAGAAGTAAGCAAGGGCAGAAAATAGTTGAGGATTTGCAAGTAACAGTGTGCATGTTAATTATCATGTTGGGATTTGAACTCATGGTTCATGTTTTGGTTTGTTGGACATTTTGTTGTCATTGGCATGGGATTTTCCTAGAGTGACATTCATGTACAATCTTTTCTTATGCCATTTTCTGATAAACATGATGTAGTGGGTTCCCTGATTGGTTGAGATTTATATTTCTAATATTTGGATCCTCTTTGAGGTGGTCTTAGGAAAATCCCAAGGGTTGAGGGTGGAGATGGTTTTCTCCGGGAATCTATTGACAAGTGGGTGGAGATAGGAAAATTCCTCTGGGTATGGTGAAGAAATTTTGAGGCATCCAAGCTTGTATTGTTTTGGTGATTTCTGGACTGGTTTAGGTGAAATCATTCTGGAATGAGGGTGGAGGTGGTTTTCCTATGGATTTCATGTTTGTTTATGTTTTTGTTTATCCCATGTGATCCCACATTCATGCTTGGATTATGGAACAAGGGAAATTGAGCTGGAAGAAAAGAATTGGTTTAGTCCCATTCTATGGTTGAGTGGTATGTGGAAGTCCTTGACTTGGTTGTTATTATGCATATTTTAATATGTGATATCCTTTAATGATATCAATGAGCACAAGTATTGATTTAATGTGTTGATTATATTGTTGGTTTTTCATGGCTTCATTTGGTTAAATGTTGGTTACATGCATGATATATTTCTTATTTTAATATGCGCTCTTGTTATTGATCTTGTTCATTGTTTGAAAAGTTATTGAATAGTTTATATGAATACATGAGCTAATATGTTTTTGTTACATCTAGTATGATAGGGTAGTAAGTTTCTTGATGAATCTTTAATAAAACTATTGTAGACAGTAAATAGATCATGCATTCATGACCACAGGTACTATGGTTACAATGTGTTTTTCTAATTATTAATATGTGTTTGGAAATCTTCAATAAGAACAATACTTAGAAATATATTCTCAAGCCTTATACAGAATTTTGATAAAGTTCTGGGTATTTATGGGAAGTTGGCCTGTAGGCTAGCCCTAAAAAACTTGGAACAAGTCTGTGGTCACATGCACAAATGAAGGAAATTTCAGCCACATCTGCACATAGGATGGGTTATGCGTGTGGTTGGAGCCCTTTAGTTACATTTTCATGTAAACATGCATGTGGCTGGGAAGTAAATCTAGTTTGAAGGGTGGTTTATGCTCAGGGAAAGTGATCACCATGAATATTTAGGTTGATGGAAGTGTGATTATGTTTCTTTGAGTGTTGCAGTAAGTTTGTACATTTGGATCCCATTTCCATAATCGAATCTTGGAAGTTAGATCATGCATAGTAACTATCAACTCATGTTTACCCTAGTAAGCTTGTAAAAGTGGGTGAATGTGGGGTGGGGTGTTACAGGAAAATTTATAATATAGATAGAAACCACTTTTATGGTTTGACATGATGGGGAGGCTATGTTCATGCACATAGGAAACATGGGAAGACCTATGGGGGATCTATTAGACTATATTCCAATAAACACAAGAAATCAATCGAAGAAAGAGATCAAGTGTAGTATATAATCACTTTTGGAAGCTTTAAGCAATCATGCAATCAACTTCTTACAAAAATTTATAAATAAGCATTGCAATATCTGGTATTCAATCTCTTTCATTTCATTCTAGGATTCAATCCAGAAGCACACCTAAATGATGGGATTCCTATATTTTAACAACCCCTTTTGGTTCCCCCATCATGTAAATATTTCCATGTGTAATTGTAATTAATTTCGATAATGTGAAAATGATTGGACATGGAGAGAGGACATAGATTCAAAGCTTGAGGGGAGGAGATGTGAATGGCTTGGGAAAACAACCAAAACTTCCATTCCACATTTAATTTTTCAACCATATCCTTGTTGAATTAAAGATAAATTGTACAGGCATTTAAAAATTGTGTATGGGCACCTGAGAAAAAGGATGATCCATCTTATTGTTGTAAAATATGTTGGCTCTGGTCAACACAAAAGTGCATACTAGAAGTGTGAAGATAGATAGGGTTGGGAATAGAGAAGGGGATACTATGCACACTTAGTGGAGGAGAGTTGCAAAAGAAAGCACTACATTGTGGTATGCTTTGAACAATTGAAGAGGGTAGTGGTGAAGGAATTCAATAGTGAATGTCGGGACAACAAAAAGTGTAGATAGTAAAGGTGAAAGTGCACAAAGGAAAGATAATAATAGGTGGATAAATTGAAAAGTACTCTAAATCCATAGGTTTTTAATTACGTGGAGACTTATTTCTCTAGAATCTCAAGTGATTTTATCAGGTAGAGCCTTTGAATAGTTCTCTGGATTCCTATGTAATTTATCAGGTGGAGCACTTGAGAGTGATATGGATTCCTTAGTATCTTTTTTAACAGATGGAGGCCAATATATTGGAATCCCCTTGGAGACTATCACGTGGAGACACAGTGTGCTCTGGATTCGTACAATAAACAGGTGGAGTTAATGTGGGCTATGGAATCCTGATGTGTGAAGCAAGTAGATATGCTCTATAACTCTGGATTACAGTCACAAAATTGATTGGGTGGATCACTGTGTGCTATGGATTCCCATGTGTTGTGTTGACTAGACTAGTGTCAACTTCCTTGAGCACCTCACTCCTCAGGCTCTGAACCTGGCTCAAGAGTTGTTATGAAAACAACTCCAAAAATAGAAGAAAAGAGAGATTAATGCCTTATAAATCAGCCACTTCGAGGGGGAAACCTCCAATACATTACATAAATGAACAATTCTTGGATGTTTCAAATGACAAAACCTCCTTTCTATATATAGGAGTCCATGGGGCCACAATGTAATCCTAGCCGACCTAACAATAATAATTGAAGGGTACAATAATAACAATATGGGGGTTATATGGGTACAAAAATAACAATATGGGGGTTACACTAACAACAATAAGGGACTATACTAGTAATATAGGCACCTAACATGCTCCTCTCCTTCAAAAAAGTGTTTTCCTCAACACTTGAGTAGCTCCGGGTGCTTTTGTATGAAATTATCATCCTCCCATGTAGAATCTTCAGTGGGTAAGTTCTTCCATTTGATGAGATACTCTAAAATTGATCGATTTCGTAATTGCCGAGTTCTTGTTTCCGTGAATACTTCAGGTTCCAATATGGTTTTTCCTTCCTCATCAAGTTCTGGCAATATTGTTTGAACTGGAAGTTTGTCCCCTATAGCCTTTTTTAAGCATGAAACATGTAAAACTGGATACACTCACGAAGAAGCAGGAAGCTCCAATTGGTATGCCATAGTACCAATATTTTGCAAAACCTTGCAAGGACCATAGTAAGTTGGCGATAATTTTCTATCCTTCTTAGCTTGATTGAGGGACATTTGTTTGTATGGTTGTAGCCGTAAAAATACCCAGTCTCCCACATCAAAACTTCTCTCACTGCGATGTTGATCTGCTTGTTGTTTCATTAGATTTTGTGCCTGTTGAGGTTCCCGTGTTTTGGCCAGATTGGCAAGACAAAAATACGAGACAACATAGAACCACTTTCAGACCTTAGGATATAGCCCTCCTAGGTCCAGAGAGGGATCTCTCTATGATTGTCAAAGGTGTTTGTCTTTGAAGCTCACAATAAGGTATTAGGCTAGTTCTATGTGTAGGGTTTGTTTTTTTAATTGAGAGTTTGGTTGCTGGGAATCAGGAAGGAAGAGTTCATCATGAGACAGGACTGGGCAAGGAAGAATTTAGGCAAAGGAGAGATAATCCAGAGAAAACCAAGTCCATTGGGTAATGGAGTCAAGAAAGGATTTACTTGCTATCAATATGCAAGCTTTCAGTTGGGCTAGTCATCTAAAGCCTTGGATCCTAAAGTGACAGGGTGGTATGGGAAATTAAGGACCGAGAGTGAAGGGGGTAGAACCAACTAATCCCATTTATAGATCAGGTCAGAGGTCATTTAACTCCAAACCTGCTTGGACAAAATCAGAGGCAGCACAAGGGAACTTGGAAAGGCTTAATCAGAATGGAAAGATCCTAGTGAGGCAGATACAGGGTTCTAGACCTCCCAGTGTTCTCAACACATTCCATTAAATCCTAACAAGAACATCTAAAACAGATTTCGTTAATTCATACATCAGCTAGTAGGCAACAACATCCACTACACTGGTTAAATCAATTGAAATCAATCTTTATATAAACACATGAAGCAGAAAACATAAAGGGCTGGGAGAGCAACAACATAAGGCACCTAACAAGGGTGAATCTTATGCCAAATTTTTGATGCAAGCCAGATGAAATGAAATGAAATGGAATTAAACACAGAGGTAGAAAAACCTCACCGCAGCTTTAGATCAGGATCCAATGAAATGTGCTTATTATATTAAACATCAACACCAATCAGGTACAACATAGCCAATATTTGGGTCATTCAGTCTGAATACATCTTCCTCAGCCTATCTTACAACTATACACATAGAACTTATCTCAAGAGAAAATGCTTGCACCTCTCTGCTATCTCATCAACAACCTTTACAACAATTTTCTCATAGTTTTTATAGCTGAAAAAGAGCAGAGGAAGTAGGTAGAACACTAAATATAACATTAAACTCGGAAAAGAAGGGGAGGGACAAAGCCCATTCTGTTTTAAACTCTGAGCATTAATTTTTGGCACTCTTTGGAGAAAAGAATGACCTTCGTCAGGCTTCATTGATTCCAGATATGTCTCCGATGCATTCTGGTTCGTTGTACTTTGTGGTACCCTTGGTGAATAAAAAAAATGGCAATGAAAAACGGAATGGTCCACCATACTTGAGAAACAAATTCTCTGATATCCTTGGACTGCGTTCCGAGCGGGGATCTCCTCTGGAGCACGGCATATAATCAAACAGTATGGGCAATCCGTCCTTCTTCGGAAGAAGACATTCAGCTGGCGTGGAAACCCGCCCTTCATTAAATTCCTTGCCTCTGTCAGTGGAAAAATTACTGCTGCATCCATACTGCATAGTTATGGTAGCGTTTCAACTCTTGTACTCTATAGAAACTCACAACTGTGTGTAGACAATCAATGCAATGGAAGACTGGTGGAGCGAAGGGCGAAAAATATGATAGCGCGGCAGCAGAAAGGTGGCTTTCACTAAACAATGGTGACAAAATGTAATGAACTGGTGAATACTCACGAATAATAGGGTTTGATGGAAGAATGCAGCGCAGACCGTTAGATCACGTCCTGGAGCAAAGATCAACGGTGGGGGTCGAGCAGCGGAATGATATATGAAAGTGGGCGGAACAACCGTGAAACATAAGACTTTAGACTTCGAGCAAAATACAAAGAAATGTGAAGGGAATACAGGGAAATGCGATGAGGTGGGACCCAGCCGGGGGCGGATGGCGATCAGATCTCAACCGTTAGATCTTAGACCCAATGGATGGTCAAGGCTTAGTCGGAGAATCGCAATCGCAATAGACGAGAGGGACGCACACTTATAGCTTCTAATTGTTATTGAGGAAGGGGAAGCGATTGGGAAGTGTGAGGCAACTGGCGGGGTGCGATGAAGCGCCAACCATCCGATTTGGAGGCTGACCGATGGCAGAGGAGCAATCGGGAGAGGCGAAGGGTCGCGTGTCTAGAAAATGCGATTATGCGATCGGGCGGATCGGATGGTGCGATGAAACGGTGGCGTGATTAATCGCATCGCAAATATTTACGACGCGATCAATCACATTGCAAATATTTGCGATGGATGATTGGAATGCTAAAACAAACATGCGATGGGAGCAATGTGCGATATTGCGATTAGCACCTTTAAGGGGTAGCGCTCGGTCATAGCGCTCGGCTACATGGGGAAACAGCTAAAGGGGCTGGCAAAAAGGGGCTAAGCCCTATTACAAAGTGGAGAATGGGTTTTGGCCCATTTTAATGCATTTTAAGGCCAAGGAGGAGTAACGATAGAGGGAATAAGGGGGAATTTGGCTAAGCAAAGGGTAGCGGAAGGATATAAAGGGGATTTGGGAGGATTGAAAGGGTACAAAAGGGAAGTAGAAGGGGGGACAAAGGGGAATGGAATAAGAATGGGAGGAGGCCCTTTGGGCATTTCTTCACAAACAGAGAGGCTTGCAACGGGAATCAGCAGAGGGAAATTTATCAAAGGACACCAGGCACAAAGAGGCTTCAAGGATGATGTGTTTTCAGAGGAAATGCATTCCTTGAAGGCTCAAAAACATTTTAGCCTTTGTCTTCTTTGTCAAAATTTTGCAATAATACAGTGTTAACTTTAGGTTGTCCTTTGCAGCAGAACTTTCTTGCTGATGCTCTAACAGTGATCCTCCACCGCTGAGCCCTCATAATTTTCCCCTGTGTGATGGATGTGATGATGAGGATGATATCCATAAAGCGCTGGTAACAAATGAAGTTTGCCGGCAAAGAAGAAGGAAGCAAGACACCACCATCCAGTGAGGAAAATCACTGACCCATCAGGCTTACTATGAGAAATAATTGATGAGATCTCTTCCAAACATTATTCACTTTATTCTCCTTGTTTGAATTGGCTGGATTGAGGATGATAAGATGAGCTATGAGCTAGTTGAGTACCCAAACAAGAAAATAATTCCATCCAAAAATTTCTGGAAAATGGGATTCATCACTTGTAATAATCTTTGGCTTTCCATGTAGCTTTTGGATTGTGTCCATAAATGTAGTAGCAACTATACTTGCTTTAAATGGATGAGATAATGCACAAAAGTGTGCATACTTGGTAAGTCTATCAACTACCACCATGATGACACTCTTTCCTTTGGACTTAGGTAAACCCGTGATAAAATCCATTGAAATCTCCTCCCAACATTGACTTGGAATGGATAAAGGTTGTAGAAGACCCGGGGTCTTAATTGTCTCAAATTTATTCTGCTGGAAAACCAAACATTCCGCCACAAAATTTTGAATATCACAGATTTAAGGCCATCCCAAAAAAAATCTTTCTTCACCCTGTGGTAAGTTTTTAAAAATCCTGAGTGTCCTCCTAAAGGAGAAGTGTGCAATTCCAGAAGAATCTTTTGTTTTAGCTAAATCTTGAAATACATAAGAGATCTCTGAACTACAGAATAATTTTCCAACTAAATGCATCAAATGTACCAGGATCTGCTGTGTAACTTTAATGAGAGTCCCACACTTCTTCTTCTTCCTTCTTCCGGCTCATCCCTTGCTTCAGTTATCCAATCTGGTTGGATAATTGAAATGGCACAAAGCAATGCTTCCACCTCTTCATCCTTTCTTGAGAGTGCATCTGCAACAACATTTAGCTTCCCTTTTTTGTAGACAATTTCAAAGTCATAACCCAACATCCTTGTGACCCATTTTTGTTGCTCGTTTGAAGATATTATTTTTTCCAAAAAGTGTTTAAGACTATCATGATCAGTTTTTACCTTGAAATGTCTTCCCATTAGGTAAGGTCTCCATTTCTTTAGTGCATGTAGTATTGCCAACATTTCCTTCTCATAAATAGCCTTTTGTAAATACTTTCCTTTGATTAAACGACTTTCAAAAGCAATGGGTCTTCCTTCTTGCATTAAAACAACACCAATTCCATTTCCTGAGGCATCACATTCCACAATAAAGGTTTTTGTGAAGTCTGGCGTAGCTAAGACTGGTGCTAGGCACATTGCCTCTTTAAGATGTTCAAAGGCCTTAGTTGCTTCATGAGTCCATGAAAATGCATCTTTCTTCAATAATGTTGTTAGAGGTGCTGCTATTTTTCCATAATTCTTAACAAACTTACGATAATACCCTGTTAACCCGAGAAATCCTTGCAACTGCTTTATGGTTTTGGGGACTTTCCATTCCTTAACGGCTTTAATTTTGTTAGGGTCTACTTTAACACCCTCGTGAGATACAATATGACCCAGATATTCCACCTCTTGTACTCCAAAGAAACATTTGCATTTTTTTGCATATAATTGTTTCTCCTGCAATAGTTTGAGCACCCTGTCAACATGTTCAACATGATCCTTCCAAGATCTGCTGTAGATTAGTATATCATCAAAAAATACTAGCACAAATTTTCTAAGGAAGGGTTTGAAAATGGAATTCATCAACCCCTGAAATGTAGAAGGTGCATTGGTAAGGCCAAAAGGCATGACCAAAAATTCATAATGACCCTCATGAGTTCGAAATGCTGTTTTTGGAATATCTTCAGTCCTCATTCTAATTTGATGATATCCTGAACGAAGATCCAACTTGGTAAAATAAATTGCTCCATGTAATTCATCCAATAATTCATCAATCACAGGAATGGGAAATTTATCTTTAATAGTGAGCTTATTGAGCTCCCTATAATCCGGACACATGCACCATGATCCATCTTTTTTGTGCACCAATACTACTGGAGCAGAGAAAAAACTTTGACTAGGTTGAATTATACCAGCCTCTAACATTTCTGCAATCATACGTTCAATTTCGCTCTTTTGGACATAAGGATATCTGTAAGGCCTGATGTTTGGAGGAACACTTCCTGGAATCAAATGAATAGCATGATCATGATCAAAAATAGGTGGGAGTCCTTTGGGAGTATCAAACACCTTGGAATGATTGTCCAAGACTTTTTGGAGATCTGGAGAAATAGATTATTTTGATGTTGGAACTTCCAGTGAGCATAATTGTGCAATTACGCCCCGTTGTTCTTTCTTCAGAAGCTTTGTCATCACATTATAGCTTATTATATTTCATGGCTTCCCTGCGATACCCCATAATTCTATTTCCTTTCCTTCTAAAAAAATTTTCAAGAAAATTTCTTGAAAATTAAAAGCTACCATCCCCAAAGATTGTAACCATTGTACTCCTAGTACAACATCAGCACCTCCCATTGGGATGGAAAGCATTGGAATATTCAACACATATTCCCCCATGGCTAGCTTGATATTATGGCATTTTCTAGAGCAATTTATAGTTCCTCCATTTGCAGCCATCACTTGACATTCTAGTGTTGGGTATAGGAGACAATTCAATTACATGGCTATCTTACAATGAATAAAATTATGGGTACTACCCGAATCAATCAACACTATTACCTTTTTCTTCTTGATGTGTCCTTCTATCTTAAGAGTTTGAGGAGTGGTAATTATTACCAATGCATTACATGATATGGTCGGACTGATTTATTCTTCTTCTAGGGTTTTTTCCTAGTGTATATCCTCTACTTTTTAAGTTTATTCTTCATTTTCTTCCTCCTCTTCACAATCTATGTAAAAAAATTTCTTCTCAGCACACTTATGACCTTTAGTGTATTTGATACCATAACTGTAGCAAATCCCTTTTGCTCTTTTTTCTTCCATTTTTTGTGGTTTCAACCTTGTAGGTTGTGGAAGTCTAGGAGTAGCAACACTTCCATCTTTATAGATTTTAGTGGTAGGCTTCCTTGTCGCCATAATTTTACATTCAATTTTTCTTGCCAACCTGAATGCCTTCTCCAATGAATCAGGTTCCCAAACGCGAACTTCATGTTGGATGTTATCCTTTAAAGTCCCTATGAAGAGATCGATCCTGTGTTCCTCTGGAATATCAGTTACCCTTATATTCAATTTTTGGAAGTCCTCAATGTGCTGCCCCACTAAACCCTTTTGTTTTGAGATTTATAAATTGGCTAAAGAAGGTGTTGCTCTTTGTATCCTCATAATTTCCTATCATTTCCTCCGTAAAAATTGACCATGATAAATTTTTACGAGGAGGTGCCATCGATACCATACAAATGTATTTTGTTCTAAATGTAAGCTGCAATGCATCTTTGTGTGTTTTTCACATTATTGAGAGATCAAAATATTGCTCCATCTGTAGTATCCATGTTACGGGATCCTTGCCATCAAACTTCCTCATATCCATCTTTGGAATATGGTGGTTCTTCCATCCAACATTAGAGTTTATGAAATCACGATTAACAATTATTTTGTTCTCATCATGAGTTTCCTCTACCATATTTTCACCATTAGGAAACATTTCTTGTATCAACTATGTCAAACCTTCCATGTCTGATTTTATATCATTCTTCATGTTTTCCATGTGTCTTTCATGTCATCCATCTTAGCTTCCATGCCAGCTTCCATGCCATCCATCTTAGCTTCCATGACTTTCTTCAAACCCTCCATATTATTCTTCAAACCATCCATCTTCGCTTACATGCCTTTCTTCAAAACTTCCATTTCATTTTGTGTTGCTCTTTGCGAGAGCGAAATTTGGTGCACTTGCTCTTGTAATTTTGATAGATCATGTTGCAATTCTTCATCTTCATGAGTCATAGTAGAGTACTCTGAGGGCTTAATGGGTGTTTAATTCTTTTTTGGAGGCATTTCAGAACCCAATACTAAAATATATGCTCAATAGGCACTTGGAATCACTTCAAAATGATTTTTTTACACAAGACTTATGCAATTCGGAAAAAAAAAATACACACCTTTTTCTTGCTTTTGAGGAGATCGATATTGAAACTGAATTATTTTTGTGATTTTGGATCTTAAATAACTAAAATTTGGCCCTACAGTAGCCCTCTACATCCTCTTTTGAATGCCATAGGTCTAACCTGATTTGGATTCCTGAAGAAAAAGTTGTGTCCACTCTCCTACGATGACCTAATTATGGATTGGTTCAGTAGAGCGAACTTGTATGACTTGCCATGTGTCACTGTTTCCTCCTTTGGCTCTAAAATTGACAGAAAGGAAACCAAAATACGTGTACTTTTGGCCACTTTTTATAGAATTCCAATCTAATGCTCAGAGAAAGAGTTATGAAGATTTTACCACGATCACCTCTTTGAGATGAAATTCGGGAGCCTGAAAAATCCCTAACTTCCATAGACCATATCTCCGAAACTGTTGTGAACCAAGATCTGAAATTTTTTGACGATGTTCTTCGGGATTTCAGCTTCGCACTTTAAAAATTTCAGCTTCTAAACCTTCGTAGAAAAAACATTATAGCTAAAATTCCACGATGAACTGTTTGGTGCAGCGAAACCCTAGAATCCAAAGCTCTGATACCAAATGTTATGAAACTAGCTCCAAAAATAGAATAAAAGAGAGATTAACACCTTAGAAATCAACCACTTAAAGGGGGAAACCTCCAATACATTACATAAATGAAAAATTCTTGGATGTTTCAAATGAAAAAACCTCCTTTCTATATATAGGAGTCCATGGGGCCACAATGTAATCCTAGCCGACCTAACAATAATAATTGAAGGGCACAATAATAACAATATGGGGGTTATAGGGGTACAAAAATAACAATATGGAGGTTACACTAACAACAATAAGGGACTATACTAGTAATATAGGGACCTAACAAGGGTGGTCATCTATAAGAAGGAATGACATTGCAGTTAACCTATGGTTGGGAGGAGAATTGAAGTCCCTATCTCAGTTGTTAGTCACACAATTATCAAGATAAGTTTCTTACTCGGTCTCTGATCGTTTATGTATAATATGAATTTTGATTAATGTTTTTATATGAAAATGATTTATTGACACTATTAAGTAGGAATACGTACTCCTATATGTTTTCAATGAGAATATTTTATGAATGATTCTCATAGTTGCGAGGGATTGTAGATCTTTGTTTTGTTAATATGCTCCTTGCTTGAAGAATTACTTATATGCTTAGGTATGATTTCTTGACATAAACAATTAGCTCTTGCTGTTTGTGATTTCCATTACATGATATGTATGAACATCATGAATAGCTACTATTTAAAGTTTTTTTAAGGCTTGGGGTTAATACTATGTACGACTATGTAATAAACCCAATTAAATTGTTAGGATGGATTTAATGCCATGGTTTGTGTGCTATAATTTCCCAAGAAGTCTCTGTGTCTAAGAATTAATGAGGTTTTTGTTTAAGTGTTGTATATGGCATGTTGGAGATCAACATGGATTTTTGTTTTATGTTATACTTGTTTTACTCCTTTATTCATGGATCAGTAGATGAAGATAATGTATCGTATATATGCATCAATGGATCTAATGGTACCTAACAAACCCATCATGTGATTAATGAAATGTTGTATATCTAAGTTTGCAACTAATTCCCGGTTATGGTTTAGTAGATTTTTGTGCCTATTTGTAGGCATGTTGACAATATTATTGCCTTTATTGAGGCTATGTTCGATGTTTGGGATAATGGTGTTGGAGTGCAAGGTTCAACCCTATTGTAATAAAGGTGTTAAGCATTGCTCGGGACCGAGAATGGATTCACAAAGCCATTGAAGTCCTTAAGAATTTTGAGCTTGATATTTCTGAGTGACAATATTATATTTGTGGTCGAGGGATCCCTATTCAATTCGTAAATGAATTGCAATAATTCACAAAATAACAGAGGAAAATCATAGATTATCTTAATCATGGCTAAACACAATTTATGTCGCTTAATCACAAATCTTAGTGCATTTCTCATTTCTTAATCTAGGGAGTATTTATTAATCATGCGTTGCAACCCATCTCTGGGTTGTAACTCATTGGAGTGGTGTTATTAACATAAAGTGTGAAATGGAGTGTTTCCCTTCTCTTTGGCATGGAAATTGATGTCATGCTTTTCTTGGTTTGGGTATGATCCTTCCTTTCATCTTGGTGTGAAGGCATTTGACGCATTGATATGGAGTAATGGGAGGGAATTCAAGCGTCAACCACCCCCCCCCAAAAATTGTATAATCTGGAAGTGTTGATTTGCATAGAGTACTGAAACCTAGTGGCACCATTAACTTAGGATCTAGTGGTAGATGCCACGTAGTCTAGGTGAATTATGTGGATTATGCAAGGGAAGATGTAATAGATATATTGTCAATTTGGATTACTAATAGTGTGACACATGGTAGGTTTGAATGGTCTTTTTGAGTGGAAATTAGTTGTGGTTGACACATGGTACCTTCTATGGATTCCACATGTTAGGATTATGTCATCATGGCATCAAATAGAACTTGTCCTATGTGCTTGGGAAATGAATATCTTCCCATTAATTAATGAGACTCGTGCCTTTCCATCCAATACAAGTTCGGTTGTGCCCTTCCCAAGTGTTATCACTAGAAAATCGAACAAGCAAATATGACATTATCTAATGTTAGGCAGAAGGATTTACAGGGATGAGAGACATTAGAGAATCTGAAATATTCAAAAATCTCTATGGTCTGAAAGGAAAAATTAAATTGCACACAGAAGGAACCAGTTAAATGCACCTTTGCGCACATAATCCTTCAATAAGCGCGCCTTTGCACGGATTTTCCTCAAAAAGCCGTGCGGTCCTAAGAGTGGTGGAAGTCACTTTCTGGGACCACAAGGCACACTCCAGGACATTTATCCCACACTTGAGGCCACCTAAGGATAGCCGCCCAAGCCTCCTTAGGACCTCAAAGGAGAAAACAATGGAATAAATGTGGCACACAATGGAATCACCCTCCTCCCTTGGGTCACCATCCACAATGTACCAAGAGAGGGAAGGAGGATTTGAATTCTCCTATAAAATGCCACCAAGAGATGAAAAATATGAGAGCACATTGTTATGCTGGCTAGAATTTCCCCAAGAAATACCAGCAGTGTTTGATCCGGAGAAGAGATAGAGGGGACTCATATGTTGGCCATCCAACAACTCCAGTCCACCACAGTAGAGAGAGGGAGACTTTGTGCCAAGGTAGCTCAAAAGTAAAGACATCCTTGCATCGGGACTTAGAACCCCTAGTTCTAAGGGCCCCTTGGCAAGTGGGTTAAATTTTCATCCTCATTTCCTACCAGCACTCAATAAGAGGGGACGTAAGCACCACTGTTTGGATTATTGAAGTTATTTGACTCTATTTAGAGATTTTGTGTTATTTGTTTTCATTTTAGTTTAGTTTTTATGTTTCAATATGCATGTTATTTCTCTATCTAGTATGTTTATGTTTCAGCATGTCCCACTAACTTGCTTGACTCCTTCTATTTTCTGCCTGTGACCAATAACTTAAGAGGTAAAAATCACCCCTATTAAGCAAGTGTGATTTGGTACATTCGTGTGCCAAACACACCAACACAGGATTGGCGACTCCACTAACTTTTATTTCCAAGTTTATGTGGTTGTGCCTTTTTGCAGAGACCTCTGTCTTTTCTATGGAGTTGGGCTGGAACAACCCCCTTCTCTCCTTCATTGCCTGGTTCATCCCAAGTGACAGGTTGAAGCTGAAGATCTCCCAAAAAATTACATTGCAGGAAATTGCGCGACTTTCTTACAAACAGACGTGCCCCAATGCGCGTGTTCAGAGGTGACCTGCGCGCACAAATCGTGCCTATTTTAGCCTTTTGAGCGCGGAAACCAGAAGTAGGATTTTTCATACTATTTCAATATTTTTCTTGCTTTTAAAGGTGACTGGAATCCCATAATACATCTGCCAACATTGGTTGAGGTGCCCCGCAACTTGCTAAAGCTCACTCGTAGCTGCTTTTAGTATTCTAGATGTTAGTTTTATTTCAAGTTGATTTTTGCAAAGTTAACACATAGTTTAAGTAGGAGGAAAATTAACTTACATTCAGAAATAATTTATTTTTTGCGAATTTAGGTACCAAAACACCTAGATAATTAGCCAAAGTAAGTGGCCCAAGTCCACACATGCTTAGCTAGTTATTTTTTCATTTTTCTAGTGTAAAATTCATTAGTTTAGTTCAATTTTTACACTAGGATTTCGGGACCAGGATCGAATTTTGGATAGAAGAGAAAGTAATATTTGTTGCCTTTGCACCCTCTGGTGATCCTAGGCAAGCATATGAATACTCTCTATTGATAACTCACCATCTCCCTATAATTGATCATTTAGATTAACTAGGAAAAATTGAAAGTGGCCCATATCCGCATATGTTCTTCTTTTTTAGCAAGAAACAATAAAACATAGTTTAAATAGTGGATTTTGAAAAGGATCATCTCATATCCACATGTTAAAACTATGTGCTTGTTCACCGTTTTCTCACACAGATCCACACCCTAAGTGAAGTAAAGACACCTAAAACTAACTTAGTAAAACTCACTAAATTCTCCTCATCGGGGCCGCAAAAGAATTTATAGTCTAAGTTAGGACCAAGGGGGTGGGCATCCAATAAGCCGCCTTGGTCATTCTTCATCTTGAAAAATATAATTTGATTGTTTAGGGAAATTTCAAATCTGCCTATCAGCCCAGGGAAATGAAAACCCAAGCGCGACAGAGACCCGATCCAGAGGGGGTTAGGCTTAGGCACAATGCGTGTGGTATCAGTTGGGGCAACCTGACCCGGTTGATACTCGGTACTGTTAGTTGAACTACCAAGAAGCCCAAGACTCAAATTCTCATGTGGGATGGTGGTGCTTAGTGGCCAAAATTAGAGCGTCCTTTCCCTATAGGTGACAGTGCAAGCAAGCACTAGATCCTCTACCCTTACCTTGGTGGATTTTCTTCGGTTGACTGGGGGCATCACTATTTCTTTCGGGACTTTGTGCCAAAATTCACAAGATATGTTATCAAGGCCCAGTTACATTTGGGTGTGTGAGGATGATTAGGTCTTCTAGGATTTGAGTATCATACGCAAAAAACCAAAAACTATATTTTTTGATTGACTGGTCACATAGGATTAATCTAAAGGGAAAATTTATTTTATTTTCACTTTGTTTTATGTATGCGATCGAAATTATTATTTTATTATAATCTCTATCCTCTCAAATATTTCCAAAACCATACCTAGTCGACGCCAGAATGGACCCAACGGGACCTCGTCGATCTAGACGTATTTTGGACCTCCCCCCATTACCAGGAGGGGTTCCAGGTCTTTCGCCATTTAGGCGTCAAATACGGAACACTGCCACCCTTATTGATTCATGCTTTATCGGGACATCTTTAGTTGGGAACCCTAGTTCGTCTCCCAACGCCACACTGGTGAACACCCCCACAGGGTCACCACAAACCACTCCTCCCACAACCCCTAGCGGGCATAGGAGTGCTACCCATTTGGGAATCCAGGTGAATGCACAACAGGATATGTCACAGAAAAACCCTATTCCTAACCAGAACATTGTTTTTTCACAGGTCGCAATGGCTACAACCTCGCACTCACCTTTTCTAGCTTGGTTAAATATGTCAGATTTAACCAAGTTGACAAATGACCCCATTGCACACAACCCCATATGTCCTCCCACGCCCACAAAGCTCCCTTCGGACATTCCAAATTTCGAAGGAAAGCAAGCGGAAGACCCAGGAAATCATGTCATGACTTTCCACCTATGGTATTCGTCGAACAACATCGTTGATGATACTGTTCGACTAAGACTGTTTCAACGCACTCTAACCGAAGTAGAAGCAAAATGTTATGTGGAGCAGCCCTCTGCTACACATGGAACCTTTAGCGCCCTCGCCACTACATTCCTAACCTATTTTCAGTTACCCATCCACCACGATTTTGGAATGTAGTTACTGACCCACTTTAGGCAAAGCCCCACCATCCATATCTCGGACCATCTCCACGAATGGCGGCAGCGTCGTAGTTTGTGCAAATCCAAACTTGACTATCGAGTTCTGTTAGACTTGTTCCTAAAAACTCTCACTGCAGAGATTTCAAATTATGTGGTGCAACAAAAGCCCATATCCGAAGAGGACGTCATCAGTAAGGCACAATAGCTTGAGCTGATCTATACGTAGTCAGGGTATATTTACAATATCTTGTCGAATGCCCCGCACCTACAAACTTATAAAGAATTTTCAGGCACGTCAAACTCTATAGACGGTTTAATTGTGTCATTGACCCAAAATCACCTGAGCAGCAGCGTTCAATACCTCGGTTACACATATGATTCTACCTAGAACATACTACAACCCAACTACCAAATTCATCACATGCCTCCGCAAAATTTGACCAGTAAGGCGTCATCGTATCACCATCAGCATGGAGGACCCTACCCTTTGGCTCATGGAACCCAATACGCAGATAGACATGCTAATGGAAGAGCTTCCCCCCAACAACCATTCACAAACCAGGGACCTCAATATGCCCAAACCCCAGCAAAAGACTCGTCCATGCAGAATAATGCACAGGTGAACTTTATGCAACCCTCCCAAAACCAACTGTGCCAACCATATAACCAGGAGAATCCAAATTATCATCCTCATGTGGTTAAGAAAAAATGAAAAAAAAATCCTAAAGTAAATCCTGGAGGGGGGCAACAATCAACAACGCCCTCTTTAATCTCAGGTTGGAGGCAACTCCAACCAAAATAAAAACCAGGAGCCAAGCAACTCCCAGAGGCAGAAAAAAATGCCAATCCTTCGAACAAACCACTCTTGTTCGATCTATGGTGAGTACGGCCATTACACTCACCACTGTCTCGACCTCCCTGAGCTGAAGAAGCTACAGAGTAATCGTGGACAGGGGGGATCCTCCCAGTAGATAGCAGTCATGTAGGAGACTTTCCCCCATCAAGGGACAGTTATCATGCAGCAATAAACTCTCGATGATTCCAGAAAAAAACGGCCACAAAATCTACATGACTGGCGAAGAAATGTTTTTCCAGACTCGGAATCGAAATTACGACACCCCATCATACACCAACACGTTAGGGGCTAGTACCAGTGCACCAACAACACCTTTGACCATATCGAAGATGCCTATTGAACCTTTTCAAAAAATGGCTAAGGACCAACAAGGCAGGTAGGAAACTATTCAAAATCAGCCCATAACTATAGCATTGTGGATGATCTAGCTCAATCTCCCACCGATATGTCAGCTTTAGAGGTGTTATATTCATGCCCAAAGCAACGGAAAGCCTTAATTTCCGCATTAGGCACCATCGACCCTTCCAGTCGCACAATGGCCATTAAATCACACCACTCGGCCAAGTCTGTCACTATAGAAATGGCTATACACCCCTCTGTAAGGGGCGCCTCGCCACAATGATGCACCTGGAACCGATCAAGATCCACCCTCCTAGAGGGAAGTGGATACCAAAGTGCCTTGCCCTAAGGCAACAGCCTAGTCATAAAGTAGATATTCCTCTTCGAATAGATAGTGAGGTCACACCCACGTAGCACCATCACCTTGTGCCACTTGTTCCAACATTGGATCAACTAGCGCAAAAGTCGATCCTGTGATCGAAGAAGGTCATTCTCCAAAAATTTGAGGAGACCCCATCATGCCAACTGTTGGCACACCTGACCATCGGAAGCTAAAGCAGTACATAGCTCGGGCCAATCCCTCTCCCTCGACAACATCCTATCATCAAAATAGGAGTGCATCAGCAGCAAGAAAAACACCAAAAAATAAACAAAATTTCCAAAAAAAATTGCCAAAAATTACCTTGGTTCTCCGCACGCCTATTCCTCAGGAAAGCGCGAGGAGGGCGTGCATGTTATTCTCAAAGGCGCACAAAATGTGTGCCCAAAGCTTGGACAAGTGCACTAAAGGTGCACAAAACCTCCTTTTTGTGTGCAAAAGGTGAGCCAGTACACTGATCGCTCACGCGGTCAGGGGAAAAACTAGCTAAATCCATACAAACCAGTATTGTACAGACCCTGGCACTCACAGACTGAAAAAAATTAAAATGAAAGACGTCATGGAGTTTACCTGGAAAATAAATCGCTAATCCCAGGTACTCAGGTTGACCGCAACAGCAAGAATTGCTCCGCAAAAGCCTCTAACCTCTCAACACTCAACAGACACAAATGAACTAAATTGAGCCATATTCGCCTATAGTTCACCCTTTTCATAAACTTTGGAGGATCATAACAAAAGCTCATAAGGCCCAATCACTGGACCGAAAGCAGCACTGTGATCAGCGCTCCATAACGCCCACAGGCAGTGCCACACATTCACACCCTCGAAAAAAATAAATTTTCAGCGCCAGCAGGTATGCCCTCTCTCATCTTCTTTTTTAAGCACATGTCTTCCAAATAAATATTTGAATAAAGAAGATTCTTTCACTTGGGGTTTTTTTTTTTTGCAGGTAGTGTGAAAACCATCCACAACTCCATCCACTGAAAGTTCCAGAGTAGGTATCATTCTACCCCCAGCATGATAAAGTCCCAGAAAAACTCTGCATATCCTGACATCATTTCTCCATTAGAAATTAAACATATGTTCCAAACACCAGACCATGTTTATCATCACCTCACCATGCACATGATAAGAATCCTCGTTGGTTGGTAGAGCCTCCCCTCCATGGATCTTGTCACCCAAAGTAGGCCATATATCACAACAAAAATGACGCCATGACCATACCAATATAGTTCAAGAAGCACCTCATGCCCATTCACTCACCATGCATCAGGTCAATTTTTACCATATCAAAATAAAACCCCTTTCCCGGATGACCAGGTTGTGCACGCAGATTGAAATCACACTACTGCACCTCATATTTTACCTACTATACCTCCATCATCATAACCCATGTGCAATATTTTTTCATCTGCTTCATCTACCTCACACATGAGACCAGCCAATGTGGCCCCCACCCTCAGTAAAACACCTTCCTCACATCATCAGTGAGTGAACAGTTTCATGTTTTGTGGCACCCATCTCTGTGTTTTGTACAAACCAACCCCCATTATTTTATTCATTTGGTAAGTGTACAAAGACTGCAAATGACGCACTATGTCCCCCACCCACCTATTCATTTTTTCTCCCATGGCCGCAGTCCCTGGTCACCCTTGGTCGGAGTATTACACCCTCACACAAAAGCCACCATGACATTCATAACCAGTTTATACCCACCCTAGAATTCCTACCAACTCCAAGGATTTCCTCATCAAAAATAGTTATGACTGCCGCCAAGTTTCTTTTTATACTTCGAGCTTGGGCCACTGTATCCCCATCATCGGTTTTCAGTCACCCCTCGACATCATGCCTATTTTAAACCCATCACATCCAGGGTCCTGATCCTCCGTATAAGTGACCCCCTCGTTCGGTTGACGCTTCCTTTTTGTCGACATCAACACCTCTTTTACAAAAAGGAAGCAGTACCTTGGATCAACCCTGTCCATAAAAGGGACATCCTCGGGTGGCACTGTGGGAGACATCATTGCCCACAGGTGTCATTGATCCTCCTGACATTCGACTAAAACACACGTTTTCATGTCAATATGGTATCGTACCTTAAAACCATTGCACTTTGATCAAATTATTCGAAGACCCGTGCCTTTATAAGCATCTCTTTCAATAATGATTACACGTGAAGGTCCCAGCCACCGCCTATGCATACAATGCGCATTTATATGCCATAGCAAGTTTACGAATATGGGTACCACTTTCCACCTATAGTCAAAGAAAAACGCCCATGAGGGCGTCATTATTCACCGTCATCAACCAACGGATCACTACCATACTAGTGACGCAGACGGAATCTGTATATGTCACATAAATTTGTTTAACTAGCTAAAGCATCACAATAATGGGACATGCCCACCTCGTAGAAAATTTGTATATATTGTATTGTACCTTTACTTGCAGAGATCCCGTAGGACATGGTTGCTCTTCAAACCGGTGCAGGGTTTCTCCAACTCCGAGCTACATACAGTTCTCTCTCTCTCTCTCCACGCAGAAAAGAAACTATAAGGTATTTCAGCTATACAGTTCTTCCTAGACCTCACACATTAGGGGGAAACTGTTATCACTAGAATATCGGACAAGAAAATATGACATTATCTAATGTCAGGCAGAAGGATTTACAGGGTTGAGAGACATTAGAGAATCTGAAGTATTTAAAAATCTCTAAGGTCTGGAAGGAAAAATCAAATTGCGCACAAAAGGAACAAGTTAAATGCGCCTTTGCTCGCATAATCCTTTGATAAGCGCACCTTTGCGCATATTTTCCTTAAAAAGTCGCGAGGTCCTGAGAATGGCAGAAGTCACTTTCCGAAACCATAAGGCACACTCCAAGACATTTATCCCACACTTGAGGTTGCCTAAGGACAGCTGCCCAAGCCTCCTTAGGACCTCAAAGGAGAAAAAAATGGAACAAATGTGGCACACAATGGAATCACCCTCCTCTCTTGGGTCACCATCCACAATGTACCAAGAGAGGGAAGGAGTATTTGAATTATCCTATAAAAGGCCACCAAGAGATAAACAATATGAGAGCACATTTTTATGTTGGCCAGAATTGCCCCAAGAAATACCAGCAGTGTGTGATCCGGAGCAGAGATAGAGGGGACTCAGTTGTTGGCCATCCAACAACTCCAATCCACCACAGTCGAGAGAGGGAGACTTTACACCAAGGTAGCTTGGAAGTAAAGACATCCTTGCATCAGGACTTAGAACCCCTAATTCTAAGGGCCCCTTGGCAAGTGGGTTAAAGTTTCATCCTCATTTCCTACCAGCACTCAATAAGAGGTAAGCATCGTCATTTGGATTATTGAAGTTATTTGACTCTATCTAGAGCTTTTGTGTTATTTTTTTTAGTTTTATTTTAGTTTTTATGTTTGAATATGCATGTTATTTCTCTATCCAGTATGTTTATGTTTCAGCATGTTCCACTAACTTGCTTGACTCCATCTATTTTCTTCCTGTGACCAATAACTTAAAAGGGAAAAACCACCCCTCTTAAGAAAGTGTGATTTGGTACATTCGTGCGCCAAACACACCAACACACCAGGTTTAAATGTGATTAATATAAATAAAAACGAAATATTGTCTATCACTTGACATTCCTCACATCGCGCCCAATTTATTGTGGTGCGTTTGAAATAATTGGTGTGGAATCATAGAATGTGCATGACATAGAAATGTCCATCATGTAAATGTGTGGTGGTTGATGATTATGGACCCCCCCCCCCCCATTGGTTACTTTCGAGAAGGTAGGGGGGGCACAATTAATGTAGGCCACCCGCCTTACGAGCATTTTAGGTGAAAAGGATATCGAAGGGGGGGCCACAATGAATAAAATTCTTTGGTCAAATATAAATGGTTGAGTTGTGGCATTAAGTTTCATAGAGTTAAAAAATTGACCATGTGGGTTCTACATGGCAAAGTATAATTGGTCAATCTTCTAAGAGGGATAATTCTTGATCCAAAGTTCAGATAAAGAGGAAATTTATGTCACCGTAAGGCTCTTAAAAATCTTGATCCAACAATGATATTAGAAATTGATTATGATCATTCTTGGAATTGAGGATTTTTATAACCCCATATTCATAATAATACCATGGAGGTCAATTTAATTGAGAGTAACACCTCCCATTCAACCTAGAAGACTCCAAGGGGGTGTGAGGGAGAATTATAGTGTAGTATCAAAGCATCCAAGTTCAAGACTTGGATTGGATGGGCTCAAGGACATATGAAATAGAAAGAAAAGGTTCTACACTAGATCTTGAGATAAAAGTTTGCACTCTATTACAGAGTGTGGATTTTAAAGGATGATTTCGTTTGTGTGAAAATGTGTACTAATTGTAGAATTTTACTAGTAATTATGTGTTGAATGGATGTGTTTATATGATAATTGTGAACTAATAAAATGACATATTTTTATATGTTTGTTTTCTAACTGATTTTTAAGCTTGCAGATGTCATGGATGCTAGTCTTGGTAAAAATGATGATTGTAAATTTAGTGATAACATGATGGTAAACATGTTGATTTTCATCTTTTAATTTTTGGAATATGTGGTTGATGTGGGTTCTTAATGTGTGAACCACAAAAAAAATCAACATAATTCAGGCAAGCATGGTTATTGTTGGCATGACAAGGTAATAAGTCAAATTCTTTATGATGATGTAATTAACAACTATGTGTGTGTAACAACACATAAGAAGACTTAATTAAAACAAGAAATAAAATCATGTATAGTAGTATGATCCATCATAGCATGGACCAAGTCCATCATGATCAATAAGGGGAGAGTTCCCTGGTAGAGAAAAAACCTTCACGAACTTGAAAGCTGAGTTAAAGAGCTGCAAGGAAGAAAATAAAAGGCTCATTAGAAAGTAAAAATAGCAAGAAAAGCTAAATATAATGCTTATACAAAACCTTTCATACATGAAAGGGTTGTTGCAACACAAATAAACCTCTGAAGATATAGAGGAATGTCATGCTAACAAGGCCATAAAGGGACCTCATAAGGCGGAAGAGAAAATAAAGCCAATTTCATGTTGGCACCATGGAGAGGAACACTTGAGAAGATACTATCCTAACAGACAGTGAAATAAGAATAATAGTAGTTCATGTGAATTCCATACACATGAACCAACAATTTGAAATACAAAAAGAGATGAGGGAGAAACCCCTCAAGCTCCATGAGATATTGAAAAGTCCCTTATTAAACTATATTGAGGGATGTTGGAATTTTTAGTTTGTTATAAACCTTTGGAAAATCTTTGACTAAAACTTTGTGCATATATTAGTGATGTACACACCAAACACTAGAACTCATGGGATTGAGTTATTGGGTGCTAATGAATGATGGGAATGTTTTACATTTCTTTGTTGTTGTTATTGGTTGTAGTTTTATTGTTGCTTATGTTTGTTGACTTTGAGCATGGCCATGTTGCTTTATATTTTGTCATGTGCTTTCATTATGGACTTTATCTATTTTCTTTCCTTCTTTCCTTTTTGTGGTTTGGTCTTGGTGATTTTTTGGGAGTAGGAAAGGAAATAAAAGGGGATCTGAAGAAGATCTAAATAAAACTAAACTAGAAGTGAAAAACCCTTACTAGACCCTGTGCATAAGATAAATGGAATTAGAGAAAAGAATAAGATGAAAGAACAACTAGGTGGATTGGCTGAGTCCACATGAATAAAATGGACAATGACTTGACAACTATGAAAATAACATAATAAAGGAGTTTGCTTGACTGAATTTGTGCATGGAAAATATATATATTCTTTATTTTATGAATAGGAGAAAGATGAGAAAGTGAAATCAATGCATAATGATGTTGTTGGAATTTACATGTCATTTGTTGAGAACCACCATACTAGAAAGATAGGTAAATAATTTTTAAAAATATTATGACTATGTAAATGGTGTGAAAAATAGAAGTTGTGTTTACCTTGTTTTGAGTAACACGGTGAAGTTATTCAATGGATCCTGTTAGTGTCAATATTTGCATACTTCCACCAGGGATCAAAACACATTTTGCATGTGCATCTTAGGTTTCCCATTCTGAAGAAATTTTTCATCATTCCATTAGCTGATGATATAAAATTTTTCCGCTGGGGGTTGTCCTTATCAATAAGCTTCATTTTCCCTCAGAAGATCATATTGGCTAACTCATTTTCATGTCTCCCTTAGCATAACAACACCTATGGAAATGCTTTGTTCTCTTGGAAGTCTTTTAATTCAAAATTTCATTTATGAAAGTTAGGTCAAAAGCAGTCCCATTAAGTCATTAGGTTTTTATATTTCTCAGGGTCACTACTTCATTTCAAATAAGGTCAGCACATATATGAGAGGGACTAAATAAGATCATCATGGTGTAATTATTATACTTTCCAAGTTGTATTTTTTCAGTTTAATGATTTTTATATCAAAATGTCATTTTGATATAAAATTCAATATGTAATTTATTTATATTTTTCCAAATGTAATTTTATGTTCTTGTATGTAATAAATTCAATCTCGAGCTATCAAAATGAAATCATGTCCAGCCTAAGTGGAGCAAAGAAATACAAACTCCATGTTTGATCAGCTTGCAATGCCAAAAATTCAGATAATTAAAGAGTATCAGTGCCAAAGTGGAAAAGTGAACATTAGAAAAGTGGGTGATTCAAATTAAATTTCAAATCCACTCAAGCTATAAAGCCTATCAAACACCTCAAAGAAAGTCATTGGTTTCATTCATCCATCAAGATTTTCCAGCAAAGGAGAAATTTCGAGTTTTCTGAGCATTTTGGGTCAAAATTTCAAGGCGTTGCACATTTGCATCTTGGCGTTGCGCGTTCACCCAGCCACGCTGCACGTTTTCCCAAAAACAACAGACCAAAATACACAGGTGTTGCGCGTTTTCAGGGTGGCGCTGCGCGTTTGTCTTGGCGCTCCGCGTTTTCCCAGTGGCACTGTATGTTTGCACAGTGAGGGTTTTGAAGAATTTCACCACCTCCATCAAGCTCAAATCTCCTCACAAACTTCTCCAAGGAGATTTAAATCAATAATTTTACCCTAAACCATTTCTCTTCACATATATTTGGTGTTCCATTAAATATTTGAGATGCTTGTTTCCATGAAACCCTAGTTTCATTTCCTTCCCAAACCCTAGTTCCATTTCCCTCCCATTTTCATGCACCATATACCTGTTCATGTCCCTAAAATACATATATCAGTCATACATATTGTTAAATCCTAGGGTTTTCATAGACCTAGGTTTTCATTTACACTCATTCCCTCCATTTGCCTAAGCTAGCCATCTCATCTCTCACTCCCTTCATCTCATTCCATTTACCCTAGGGTTTCCCAAGCCTTCAAATTCAAGATGTCTGAAGAGGAGGAAAGAGTTGTCAGTGAGGAACAAATACCAAGGAGAACTAACCACAAAGGAGGGAAAATCAACATATATGAACCAATAACCACAAAGGATCTCATGGCTTCTCCTCTCACTATGTCATGTTTTAAACATGTTGGTTGTTTTGAGTTTTGTGAGAAAGTGCAACAGATTCAGTATCACCCTGTGTTGACAAGGTTTTTTATCAAAAATATTCATGATAGGCAGGTCACTCATGCTGGGGTCACTTTTACCATGTCCACCAATGCCATTTTAGCTACTACAAGGATCCCTAATGTGGGAGAGAAATGGTTTAAAAAAGGAAACCTTGATCTGAGCTATTATGAACCATATCTCAAACCTAGATATAAGGATGATAAGAAAACCATTTTCCCTTTCTCTCATCTCCTTGATTGGTATATCCCTATGATTAAAATAATCATGAAGTACTTCACTTGTGAGGGGAGGTTTTCTCGACTCTATTCATACCATATCTGACTCTTCATGCACTTCACTAGAGTCATAATTCTTCACATACCTTACTATCTCTCCCGCAACATTGAAAAGATGGCATACATTGTACAAAAGAGGGATTCTAATCATCAAATGCAGAGTCCTTTTCACCATTCCCTCATCAAGGTGATATTCATGCATTAGCTTGAGCATAAGAACATCCCATGGCCGGACACATTCATTGCAAATGAAGTTTTCACTACCCCACCTAGTCATAATGAGCAGAGTATCCCTTCATCATCTCATTCTCCCATATCCACTTCTCCATCTCAGTCTGCTGCTCATACATCATCACCTAGTCATATCCATTCACCTCATGTTGATCCTACTTCTTCACCTTTCCATAACCCTTCATCATCACATCATGATACTGAGGCATCAAGTAGTGAGAAATACATTAAGGCAACTTGGGCTAATGTGACTGAAGTTGAGCCATTTCCCAAGACCTATCAGAGAGGCCACAAGCATGTGTTTGCTTCACTTTGAGTGAAAGGGGTCATGCCTTCTTCATCATCAAAACAGGTAGACAAGGGCAAGGAAAAGGCTAAAGATCCAATCATTGAGGAGCAGGAGGATAAACATGAAACAAAGCAGGAGTTTGAGTTGATTAACCTTGATGAGGAGGATGAGGACAGAATCACTAGTGCAGTAATCAGAGGCAAGGAGGAAAATATTAGTGAACTTCAAGCTAATCTTGACAGAGCACAATATGTGATTTATTTTCTTGAGCAAGAAAATCAGTAGCTGAAAACCAAGAAAATAATTGATGAGCTCGGGAACATCAAAGAAAAAAGAGAGGAAAAAAATTCCAAGGACTTTTTGGAGGAGAACTTAGACAGATTTGGTGAGATTGATGATGAGGAAGATCAGCCTCCAAGACAGAGACCAAAGACAATAGGGCTAAAGAGATCTTTAGCTTGGGAAAGATAGAAATAAATTCAGTTGGCAGAGAAGCTCACTCCAAGTGAGCTGCTTGCCCTTGAGATTAGTAGGGATAGATATTCATTGCTTGATAGACCCAATTTTCATTTGGAGAGTTTGCTAGAGAATGCCAAAATGGACAGTGATGTTCAGAGGAAAATGGCAAAGAACTATGCCATGAGGAACAAAATTGCAAGGGCCAAGCTCAAACGAGCCCATGTAAAAATTCAAGCTTTGACCAAGAAAAAGGAGAATGATAGGTTAGACATACTTGTTGAGGTTTCTCTTCATGCCTCAAGCCCTTGATTAGCAAGTAACCTCACACATTTTGGCAAGTTTTTGGCACATTTGGCGCTTTAGTGCATTTTTTGTTTTTTGAGCCTCCAAATGAAAAATGGACACCACCATTGTGTTCAGAATTATTAATACATCAACCCTAAAAAGTTTTAGAAAATTTGGAGGAGAAATGGTCCCTAAAAAGTGAAAAAAACCACCAAATTTTCATGTTTCTGCCTCCTTTTTTACTTTGGCACTGCGCTTTTACTAGTCTTGGGAGATTCACTTTTTAATCAGGCAGATGGGCACCATTTTGGAAATTGGAGGCATATTTGGAAACTAGACTCATAGAGCTTACCAATGAGCTATCTTGGAGCTGATTTGGACACTGGGAAGGCCTCCAAAAGTGTCTTGCAAAAGAAGTTATTTTTCTTGTCATGGTGCTGCGCGTTTGCCAAGAAAATGCAATTTTCATCATCTTCAGCAAATTTTGACTTTTTGATTTTTTTTATCTTGGGAAATAAGAACTTACTGATGTAAAAGGTCAAGATAAATCTAAATTTCATGTTTTTATTTTTATCTAAGGTATATACATTAGATAAGTCCTCTAGAGGTCAAATGAATCAGTTTCCTCTCTTTTAGAGGCAAATTGTTGGGTCTTCCTAGTCTTTAGATTCTTGTTTGGGAGTATGTGAAATTGATCCCTATCTCATGGATTCGACTCCCTAAGGCTAGGGAGAGTGTTTTTGAGGTCTATATGATTTATTTCCTCAGTCATTGTAATGTTTGGATTCACTTGGAGCTTTGTCATCTCAAGAGACATATTTGTATCAGTTTTGGCTTGGACATTAATCAAATTTGCAGCTATTTTTATGGGATACATGTTGTATTTTGTTTAGTTTCAGTTTCTTCTTTATGCTCATATGTTATAATTTTTTGTTACTTCATCCATCATTTCATTTCTATTAGATGTATTTTTTCAATTTAGATGAACAGAATCCATAATTTCTATGCTCTATTTTGGGTAAACATTCATAATTTTAATTTCTTTTCTTTAGAAATAAACCTTGAATTCACCATGCTCTTTCTAGCTCCTCACCTATCTTAAACATCCCATCATCAAATCCCTAATTTGATAAACATTGTACCTACCTTGCCCCATAGAACAACCTGCAAATTTTGACCTAATTTCCTTGCCCTAGCTGCTTGACTCATTCTGATCCAGCAAAACCCTACACAATCAAAAATAAAAACCCTCAGCTACTATACCTAGCCTAATATCTTCTTTCCTCAGTAATTTTGGCTATGATCCTTACGGAGAGAGCCCTCTACTGGCCTAGTAGGGCTAGCTACTTCGCTAAGCGTGGTTTGAGGTTACCTCGGAATTTCCTTCTTCAGCCTGAGGTTCAATCCGAGTGATAACATTTTGGCAACTCTGCTGGGGAAGAAAAGTGTGATCAGATCAAACCTAGTAGTCAATTTTCATTGAAATTCTTAAACTTGTGGATGATAAGTTTAGAGTTTATTCAAAGGCTGAATTGAAAAAAATTTAAAGTGAAATTTTTTTTTTGAAATTGGACATACTGGCTTCCCAAATATACACTAGATCAAATCTCGATCTGAATCCTCCCACCATTGTTAGTGATCCTCAGAAAATTGGAAGAAAAGCTAAAGCTTTTTTTGAGACATCTAGTTCTCCCAGAAATCAATCAGAGAGAAGTTCCATTCCCATAGCTAATTCATTCCCTCGAAAGTTAGAAAACTTGCAAGATATTGAATTTGATATAAATTTTGAACAAAGCTTATTCTGGAGAAAATATTTGAGTTGGATTGATGAAACAGTTGTTGATTCTTCCATTTCCTTTCACAGTCTTGTTGAAGATCTCTTTTCTCATTCACAATCAAGTTCACAATTAGGGTCACAACTTTTACAAGTTCTTAAATATCTGCAGAACTACTCTTCGAAAGTAAACCCTTGGGTAATAAACAGACCTCAGATCTCATCTTCTTCTACCATCACTTCATCCACTTTTCACACTACTCAATCAATAACCAATCCTCCCTTGGTTACATTCATCACCCAAATCCATGTTATAAACCTTGTTATAAATCCTCCACCTCCAGTCATCATGGCTGCAAGATATGCCCCCTTGTTCTCCCTCATAACCCTGGTGCTATGCCCCAAGATTACCAAACTAAAATCCCTTTGTTTGACAATACTCAGCCTGTGATAGAACAAAATCACATAGATAAGATGAATGATTTCTTTGATCTTCATGAAGTTGATATTGAGGATGTGAAGATGAGGTTGTTTGCATAGAGTCTGGGAGGGGAAGTAAGAAAATGGTTCAGAGCTCTACCAATAGCCACTACTGACACTCTATAAGATTTTCATCGTCAGTTTGTAGAAATATGGGAAGAAAAGAAAAATCCCCTTCAAATTTTGTCTGAATATGAGAACATCAAAAAGAATGTTGGTGAGACTGTGCAAGATTATTGTGTGAGATTTAATGCAGTGTACAATGCTCTCCCTACACATATCAAACCACCAGAGGGTTTGGATCTAGTCAAATTTTCGGATAGATTTGATACTGATATGGCATACCAGTTGCGTGAACGAGATCCTACAACTTTAGCAAAGATGCAAAATAATGTTGTAAGTGTAGAAGCAAATTTGCTAGCCAAAAGGGAAAGGATGAGATCTGAAAAGAGAGTGACCATCAAAGAAGAGACATATACTTCTGATGCAAAAATGGATTCATTACTCTGAACTATGGAAAGAATGGTTGAACGATTATCTATCTCAGATAGACTTGAACCACAGATTCGGAACCCAAATTTCAGAGGACAACAGTAGCCTCAGTTTAGAATCAAACAAAGAAAGCAGAAAGCACCCGACCAAGCAAACAACAGATTCAGTCCTCGTTGCATCAGAATTATGTCCAAGGAGTGGAAGAGGAAGAATATGAAGATCTAGCGGCTGAAACAAATCATTTCTTTACAGCAGATGGCTTGCCCATGTTCCTGACTGAAGATGAAGAGTATACCGAAAAATTGGATTCTCTAAAAGATGAGGACTATATCTTGGAAAATGATGATGATTTGGAAGTTGAATCCGATGATTACCAGCATGGGTATATGAATGCTTTGAGTGCATAGCGGAAACAATATTCTTTAAGGAGCAGAGATGTACCTGTTAATCCTATTCAGAAAAGGAAAGAGGTCCAGTCAAAGAATGATCTTCTGAATAATCAGAGAAAGGGTAAATAACATGCAGATCATAATCATAGCAACATCATCCAGCCATCAACAAGCTCAGCTACTAAAGATAAAGACACTCACAAAAAGGAGAATGTAGCAAAGGATCACCATGATAGAAGAGAGACTGTTGTCAAAAAGGTAGATAAAGTCACAACTTTTAATTTAGAAAATGAAATAGCTAAATTGAAAGTTTCCATTCCTTTTACAGAAATAGTAAGAATAGTCATTACAAACATTAGGTGTCTAAAATGTTGCTATTTGATCCTTTGTCCGATATGGTTAATGTTGAAGATGACCACCCTGAGCTCATTTTCGGTCCATCTATAGATGGTCAGTTAGAAGAGAGTGAGGTTCCCCCTTTTTATTTAAGACTTAGACTACATGAGTACATACTTCATAATGCTATGCTTGATTTTGGGGCTTCTCGAAATTTAATGCCTAAGGCTACTATGGAAAATATGGGCATGGATATCACCCGACCATATCATGATTTGTATTCATTTGATTCTGGTAGAGTTTGCTGCATTGGTCTCATTAAATATTTAGTGGTTTCCCTAGATCAAATCACAGCCAAGAATTTTTTGATGGATGTGGTGGTGGCTGATATAGCACCTCGTTTTGGCATGCTGTTGTCTAGATCATGGGGAGCCAAACTCAAAGGTACTTTACAACTTGACTTCTCTTATGCTACTATTCTTGTTTTTGGGAAATTGAGGAAATTGTATCAGGAAAAGAAAATGAAGTATATGATAACTAGTAAGGAGAAGCCCATAAATCATCCAATACAGGTTGTACATACAGATCTAGAATATTTTATTTTATATAATGATGGTGATTTGAATGATGTGAATAATCAGCTAGTAGTAGTAGAGGATGTACCAGAAGTTTCAGAGAGTTTTAGAGCAGTTCTTGATAAGGAAAAAGAAATGGTCACTTCTTCTGAATAGCCTTCAGAAGAACAGAAAATCAGTATAGATCATAAAGATGAGGTGACTATCCAAGGTAAATCAGAACCAATAGTTAAATTTCAGCATCTAGAAGATGAAGATGGACTTTGGAACATGGATTTAGACGATGCTTTGGATAAAGAAGGTGTAGATATTGGTATTTGGATCTGAAGTCCTATTGGTAATTCAGGTGGAATTCCAAGTAATGTTAGAGAATGCTCTTATAAATTGGCTTTTGACTGGTCTAACAACAAAGAAAAGTATGAAGCATTGATCACAAGTCTTAAAATTTTGAAGAAGCTTGGTGCAAAAAGGATTTCTGTTTATGGTGATTCTAAGCTTATCATAAAGCAGTTGAAAGGAGAATATCAAGAAAAACATGCAGTCTTGGATATCTTAAAATTTTATCTTGAATATACATTAACATCAGTACCAAGAAATCAAAATATCATTGCAGATTCGCTTGCTACGTAGCAAGTAATCTCAAAATTCCTATGAAATCAAGTAATAAATTTGAAATTCATGTCAAACATAGACCTAGTGTTCCTGATAATTTAAGGTACTAGCAAGTTTTTTGGGATGACAAAGAAATTAATAGCTTTTTGCAGAATGAAGGAAAGTTCAAAGATTATTTTATTGATGACGTTTGTGATTGTGATGATCAAAACATAGAGGCCAATCAGATGAATATTTTGCAGCTGAAATATAATATTATTCCTTGAGGTCTTATAACTTTAGAAGAATTGTTTGATTAGAATGATGTGGCGAGAAAACCAACATTGACTCCTACAGAAAAGGGTGTGGGAGACGTGAACATCGAAACAACAGAAAAGCCCAATATGGTTAAGCTGTCTAATACATTATCTCCCGAGGCAAAAGATAAGTACATCAAATTGTTATTTAAATTTTCTAATATTTTTGCATGGGATTATGCAGATTTGAAGGTATATGACAAGAATATTATTCAACACACTATTCCCATCAAGCCGGATCAAAAACCCTTTAGACAGAAGTTGAGAAGGATAAATCCAAGATTGTTGCCATCCATCGAGAAAGAGGTAAATCAATTGTATAAATCTGGTATCATTGTGACAATTAGGTTTTCTGATTGGATTTCAAATTTGGTTCTGGTAAGGAAAAAGAATGGAGAGATAAGGTTGTGCATTTATTTTCAGAATTTGAATAAATTTTTTTAAAGGATAATTACCCCTTCCTAAGATGGACCATGTTCTGTAAAGGGTAGTTGGAGCATCACGGATGTCACTACTTGATGGTTATTCAGGTTATAATGAGATTTTGGTACATGAAGAAGACCAAGGTAAAACTGCTTTCACAACACCGTGGGGGACCTTTCAGTATGTCAAAATGCCATTTGAACTCAAGAATGCAGGGGCTACTTTTCAACGGGTGATGGATATAGCCTTTTTTAATGAGAAAGATGTTTCCTTAGTGGTGTATTTAGATTATTTAATAGTGCTTTCTAGTTCTGATGATCAGCATTTGTATCATCTGAGAAATTTTTTTCAGAAATGCAGGGAGTTTGGAATTCTCTGAATCTGAAAAAAGAGTCTTTTTTCCATGGAGGAAGGAAAAATTATCGGTCATATAATTTCCAAAGATGGCATTCGCATTGATCCTTCCAGAGTAAAAGAAATTCAACAAATATATTTTCTGCATAATAAAAAGGAGATACAAGCTTCCAATGGTAATATGAACTTCTTATGCAAATTTGTTCCTAATTTTCCTGAGCATTTACGTGAAATGACTAATATGTTGAAAAAAGGACAGTAGTGTAAAATGGACCACTTATGCTATGAAGTCTTTCAACTTGGTAAAGCTTTCTTTAACCACGGCCCTTGTTTTGGTTAGTCCAAATTATACTAGTGATTTTATAATATTTTCATTTTCATCTGAGCACACCTTGGCTGCGATTTTGATTCAAAAGAAGGATCAAGTTGAGTAGCCCATTTCTTTATTCATTCAAGCCATTAGAGATGCTTCTCTTCGCTATAATATTATTGAGAAACGAGTTATATCCTTAATCAAAGCTTTGAAGGATTTCTGGATCTATATTCTACAATCACATACTATAGCTTATGTTCCAAATGCAGCGGTAAAAGAAGTTCTCACACAGACTAATCCTAAAGGTTGAAGAGGACTAATCCTGAAGGTCGGAGAGGTAAGTGGATAGTATCAATGCTAGAGTATGATCTCGAAATCAGACCCACCAAGTTTATCAAGGGACAGGGGTTAACCAAGCTCATGGCTGAATCCAATTTGCATTATTTAGACATAAACCTCATTTCAGCAATGTCAGATGATGAAGAATATAGCACTCTAATACAGGTATCAAAAATGCTTCTCACTTCACCATGGTATTTAAATATAGTGTATGTTCTTCATCATTTATTTCCTCCTCCTAGAATGTCAAAAAGTAAGGGTAGGTCATTGAAATTAAAATATGCTAAATACTGCATTCTAGGTAGTGCCCTTTACTAGAAAGATCCATGAGGTGTTCTTTTGAATTGTCTAGTTGAAGATGAAGCTAAGAAGGTAATGGATGGCTTCCATAGGGGAGATTTTGGAGGCCACTTGTTTTGGAAAACAACAGCAAACAAAGTGTTGAGAGCAGGGTATTATTGTTCGACTCTATTTTCATATTTGTACAAAATTATCACAAACTGTCATGAATGTCAATTTTTTCAGGGAAAAAGGAAACTCCTTCCTCTTTCGCTAAATCCTATTGTAGTAAATGCTCATTTTCAATAGTAGGGACTTGATTTTATTTGGTAAATTCATCCCACATCATCAGCACATCATAGATTGATTCTAACAGCCACCAACTACTTCACCAAGTGGATCGAGGCTATTCCTACAAGGCAAGCTACGGACACGGTAATTATTCAATTTTAGAATCCAATATTTTGTCTCGTTTTGGTTGTCCTCACAAGATTAATATAGATAATGTAGCAGCATTCAAGTCAAAGAAGATGATTGAGTTTTGTCACAAGTATAATATCAGGTTGGGCCATTCCACCGCATATTATCTACAGGGCAATGGATTAGCTTAGTCCTCTAATAAATCCTTGGTTAATATCATTAAGAAAATGTTAGAGGAGAAAAAAAAAATTGGCATAGAAATCTTACCAATGCTTTGTGGGCAGATTGAGTGAGCACTAAGAAGTCTATAGGTATGTCACCCTTTGAACTGGTTTATGGTACAGATACAGTGTTTCCTACATCACTTGCAGTCCCAGTTATGAGATTATTGTAGGAAGCAGGAAGTGAAGAAGATGATATTCAATGTCGGATCAATCAAATGATTCACCTTCAGCAAACAAGGGAGGAAGTTTCTCAGACTACTTCTAAAATTCAGGAGAAAATCAAAAATATTTATGATCGGAAAACCAAGGCAGATAAGTTTCAGCTGGAAGATGTAGTGTTGTAGTGGGATGCAAGAAATGAAGATAAAGGAAAGCACGTGAAGTTTGAAAATATTTGGAAAGGACCCTATAAGATCTTAGCTTATCGACGATAAAATGCCTGTTTGCTGAAAGAGATGAATGGACAAGAATTTTCAGGATGACCAGTCAATGGTAGGCTCTTGAAACATTATTATTTCTGATGCAACTTCTGAGAGAATGTTTCACTTTCATTGTAAATACCAATTTATATTTTCTACAAGGTTTGGAGCAGAAAATCATCTAGGCTTGGGGCCCGAAGTGAAGGCTATAAAGCTTGTTTATTTTCTGTTGTTTAGAAAGTTTTTGAGTCGGTTTTGAGTTAGTGTCAGAGTCATTTTTTGAGTCAGTTCTCAATCACTTTTGAGTCAGTTTAATAGTTTGCAGTATTTTAAATTGTTTGACCATATTTTCCCAATGGTTAGGTATTTGGTCTATGGTGTTCTTGACACCTCCAAGGAGCTGACATCCCCAATAAGGCCAATTTTAGGGTCAGTATTTTCATACTTCCACCAGGGATCAAAACATATTTTGCATGTGCATCTTAGGTGTCCCATTCTGAAGAAATTTTCCATCATTCCATTAGGTCATGATATAAAATTGTTCCATTGGTGGTTGTCCTTGTCAATAAGCTTCATTTTCCCTCAGAAGATCATATTTTTTGACTCATTCTCATGTCTCCTTGATAATAACAACACCCATGGAAATGCTTTGTTCTCTTGGAAGTATTTTAAGTCAAAATTTCATTTATGAAAGTTAGGTCAAAAGCAGTCCCATTAGGTCATTAGGTTTTTATATTTCTCAAGGTCACTCCTTCATTTCAAATAAGCTCAGAACATATATGAGAGGGACTAAATAATATCATCATGGTGTAATTATTATACTTTCAAAATTGTATTTTTTCAGTTTAATGATTTTTATATCAAAATGTCATTTTGATATAAAATTCAATATGTAATTTATTTATATTTTTCAAAAAGTAATTTTATGTTCTTTTATGTAATAAATTCAATCTCAAGCCATCAAAATGAAATCATGTCCATCCTAAGTGGAGAAAATTAATCCAAACTCCATGTTTGATCATTCTGCAATGCCAAAAAGTCAGAGAATTAAAGAGTATCAGTGCCAAAGTGGAAAAGTGAACATTAGAAAAGTGGGTGATTCAACTTAAATTTCAAATCCACTAAATCTATAAAGCCTATCAAACACCTCAAAGCAAGTCATTTTTTTTCATTCAGCCATCAATGGTTTCCAGCAAAGGATAAATTTTGAGTTTTCTGAACATTTTGGGTCAAAATTTCAAGGCGCTACGCATTTTCATCTTGGCGTTGTGCGTTTGAATTGGCGTTGCGCATTCACCCAGCTGCACTACGCGTCTGCCTGAAAAAACCTGACCAAAATACACTAGTTTTGTGCGCTTTCAGAGTGGTGCTACGCATTTTTCTTGGCGCTACGTGTTTTCCCAGCGGCGCTACGTGTTTTCACAATGAGGGTTTTGAAGACTTTCACCACCTCCGTCAAGCTCAAATCTCCTCACAAAATTCTCCAAGGAGATTTAAATTAGTAAGTGGACCCTAAATCATTTCTCTTCTCATATATTTGGTGTTCCATTAAAGATTTGAGATACTTGTTTCTATGAAACCCTAGTTCCATTTCCTTCCCAAACCCTAGTTCTGTTTCCTTCCCATTTTCATGCACCATATCCCTGTTCATGTCCCTAAAATACATATATCAGTCATACATATTGTTAAGTCCTAGGGATTTCATAGACCTAGGTTTTCATTTACACTCATTCCCTCCATTTTCCTAAGCTAGCCATCTCATCTCTCACTCCCTTCATCTCATTCCATTTACCCTAGGGTTTCCCAAGCCTTCAAATTAAAGATGCCTGAAGAGGAGGACAAAGCTGTCAGTGAGGAAAAATTACCAAGGAGATTTGACCACAAAGGAGGGAAAATCAACATATATGAACCAATAACAACAACGGATCTCATGGCTTCTCCTATCACTATGTCGTGTTTTAAACATGTTGGTTGTTTTGAATTTTGTGAGAAAGTGCAGCAGATTCAGTATCACCCTGTGTTGACAAGGTTTTTAATCACAAATCATCATGATAGGCAGGTCACCCTTGTTGGGGTCACTTTTACCATGTCCACCAATGCCATTTCAGCTGCTACATGGATCCCTAATGTGGGAGAGAAATGGTTTAGAAAAGGAAACCTTGATCTGAGCTATTATGAGCCAAATCTCAAACCTAGATATAAGGATGACAAGAAAACCATTTTCCCTTTATCTCATCTCCTTGATCGGTTTATCCCTTTGATGAAAATAATCATGAAGTACTTCACTTGTGAGGGGAGGTTTTCTCGACTCTATTCATACCATATCCGACTCCTGGTGCACTTCACAAGAGTCAAAATGCTTAACATACCTTACTATCTCTCCCGCAACATTGACAAGATGGCCTACGTTGTACAAAAGAGGGATTATAATCATCAAATGCATATTATTTTTCACCATTCCCTCATCAATATTATATTCATGCATCAGCTTGAGCATAAGAACATCCCATGGGACACATTCATGCAAATGAAGTTTTCACCACCCCACATAGTCATAATGAGCAAAGTATCCCTTCATCATCTCATCCTCCCATATCCACTTCTCCATCTTAGTCTGCTGCTCATACATCATCACCTAGTCAGATCCATTCACCTCATGGTTATCCTACTTCTTCACCTTTCCATAACCCTTCATCATCACATCATGACACTGAGACATCAAGCAGTGAGAAAGACATTGAGGAAACTTGGGCTAATGTGACTGATGTTGATCCATTTCCCAAGACCTATCAGAGAAGCCACAGGCATGTGTTTGCTTCACTTGGAGTGAAAGGGACCATGTCTTCTTCATCAGAAAAATAGGTATACAAGGGCAAGGAAAAGGCTAAAGAGCCAATCAGTGAGGAGCTGGAGGATAAACATGAAACAGAGCAGGAGTTTCAGCTGATTGACCTTGATGAGGAGGATGAGGACATAATCACTAGAGCAGTAATCAGAGGCAAGGAGGAAAATATTAGTGAACTTCAAGCTAATCTTTACATAGCACAATATGTGATTGATTTTCTTGAGCAAGAAAATCAATAGCTGAAAAACAAGAAAATCATTGATGAGCTCAGGACCATCAAAGCACAAAGAGAGGCAAAAAATGCCAAGGCCTTGTTGGAGGATACCTTGGACGGATTTGGTGAGATTTATGATGAGGAGGATCAGCCTCCAAGATAGAGACCAAAGACAATAGGGCTGAAGAGAGATTTATCTCAAGAAAGACAGAAAGAAGCTGAGTTGACAGAGCGGCTCACTCCAAGTGAGCTGCTTGCCCTTCAGATTAGCAGGGATAGAGAGTCATGGCTTGATAGATTCAATTTGCATCTAGATATTTTTATAGAGAAGGAAAAAAAGGACAATGATATCCAGAGGAAAATGTCAAAGCATTATGCCATGAGGAACAAAATTGCAAGGGCCAACCTCAAACGAGCCCATGCAAAAATTCAATATTTGACCCAGCAAAAGGAGAAGGAGAGGTTAGAAATAATTGTTGAGGTGTCTCGTCATGCCTCAAGCCCTTGATCAGCAAGCAACCTCACACATTTTCACAATTTTTTGGCACATTTGGCACTTTAGTGCATTTTTGTTTTTTTGAGAAATTTTGGCACACAGAAAATCTACCAAAAGCGCAGCGCCCTTTGCACTGCGCTTTTTTTTGGAGCTTCCAAATGAAAAATTCCCGCCACCATTGTGTTCATAATGATGAATACATCAACCCTAGAAATTTTCAGAAAATTTGGAGGAGAAATGGTCCCTCAAAATTGCAAAAAACCACCAAATTTTCATGTTTCTGCCTCCTTTTTTACCTTGGCCCTGTGCTTTTACCAGTCTTGGGAGATTCACTTTTTGACAGTGTATATGGGAACCATTTTAGAACTTCAGGCATATTTGGAAACTAGGCTCAGAGAGCTTTCCAATGAGCTATCTTGTAGCTAGTTTGGAGACTAGCAAGGCCTCCAAAAGTGGCTTGGAAAAGAAGCTATTTTTCATGTCATGGAGTTGCGCGTTTGCAAGGAAAATGCAATTTTCATCATCTTCAGCAAATTTGGACTTTTTGATTTTTATTTTTTATCTTGGGAAATGAGAACTTACTGATGTAAAAGGTCAAGATAAATTTAAATGTCATTTTTTTATTGTTATCTAAGGTAGATACATTAGATAAGTCCTCTAGAGGTCAAATGAATCAGTTTCCTCTCTTTTAGAGGCAAATTGTTGGGTCTTCCTAGTCTTCAGATTCTTGTTTGGGAGTAGGTGAAACTAATCCCTATCTCATGGATTCAACTCCCTGAGGGTAGGGAGAGTGGTTTTGAGGTATATATGATGTATTTCATCATTCATTGTAATGGTTGGATTCACTTGGAGCTTTGGCATCTCAAGAGACATGTTTGTATCAATTTTGGCCTGGACATTAATCAAATTTGCAGCTATTTTTATGGGATCCATGTGGTATTGTGTTTAGTTTCAGTTTCTTCTTTGTGCTAATATTTTAGAATTTTTTTTTACTTCATCCACCATTTCATTTCTATTAGATGAATGTTTTCGAGTTATATGAACAGGATCCATAATTTCTATGCTCTATTTTGGGTAAACATTCATAATTTGTAATTTCTTCAGTTTAGAAAGAAACCATGAATTCACCATGCTCTTTATAGCTCCTCACTCATCTTAAACATCCCATCATCAAATCCATAAAGTGCTAAACATTGTACCTACCTTTCCCCATAGAACACCTTGCAAATTTTGAACTAATTTCCTTGCCATAGCTGCTTGACTCCTCCTGATCCAGCAAAACCCTACACAATCAAAAATAAAAACCCTAAGCTACTATACCTAGCCTAAAATCTTATTTCCTCAGTCATTTTGGCTATTATCCTTACGGAGATAGCCCTCTCCTAGCCTAGTAGGGCTAGCTACTTGGCTAAGCATGGTTTGAGGTTACCTCGAAATTGCCTTCTTTAGCCTAAGGTTCAATCCGAGTGATAACAGATCCCTTGTTGTATGGAATATACATTGGGAAATTGGGCAAGAATGACATTGATAATTATCATTATTACTATGTTACATGTATGCTCCTGATACTTTTCATAAGCATGAATGAAACAATAAAGGTTGAAAACTGACAACGTATGAATAACACGGATAAGGACATGCTAGAAATTGAATGTAAATGAAAACACCTTTATGAATCTTTCATTGACATCTATGAATATTTGAGTTGATGAAATTATAAATAATGAGTGATGCCAAGACTATTTTAGGAATTGTTGAGTAATGCAACCCCATGAATGTCATCAACCAATCAAACACATAAAAAGGCTTTAGCCAAAAGCATTGGTAATGAAAACCATGGTAAACAGGCTAAAGGAATGGAATTGGGTAAGAATTCCTTCAGTTGAATTTGAAAACTATTGTTTCAAATTAATGAATACCTTATGTGGATACCATGAATGGCATGGTCAAGGCAAACAACCTTCAATGCAAATATATATATATATATATATATATATATATATATATATATATATATATATATATATATATTAAGGCATGCCAAGCGAAAGGGAGAACTCCCCATATGCGGGTGAAAGGATGCGCACGTATGAAATGGCTTCTTCCCATGCACAAGTTGACGTAGACCTGAACCACCAGCTTTTACCTGGTTTGGAACCTCCCCTCTACAATAATTTACAATGAGTTCTATGATGCACCTTCCCATTGCCATACCCTGAGTCACATGCCACACCATGAGAACTGCTGCAGCCTACACCTGCAAGTGTGTCACAATAATGCACAACATCTGCACTTGTGACATAGGTCCTTAAAATGCGAGGTCCCTCCTCAATGTGCTATCCTCAAGCTTCTCCTGTTGGTTTCCAGAGCTCTTCATGCCCCTTTCGTTATTTTTCTCCATCAGGTGTGCCCTTCCCCCTGCGTGTCCTCATTCTAGCGCCAGGATTCCAGGCACCTACCCTGTTGTGCAACCCCCTGGATGCGCAATCCCCCTGATATTCCTTGCCTTCACCGCACCCCCCGCCCCTCCTTACTGCGCACCTCCCTGTTGCACTTGGCTCATTCGCACACATCCTTTCCCTACTCCTCTATTGAGAGTTCCCATGAAACACAAGTATTTGTGCTTACCCTAGATCCCAACCCTTAGCAACTCCTCCCCCCCAATGGATTTGCGCTTGCGCCAAAGGACCATTAGGTGAGGCCAAAGAGGCACCGTCCTGGGATGTTATCAGCGAGGTGAAGACAATCATTTAGAGTCCTTCGAGGGCTCCTCTTTTGGGAGCCACGATAGAGAAGCTTCGCAGCGCCCTATGTGCACCTAGGAGGAGGATGCCCCAGCTCAAGAAACTCAAAGGGGCAGAAGGGGACCTAGGAAATCTACCTTAGCGCACCAGGAGCATCCTCCTCCTTGCAAATCTAAACCTCTTCCGATATAAGAGATAGCGGGGGAAGAAATCTATGTATGGATCATGAACTCGGAGGGTGTCTAGACGCATGTTCTAGATGCTGAGTATCCGGTTTCTCCCATTCTATGTGCACCCACCTCCAAGCCCCCACGCCTACCAACTATTGAGGAGGAATCCATGTCACAGGAGTACGGATTCTACATCAAGGAGGAGGACCCTATTTCTGATGATGATGCTAGAACACCATGACTGCGAGGCTGCACGACTCTTTTGTTTTCTGTTGTTTTAGTGCATATTACAGCACTTTTGTTTTTTCATATGTCAAGGAACACATTGTAATTTTGGACTGTCTGAAGCTACTACAGGGTTGGTTTCCTCCCAGGAGGCAGCCCCATACCTGCGCAACTCTAAAATAAATGAAGGTTGGCATTGGCTAAGCGCAGCTTACCAAGTCAGCCTGTTAACTATGTAATGTTTTTCTTTGAATTAATATAGATTAAACTAACTTACCAAAAAAAAAAAAGTGAAAGGGAGAAATAAACTTCTCATGAATTTATAAATGTGTATTTACCATTCCTAACTTATTTTCCTACTATAATAAATGTTTATTTCATTATGAAAATATTGAAATAAAGGTGATGCGCATGTACCATGCAATGTGAATGTCATTTCAATTTATTTGAATTCAATGGAGTGTTGGAATTATTACAAGTATAATATTATTCTAAGATCACTTCAAGTTGTATATGTGTGCAATATATATATATATATATAGAGATATATATATATATATATATATATATATATATATATATATATATATATATATATATATATATATATATATATATATATATATATATATATATATATATATATATATATATATATATATATATATATATATATATATATATATATATATATATATATATATATATATATATATATATATATATATATATATATATATATATTGTGTGTGTGTGTAAACGTGCGCTGAAAAATTGTTTCCTTATTGAAAAAAAGAAAGAAATATTGCAAGAAGAGTGTTGGAATGGGGTGGAGGATCAAATCCGCCATGACAAATAATACCACCTGCGAAGATCCCAACATCATGACTAAAAGTATCATAATTAGGAGATCATACTTCTAGATGAAGAAAGGATTGGAAAATTAAAATTTATGGTCTAAAATTTTGAATATATCTCATTAAATAAATTAAATTTTGTGACACATGTGAAATGATGGAGTTGGGATCTCAAGGAGAATATCTTCGTGAGGGAATTTCATCCTATGGAACTTTTTTTATCTCATAAGAGCAATTAATAAATAGTATCTTGACTATAATACTACATGAGAAGTGCAGTGGAGCATGTCATATGGGTACTTGGCCATAAAACTCCATGCACATGTCATTAGAGCATGCTTTATAGATTCTGGGATGTAAGACTCTAATGACTACATCATGTAGGAAAGTCTTGGGATAGGTAGACTACCTAAACTGGTGGTTACCTGGGCCTAGATAGGAAATTATTTGATGGGGGGCCATACAATAAATCCTTGGGACCGGTAGATTTCCTAGAGTAAGAAGTTACTTGGGCCTGGATAGATGAGTAAATTGTGGGAGAAGAAATATTCCCGTGCTCAATAGGATGTGAGAATGATGAATATATTTAGGAGATGTACGAAAAGACTGTGTGGTGCAGTATATCTACAGGTGGAGATGTGCTTTGGATTCCTGGCATGCTTAACAAGTGGAGACATGCTCTAGATTCTTGCAAGATGGATTTAAACATGGATTTGGATAGAGACTGCATGGAGAATTTGATTCACTAGTGCACAAAAGGTGGAGAAGTTATCTAGATTCCTGTAGTGCACAATACGTGGATATGTGCTCTGGACCCTTGCAATTCTTAATGGTGGATTGTGTGTATCTCGTTCAGTAAATACAAAGCTAAAGACTGTGTGGAACTATGTATTGTATACACCACTTAGTGATTGTAAGGTAAAGGAAGCAAAGAGTAACCATAAAGATAAGTATCAATTACCATATTGAAAGATTATATGTTTAAGTTATGATTTGAATTGACTTAAAAGAAAATAAAAAATTTATGGTTAACCTCATCAATAAATTTATTAATGAAACCATGTTTTAAATCAATTTGAAAGTTCTTATTATGAATCCAATAAAGCTCATACGTTATGATGTAGGAGAACCAATGAACTGTCTAGCACAAGTATATGCTATTGACTGCAAGGAAAATTACATTAGCTTAATGATATCAGAGTGCGTGGAAGCATGATGGAGCTGAATACTTTAGGAACTAGGCCATTGTGGCGACACTGGAACCCTATGAAATGCATTGATTTCCGTGACTGATATATTGTGTTATTAAAACAATGCACATAGAAGGGGATGTATGGAATGTGAATACTCTTCTTGTGCATAGAGAAGGGGATGCCTAAATGTGGATTCTGGAAGGTGAGCTAGTGCACGGAAGAGGAAACAAATCACACAAGGGACTGATGAAGCAGAGAAGGGGATAACAGAACTTGGAAAGTAAAATTGGTTTTAAAGAATCATGTACATACTGATTGGGATCTGAGATGCAACATGTGTGTCCTCGTAATAAATAAGCTCAATTTGTTCCTTGAAGGAGCATTGAACACAAAAAATAGCATAGATGGACATTGGAGGTGGATAGCGGCCTAGAATCTAGTGATCGAGTAGGTCGAGGTGCGGTGGAAGTACTACAAACCATATTAATCCACTTAGGAAATCATTGAATAGATGAGGGTATCATACCCATTTTTGTTTGTTGTGTAAGTAAATGTAAATGTAATTGTAAATATGAATAGATATGTGTATATAAATCTCATTGTAAATTCTATGTTTGGGTATAAAACACCAAGAACAGTGTTCCTCTAAGGCGGTGGGGACTATAAAACCCCCTTTTGGTTACCCCCTGATGTAAATATTTCCATGTTTAATCGTAATTAATTGTGATAATGTGAAAAATACTTGACAGAGAGAGAGAGAGAGAGGAAACATATTCAAAGCTTGAGGTGTAATGTTCCTAAATTAGCTTCAGCTAATTTGGAACATTAATTTTGCCTTAATCATTTTATATTGCATGGTTAATGAATAAATTGTAAGGGATAATGTATAATATTCTTGCAAATCAAGAATAAATCAGTGCCTATGTGAAAAGAGTCATATCTAGGCCATTAGAATAAAATCTTGCAAGTGTGAAAGGGCCAAGACCACCAAAGGAGATCTTGTTTGACCAAGTCAAGAGCGTTGTCTAGGTTCATTGAACCTCCTTGATGGACTGCGCATTTCTAGAAGGGGTTTCCAAGTGTGAAAATGACCAATGGATGAAAGTGGTTTATGGTTTTTGAAGAGACTCAAATTTTATAAAAGGAGGATGAAGGCTCATGAGGAGGTTGTTGATCATATTTCATTTTCTAAGCTTGTTAAGGCAACTCCATTTCTCTTTGTTGTTTAGCAAGAGAAAGAGAGGATCTTCTGTTTAGGAATCCTCTATCCTTCTTTGAGTAGCTCTTAGAGAGAAGTGTGCTATATTGAACCACTATCAGGTTGGATACCAAGCTATGCTTGCATTGACAGTGCTGGCTCATTGAGGGTTTTGCAGCTGCAGCAAGTGTAGTAAGTGGAAATTCTAGATCTGCAAGGATCTAGTAGTTTTGAGGGATTTCTCTCAGGGATGGTGTCTTGTGACCACCCGGAAGAGGATCTATGTCATATTTTCATATCATATCTGTATTTTCTACTTATTGTAACATTCAGCCCTAGCTACTGCGCAGTCTCCTTTCTCTACTGTGTTATTTCTCATGTATCGCTTCATTATTGTCTAGATATGTTATTGTACTTGTTTCTGGTGATTGAGGCTTGCCTCTCACCTTGAAGATTAATGAAGTAGCTTGCTGATATCTTATGTTCAGATCTGATGTATATTATGAATAAATTCATTTTCAGAAATTACTGAAGCTTTCTGCAGTTTTGTGTATAAAAATTTAGATCTACACTTGCTAGTGCATTATTTTGTAAAAGCCCTAAGGGGATCTTGAGGAGAAGGCTGAGTAGTTTCCAGATCTGATATGGATATGATGTTTCAGCCATATATCTGCTGTATATCTGAGATTTAATGCCTAACTGCTAAAGCACACTTAGTAGAACGTTGTTCAGTTATTTCTGCAACTTTTACATATATTGCAGCTCCTAGATCTGAAGATTTCTTGCTTATTTCCTCATGCAATTCACTATACTTCTTAAATAACTCATTCAAAGTATAATTTTCTGCTGCTATACTGTTACATATATATGATGGATGTTTTCCAGTGACTCTCTGCTGAAACTACGCAATTCTGAAGTGGGTTCTTCTTCATTCCATTAGCTCTTCTCTTTAGCTGATTTTTAACTAGTCAGCTTCGTGGGAGATATGTTTAAGGCCCTTAAACCCATTTTGTTTGCTTAAAATCTGCATGGAGGTCCCACATAGCCTATAATAAGGGAACCCAAACTTGAGCAACATTATTCTTGCACCATTTTTCTTATACAGCGTTTTCCCTGAGCCTCTTGCAGTTTTGCCTAGTAGTGGACTTTCCTGCTTCTCTCTTGTTTGGTTTTTTCTTCTCTTTGGATCCATTATTTAGATCTATAGATTTAAGGTTCCCAAGGGCAAAAAAATCCAATAGGAGTGTGTCATTCCCATCCTTTTTGTGTTTCATCAGTATTCTATAGACAAAGTCTAAAATGGGCCAGGAAGCCTCTAGTTTTCATCCTCTCCTTAGAGGTGATATAACTAGTAAATGCCCTACTAGTCTATCTCTGGTTTAGAATTTTCTGGTTTTTTTTCCATACTACTGTGATCCCATAGTGGAATATCTTAATATATTCCCTACTAAGCCTAATTTTCCCATTTGGAACATTACAGTGGTATCAAATCATGATCTCTGGCTCCGCCTGTGAGATCAAGCTATCAGTGAAATCAAGAGCAAGGGCAACATGAAGAAGATGAGTTTAATCTCATATATTTTAATATTTAAGAAGAGCCTCCCCAAGGATGATGTGCAAGAAGAAAAGAGAAGCAGTAGTGAAGCTCCCAAGGAGTTTCAAAAAGAATATCTTCCAATCAAATCTACAAGATATGTGCATGAGGAACATTATGAATCCTCATCTCATGGATATGTGCACTCAGCCATATCATCAAAGCTTCATCATTTTTCCAGTGATTCCTTCATGAAGGAGGAAAAATAAGGTGTGAGCTTGATTGATGTATTTCCAAGGGCAAGATCTCCATTCAGTGAAGAGTCTTCATCTCAAGAGGAAAGCATGAAGGTTTCTCCTTCAAGGGTTGATCAAGATCTATTGTCTCTCATTCATGATGGGACAATTTCAGTTATTGAAGAGGAGGAGAAGGAAGAGGAAGATGAGAATGCAGTCGCCTCAAGGGCACCTCAAGCACTTCATGAGGAAGAGGTTGGAGTACTTTCTCCAAGAGAATAGACTCTTGCACCCCTGCAAAGAGTCCCACAGGATCTCATACATGAGGAGTATGTACCATCATTTATTAATGATGAGGTCTTGGAGATAGGGGAGGAAGAAGAGAAGGAAGAGAATCACAAGGTGGAGAGCATGAACCCTTCTCTACTTCACAGCTTGGAAGCACAAAGAAGGCAAGAGGACTTATGCATTAAAGGTAAGGACAATTCTGTCTACCTACATCCACATTCTACTCTATGCCTTGACACTTCTTTGCAAGGGGATCCTCCACTGGGAGCACCTCTTGATAGGAGGAAATCTAAAGTTTTCTCTCAACTATGGGCTGCATATGCATACTTGGCTAAGGAGGGAGCCTTGGGAGAAGCTAGCATAGCACAGAGAATCTCTCAAGCATTCAAGAGAGAGATGAGTAGTTTCCTGAAAGGGACATTGCAAACTCCCATTCAAATATATGCGCCGAGGAAGGAGAAATTAGAGATCTATGATGGCATGAGCATGAGGGCACATGGAAACTCCATATCTTTGGGGCAGCCCATGATCTCTTCATTCACAAAGAAGATTTATGAAGATGGCAAGGGGATTCTAACCCTCTTGTACACATGGGCCAAAAGGAGGAGGTTTTGGAAAAGAAGGACTTTCCAAGGGGAAGTTGACTTCCATATGCTCCAATCTTGTCTTGCGCAAGAACGGCTACAAATGGGGCAGCAAAAGGAAGATTGTGATGCTCCCATATGTGACCTTGATATCAGGGATGTCAAAGAAGGGAGCCATGAGAAGACAGGGGCTGCATTTCAGACCTTTACAGCGCTGTCATTCTTGGAGAGCTTGGATCCTTGTTGGGATTCCCAACTCACAATGGAATACTCCAAGGACCTTTTTACATGGGGATTTTTTGAAGGGGAAGTAAAGGATGAAAGGTTCAAGGTGGTAGATGGAGTTATCTATTTCTACAATCTTATTCTTTTGGCTAGTGACTCCAAACTCAAGGAGGGACTATTTGATGCCATCTATGAAATCCTGTTTTCCAAACCCACTGGTTTTGTCAAAGCATATCATACTCTCTTGGGTGAATTCATATGGGAAGGATACAAAGAAGATGTTTACATTCATATGAAGAAGTGCATGGATTACTTGGTAGAGTAGGAGGAACATAGCTCTTGGGAGGAGCCACCATTCACACCTCCTTATCCTTTGAGTGTGAGAGGGAACTCATCCATGAGTTACCCCAATGATATAAAACAAGTATATAGAGAGACTCATCCTCTTGAGCATTATTTTTCATCTCCTATATTCTTATATTTTTCTGACACTCATTTGTAGGGCATGGTGCCAAGATGGGGCACTAAGTATGATGGGTTTCAGGGCCATCTAAGGCCATGAAATATGTTGATGCAAGCCATTCCTTGGAGAACCTTGGGAAGCTTTTATATTCCTCATGGTGTGATTCTTTTACACCAACCTCGATGTACATTCTCCAAGCATTCCAAAGACATGAGGCAGCAAGCAAGTGTTGGGGTGGCACTTTTTATATCTTATTCTATGGCATTTAAGGATAAAACTGCGTTGGTTGCACATGAGGGAGCATATTCCTTCTTATCTATCACACATGGCAGCTAGCATGCTTCTAATCATGATCCCACAAGCTGAAGATGTCCTTATCTTTGTTGGGGGCATAGTTGGAGGAAAGGCACACTTATTGAACGTGCCCTTGGGGGAAGGAGTTCCCCATTCTTATTGCATTGCATGCTTCCATGGGAGCATGAAATTTTGTATGGCCACTATGATTAATCACTTTTCTATTTGGAAAGTGAGTCATATGTTGGATGGTGACATGCCTCTCACATGTAGTGGGGAGGAGATCTTCTATGGATTGCCAATATGGGAGGTAATCCACTTCATTTTGATGATAGCATGGGGATGGGAGTCTTTCATGGATCATGAAAACCCCATGATAGACATCACTTCTCTCTTGAAGAGGCCATGGATCAGCAAGAAGGTTTCCACAACAACCTTCCATTTCTTCATGATGAGAGCCTTTGAGTTTAGTCATCAAGGGCAAACTTGCATCTTAAGGAAGGACCATTGGAAAGACAAAGATATTGCAGAAAATTCAGAGCAATGGAGGAGACTATTTGATGAGGGGGGCACAAGAGAAGAAGGAGGAGTTATGCAGCACCCTTGCAGTTGCTTGAGGACAAGAAACATTTGGGAGGGGGAGACTGTAATGTTCCTAAATTAGCTTCAACTAATTTGGAACATTAATTTTGCCTTAATCATTTTATATTTCATGGTTAATGAATAAATTTTAAGGGAGAATTTCTAATCCTCTTGAAAATAAAGAATAAATCAGTGCCTATTTGAAAATAGGCATATTTAGGCCATTATAATAAAATCTTGCAGGTGTGAAAGGGCCAATACCACCAAAGGAGATCCTGTTTGACCAAGTCAACAACGCTGTCTAGGTTCATTGAACCTCCTTGATGGACTGCGCAATTATAGAAGGGGTTTCCAAGTGTGAAAAGGACCAAAGGATGAAAGTGGTTTAGGGTTTTCCAAGAGACTCAAATGTTATAAAAGGAGGATGAAGGCTCATGAGGAGGTTGTTGATCATATTTCATTTTCTGAGCTTGCTAAGGCAACTCCATTTCTCTTTGTTGTTTAGCAAGAGAAAGAGAGGATCTTCTGTTTAGGAATCCTCTATCCTTCTTTCAGTAGCTCTTGGAGGGAAGTGTGCTAGATTGAACCAATATCAGGTTGGAGGCCAAGCTATGCTTGCATTGACAGCGCTGGCTCATTGAGGGTTTTGCAGCTGCAGCAAGTGTAGTAAGTGGAAATTCTAGATCTACAAGGATCTAGTAGTTTTGAGGGATTTCTCTCATAGAGGGTGTCTTGTGACCACCCGGAAGAGGATCTTTGTCATATTTTCATCTCATATCTGTATTTTCTACTTATTGTAACATTCAGCACTAGCTACTGCGCAGTCTCCTTTTTCTACTGTGTTATTTCTCATTTACTGCTTCACTATTGTCTAGATCTATTATTGTACTTGTTTCTGGTGATTTAGGCTTGCCTCTTACCTTGAAGATTAATGAAGTAGCTTGCTAATATCTTATGTTCATATCTGATGTATATTATGAATAAATTCATCTTCAGAAATTACTGAAGCTTTCTGCAGTTCTGTGTATAAAAAGTTAGATCTACACTTGCTAGTGCATTATTTTGTAAAAGCCCTAAGGGGATCTTGAGGAGAAGGCTGAGTAGTTTCCAGATCTGATATGGATCTGATGTTTCAGCCATAGATCTACTGTAGATATGAGATTTAATGCCTAACTTCTGAATCACACTTAGTAGGATGATGTTCAGTTATTTCTGCAACTTTTACATATATTGCAGCTCCTAGATCTGAATATTTCTTGCTTATTTCCTCATGAAATTCACTGTACTTCTTAAGGAACTCATTAAAAGTCTGATTTTTTAATGCTATACTATTATATATATCTGATGGTTGTTTTACAGTGACTCTTTTCTGAAACTGTGCAATTCTGAAGTGGGTTCTTCTTCATTCCATCAGCTCTTCTCTTTAGTTGATTTTTAACTATTCAGTTTCGTGGGAGATCTGTTTAAGGCCCTTAGACCATATTATTTTTGTTTAAACTTTGCATGGAGGTCCCACACAGCCTATAATAAGGGAACCCAGCCTTGAGTAGCATTATTCTTGCACAATTTTTCTTATATAGCGTTTTCCCTGAGCCTCTTTCAGTTTTTCCTAGTAGTGGAATTTACCGCTTCTCTCTTGTTTGGTTTTTTCTTTTCTTTGGATCCATTCTTTAGATATATAGATATAAGGTTCCCAAGGGCAGAAAAATACAAGAGGAGTGTGTCATTCCCTTGCTTTCTGTGTTTCATCAATCTTCTATAGACAAAGTCTAGAACGGGCCAGGAAGCCTCTAGTTTTCATCCTCTCCTTAGAGGTGATATAACCAATAAATTCCCTACTAGTATATCTCTAGTTTAGAATTTTCTGGTGTGTTTTCCATACTACTGTGATCCCATAATGGAATATCTTAAGATATTCCCTACTGAGCCTAATTTTCCCACTTGGAACATTACATGAGGGAAGGAGCTGCTTGGGAATGGCTTGGGAAAACAACCAAATCTTGAATGTTGCATTTAAACTACCACCCATATCCCTATTGAATTAAAGATCAAATATACAAGCATTTAAAAATTACGTATGGGCACTTGAGAAAACGGACAAGTTGTTTAGTTGTCGTAAAATGTGATGGCTCTGATCAACATGCAAGGGCATATTCGAAGTGCACAAACATACGAGTTTGGGCAGGGAATAGGGGAGACTACACACACTCTATGGAGGAGAGTTGTGAAAGAAGACACTACATTGTGGTATGCACGAAAATATTGAAGAGGGTAGCCGTGAAGGCATTCAAGAGTGAGCTTGAGGAAAATAAAAGTTGCAGACAGTAAAGGAAAAAGTGCAAAAAGGAAAAAAAATATCAACTGAAGCAACTAAAGAGTGTTGTGGATCCTTGTGTTTTTAATTAGGGGGATACTTAGTTCTATGGATTCCTGAGTTATTTTATCATGTGGAGCCTTTCAGTAGTTATTTTTATTCCTATGTAATTTATCAGGTGGAGCACTGGAGAGTGTTATGGACTATTGAGTGTGTTGTTTAATAGGTGGAGGCCAAGGTATCTGGATCCATGTGGATCCTATCAAGTGGATACATAATGTGCTTTATACTCTTGTAGGAGATAGGTGGAGGCATTATGAGCTTTGGAATCCTAAAGTGTGAAGTGAGTGGAGATTCTCTAGAATTATGAATTCTTGTAATGATTAATTGGGTGGAAAATTGTGTGCTTTGCATTCACTGAAGTGTTGTTAGGTGGAGACAATATGTACTCTGGACTCTTCGTTTTCAGGTGGAGGCATTGTATGCTCTAGATTCCTTGTAGTGTGTTGACTAGACTGGTGTGAACTTCCCTTGATTACTTCACTCCTTAGGCTTTGAATCTGGCTCAGGGGTGGTCATTTAGAAGAAGGAACGACAATGCAGTTGACCTACCATTGGGAGGAGAGTTGAAGTCCCTCTCTTAGTTTCCAGTCACATATTTATCAAGATAAGTTTCTTATTTGTGTCTCTAAGCATTTATGTGTAATATGAATGTTGATTAATATTGTTATATAACAAAGGTGTAATAGTACTATTAAGGAGGAATATGTTCTCTTGTATGTTAGCAATGAGAAGGTTGTGCGAATGATTCTCATTGTTGTGAGGGATTGCATATCTCTATGTTGTTGATATGTTCCTAACTTGCAAAATTACTTATATGCTTAGGTCCAATTCTTTGACATGAACAACGGACTATTACGGTTTGTGATTTACATTACATGATATGTATGAAAAGCAAGAATAGTTGTTATTTAAAGGTTGTTGAAGGCTTGTGGTCAAAATTGTGTATGACTATGTAATAAACCTGGTTAAATTGTTGTGATGGGTGTAATGCCATGGTTTGTGTGTTATAATTTCCCATGGAGTCTCTATGTCTAAGAATTAATGAGTTTTGTGTTTAAGTATTGATCAAGAGTTCAAATCTGAGCTTGGGAAAAAACTCAAAAATGAAAGTGCTCAAATTAATTTGGAACCTGAGCGACGGGATAGGCCTTGGCGATATGATCCCAAATCCGTGAATGGCACTGAAAACTGACGTTGTATGAATAAGTTATTCAACTTTGAAGTTCTTCAATTTCAATGAAAAAAAAAGGCCAGTTTGACTTTAGAAATGGGCAAATATTAAAAAAATAATATTCTGGGAATATTCTGGGAATATTCCTTGGAATATTTTGGGAATATTCCTTGGAATATTCTACAAAATATTCCTTGGAATATTCCTTGTGGACCAGTCGTTTTGTGACAAGTGTCTCTCTACAATTGGCTGGAGAGTTGACTGTGTGATGGCGGACCAATCAGAGGCCGCCACGTGGCAGGCCCAGAGGCTGCCACGTGGCCCCCTGTTCACAATGGAAATGGTGTGTATTAAAATTTTGCATGTTCGTGGTTTGAACCCGCGACCTGTGGTTGACAAGCGCTACACCTTACCATTGGGCCACGACCTTTGGTTTTAATATGTAAAGCATAAATATTATATTTATTATAACTGTTACAACGGTTGGCCCCCAACAATTAATGTGGAATGTGTGGCCACATGTCATTTAAAATTTAATGCTAACAGTTTATGCCACCCAAAATTTAGCGTCGGTTTCCTCCATTTTAGGCGGAACTCCAATTTTATCCGCAGTTAATTAAATGTGGCCCACTTTTTGTGGGATTTTTTGCCTAACATTGGGAAAAAACTTCAGTTGGACATATCTTTCACATGGGAGAACCTTTTGGAGTGAATTTTTTATTTATTTTGGGTCTCTTCAACCTTTTGGACTCAATGGAGCAGGTCTGAAATATAACATAGGTCATCTTCAGAGATTTAAGCATCGAAGAAGATGAAGGATCCATTAAGGCCTTGAAGGAGAAGGTTGTGTATTGGACTGTGTTTCTCTGTTTAAGGTAAATGAATAGGAATTCTTATCTATTTCATGCCTTTTGAATCTGTTTATATGGTTTGCAGAGCCTGTTAAGAACTTTAGAAAGCCGAAAATCTTCATTTAAGTTCTAGAGGCCATTTTCCAAACAAAGTGTGTAGGCGAAACCGGAGCAGCCAGAGGCCGTTTCTGATGAAAAAAAACTCTGTCTTGACTATTTCAGTCATTTTGGAACCAATGGAAGTGGTTTCAGATCATTTTGAGTACTTCTACAGCTCGAGAAGTTGATATGAAGTCGTGGGCAGCCCTGGGAAAATCGTGGAGGAGAGCCATTTTTTGGGATGTTGTGCTTAATGTAAGAAATTTATCAGTTGGTATTTGATATCTGATCATTATTGGATGTAGTAGTAGTGGTATCAGCGATAGAAATAGAAATATGAGGGAGTTTGTGCCATTTAGAAGCTCAGAGAAGCTTAGTGCACCGACAGAAGGATGTGTGTCCACGGAAGCCTAAAGTTGTTTGCAGGAATTGGACAGCCATTAAAGGGATTTAATATGGTATTCTCAGCCCTTTGAATCATTTTCGTATTCATTTTGGTTAAGTGTGGAGCTTGTAAAATGATTTAAGTACCTTAATCCCAAATATTCTAGTCATGTTGACGAAGCTCAAAGGAGATGTAGCCCAAGAGTTGGGGTGAACTCCTATATTATATTGCTGTTGTGTTTTGTTATTCTATGGCTGAATTATGTTGCTGATATACATGTTAAGTTTCAGCAAAAACAAATAAACTTAAAACACATAAACAGAAGAAAATACATACACCTCTTCCAAGCAAAAATTTCGCATAATGACAAGTTTGAGTAAGGTCATTTTAATTAAGCCTGAGTGTTTACTTCTATTATTTCTTTAGGCGGAGTCTGTAAGAGGGCCAGGTAGCTTCTGGATTCATCCTTTCTTTGAAAGGTGACATATCTGGTAAATGCCCCTACAGTGTATCTCTGTATTAGAAATAAGAAGTTCTCACATTTTCAGATTTAAAATTTGGAGTATTTGCACTCATTTATATAAATGAAAATGGATACCTTGCACCCTTTTCAAGTACATTTCATTTTCAGATCAAGTATTGTAGATGGCATGTTGGAGATTAGCATGTATTATTTTCTTATGTGTCTGCTTGTTTGAATCCTTTCGTCATGGATCAATAGATGAAGATAATGTATCATATATATGCATAAGTGGATCTTATGGTGCTTGTCGAACCCATAATGTGATTAATGTAATGTTATGTTTCTAAGTTTTTAGCTACATCTCAATTATGGTTTAGCCTAGTTTTGTGCCTCTTAGTAGGCATGTTGACAATATTATTTCCTTTATTGAGACTATGTTTGATGTATGGGATGATGGTGCAAAAGTGCAGGGATATCCCCTATTTTAATAAATGTGTTTATCATTTCTTGGGACTGAGAATAGATTCACAAATTCATCAAAGTCATTAGGAATTTTGAGCCTCAAATTTCCAAGTGACGGGCTTGTATTCAGGCCAAGGGAACCATGTTAAATTCATAAATAAGTTGTGGGAATTCACAAAATAATGGAAGAAAATAAAATATTATCTTAATCATGGGCAAACCACATTTTATGCTACTTAATCATAGAGCTTATCTAGTGGATTATTTTTTAATATAGGGATTAGTGATTAATCTCGCACCGCACCCCATCTCCAATTTGTAACTCATTAGAGTGGCACTATTAATAGAAAGCATGAGACAAAGTTTTCTTCATATCTTGGCATGGAAATTATCATTGTGCCATGCCCAATTTGGATATGAGACTTCCTCCCATCTCAACGTGAAGGAATTGGGTACTCTGACATGGAGGCATGAAGGGGAAGTCAAGCATGGACCCCTCAAAAAAAATTATGTGTTGATTTGCACAAAGGAACAAGACCTGACGGGACCCCCATCTTAGGCTGAGGTGGAAGAAACCACGTAGGCTAGGTGGATTAGGTGGATGACACTAGGGTATATGTCGTGGATATATTACTAATGTTGCATGCTGACAACTGTTGAAAATGCAGCAAGATGATGGAACTTAGTGAAATGAAGTCGCCTTCACGAAGTGGGCCCGCAGGCAAATTCTGGCGCAAAGTCTATTTTTAGACATATGGAGCATGGTCCAGGGGTTGCAGTATGTTATTCTTGGAGTATTGGTCATGTTGGTAAAAATAGATGGACCTCTATTTTTAGACATTTAGGTCGAAGTCTATTTTTAGATTGCCTATCCTAAAAATAGAAAAGTCAAATATTATTTACCCTTAATAATATTTGGACTCTAAACTTCAGTTTACTCTCTTGGAGCACTTCAGTTCGAGCTACAGAAGTGGCTCATGCATCTGACAGAGGAATTACGCTATTCCTAAGGGTTTGGTGAGCTCATGCATTGTTGACTTCAGTTAGGACTTCAGTGGCAGAAGTTTGGTGGAGTTGATGAGACAGTTGGTGGAGTTGTGTTCGGTTTAACTTAGTTGAACTAGTTGAGATTAGTTTAACTAGCTAATCAACTAGTAATGAGTGGAGTGAATTAAATATTATTTAATTCACTAATTAGTAACTCATTATTCAACTCAAGAACACATCAATTCACTACAGTGCATGGACAGTTCAGTGGAGACCAGTGAAAGAGGTAGATGAAAGGGTGAGTACAGCTATCAGTTGTGACATCAGTTGTGCATGAGATTTGCACCACACTTGGAGGAAATTTCCCATGATGATTGCGTTGTCAAGCCAAGGAGATTCGAACCTTGGATCTCTATTTAGACAGGCCATGATTTTGCAATAGAGGCAGGAAATTAGTGGATGTGTTTTGAACCTGTGACTTGTTCAAAACCAAGCTAGTTTGTGTGTAACTTCATGAGATAGTACTGAGTACTTGTGAGGAGTATTGTATTGAGTTTGTTACATGTTTTCTCCATTATAATATACACATATAGCTGCGGGGTTTTCAGCTATAAGCTTTCCCCATACATACTGTGTTAATGTGTATGATGATTTGATGTGCTATCGCTTGTTTTATTTCCGCATGTGTGATGATCTGAGTGGAAGAGATTATGTGTTACATATGAATTCGAATTGATATGTGATCAGGATAGTCTCGGTGGATAATTAATCATTATTCAAAAAATTTCTACATGGTATCGGAGCTATTGAAGTAGAGATTGATCATCACAGTGATTACAAACTTATTTCAGTAGACAGAGTCTCCATGCGGGCCAGGTAGCCTCTGGATCCATCCTTTCCTTTGAAAGGTGATATATCTAGTAAATGCCCCTGCAGTCGATCTCTGTGCTAGAAATAATTTGTTCTCACAGATCAAGGGCAGTTGAGCTTTGAGGTGGAATTCGAATTTTGCAGCAGTTTTTGTTTTCTTGGTGCCGAAGTTGAAAATGTCTTTCAACGGTTTGCGACTCGAATATGCTCTTGAAGGCAGTTCGAATTATGTTGCATGGAAGGATCGCATGGAGACAGTATTAGAAGATAATGGACTGAAGGAGTTCATGGATACGGATGTCCAAAGGCCCACTGATCCTGCTGAAGTCGAAGCATGGCAAAAGAAGATGGCGAAATGTCAAAGGATCCTGTTGGAGGGCGTCAAGGATCATATTGTATCCAGCCTGCATGGAAAGGCTTCTCCATTTTTAATGTGGAAAGCTTTGACGGATCTATTCCAGAGTAAGAGTGACCAAAGGAAGCTGGCGCTCAAAGATAAGCTCAGAACATCAAGATGGAGAAAGGCAACAGTATCGCCAAATACCTCACGAAGTTCACTCAGTGCAGAGATGAGCTGGGAAGTGTGGGGGTGACTGTCGAAGACGAGGACATGGTCGACCTGGCTCTCCTTGGTCTTCCGAAGGCTTGGCACTCATATCAAGATAGTTTCAATGGTCGGGAGAAGCTGCCGGGATGGGAGCGCCTTTGGGCGGATCTCATGCAGGAGGAGATAAGGAGGACTACTCGGGATGGATCTTCATCAAAGGGAGCTGATGAAGAAAATTGCGCTTTGGTTGCAAAAGAAAAGAAGGGGAAGGGTAAGAAAACTTCTCATTCCGGTGCAAAGGGAAAGAAGAAGGATATGGTGAAAGTGAATTGTTTTCACTGCCATGATCACGGAAATTATGCTACCAATTGTCCGAAGAAGAAGAAAAACAAGCAAGCAGGAAGATCTGCAGATGGAGAGGCTTTGGCTTCGCAGTTTGAGCTTGACTTTTCACTGATCGCATGCTTGGTTTCAAGTGTGATGGGATCGGTGTGTTTCTTGGACAGCGGTGCGTCATTTCATATGACGGGAGATCGGGATTTGTTCTCACATCTGGAGGAGAAAGATATGGGCGTGCACATCGAGATGGGCGATGATGGTAGATACAGTGCGACTGGGATCGGTACCATATCCTTTCAGAGGGAGTCTGGTAAACCCTTCGTGTTGAAGGATGTCATGCATGTACCTGGATTGAAGAAGAACTTGATCTCTGTGGCGATGTTGGAAGATAAGGGGTATGATGTGGTCTTCAGCGAAGGAAAAGCCTTCCTGCGTAGTAAGACTACTGGAGAGACCTAGAAGATAGGGGTTCAAACCAAGAACCTTTATCAGTTACAGGTAGATGGTTGTGCAGAAATGGCATGCAAGGCGGGAGAAGTGGTGAGTCGGGATGATGAGGGCGAACTGTGGCACAGGAGATTGGGCCACCTTCACCATGGAGCTTTGAAGATCCTGCAGCAGATTTCTACTGGGCTTCCTAAGGGCACTCTTGCGCAGTCAGATCAGTGAAAGGGGTGTACTTTGGGGAAGTATGTGAAAGCCACCTTTCACGAGAAGGATAGTCGCACCACGACGATCCTTGAGAGAGTTCACACAGACGTGTGTGGTCCTTTCTCAGTTGCTTCGACAGCAAAGCACAGGTATTATGTGATCTTTGTTGATGATTTCTCTCGAAAGTGCTGGATCTTCTTCAAGCAGAAGAAGAGCGATACATTCGCGAAGTTCTGTGAGTTTAAAGCACTGGTCGAGAAGGAGTCGGGGAAGAAAGTGATTGCTCTAAGGAGCGACAATGGTGGTGAATTCATCTCAGCTGAATTCAAGGAGTTCTGCAGCGCAGAAGGGATTCGGAGAGAGCTCATCGCACCCCATAACCCACAGCAGAACGGGGTGGTTGAGCGGAAGAACAGAACGATCGTGGGTGCTGCACGGGCGATGTTGCATGATCAGGGCCTACCCCTTCACTTGTGGGATGAGGCATGCAATACAGCAGTGTATGTGCAGAACCGTTGTCCTCACAAGGTTCTTGGCATGAGTACACCGGAGGAGGCTTATTCTTGCAAGAGGCCTGATATTTCCCATTTGCGGATTTTTGGTTCTCCTGTCTACATGCATGTGACGAAGGATGCGAGAAGGAAGCTGGATCCAACTGCCGAGGTTGGAATATTTGTGGGGTACACTGATACACCTCACAACTATCGGGTGTATTTTTCAGACAGTCGCAAGACTGTTGTGCGACGGGATATAAAATTTCAGGAGGAGAAAGCCATGCAGTGTTCACTTGAGAGGGAGCTACACTTGCATGCAGATGAGGAGCTGTTAGTTCCTAAGGAGGAGCTTCCAGATGTGGATCAGCCACAAGAGGAGGTTCAGGAGGTGGAAGAAACCACCCAGGTAGCGCCAACCATCAGAGGGCGCATGCGCACTACAGAAGCTGAGCGACTGGCTCGGGATGCAGAGAAGGTTGTAGGATCACCTACAGCACAGCGCAGACAGAGACAGTCACCGGATCGGTACACTGGATACATGGCTCTTGTGAGTCAATGTGTTGTGACGGAGCCATCCTCTTTTGAGGAAGCTGTGGAGGAACCCGCATGGGTTGATGCCATGATCGAAGAATATGATTCGATCGTCGGGAACAGTGCATGGGAGATTGTCCCAAGACCGGTTGGGAAATCAGTGGTGGGTTCGCGATGGATCTACAAGGTGAAGCAGGCAGCTGACGGGAGTGTGGAGAAGTACAAGGCGAGATTTGTCGCCCGTGGCTTTTCACAGATCGAGGGGATCGATTATGAGGATACTTTTGCACCTGTCGCAAGGTACTCTTCCATATGGACGATCCTTGCTCTCTCAGCGCAGATGGGGTGGCATATCCATCAGATGGATGCGAAGACTGCGTTCCTCAACGGTGTCATTGAGGAGGAGAACACTGTTACCGATGAAATAGGTAACCTGACCTCAAAACGGGAACTCTAGCCCAAAAACTCTCAAAAAACATGAAAAAACACCCCCCAAAAAAAAAAAGTGTCTTCCAGAACGCACTTGTTTTTTTTTAAGGTCAAATTTCAACATTTTCTAAAATTATGCTAAAAACAAAATTGTTTGTTGAAAAAAGGATTGAAAAAACACCCCCCCAAAAAAAGTGTGTCTTCCAGAACGCACTTCGTTTTTTTTTAAGGTCAAATTTCAACATTTTATAAAATTATGGTAAAAACAAAATTGTTTCTTGAAAAAAGGATTGAAAAAACACCCTCAAAACAAAACTAGTTAATGCTGGAATAACAAAAATATATATATATGTCATACTTTTGGCATTTTTAAAAATAGAAGTAACATCTTTTAATTTTTAAAATTCAAACATTAAAAAAAAACCTAAAATTTAAGAAAAATAAATAAATTTAAAAAATAAAAACATTTAAAAGCTTAAAATTTAAAAATATATGAAGATAAAAAAAATAAAAATAAAAACAAAGTAAAAATTTTAATTCAATCATTAAAAAAAACATAAAATTTAAGGAAAAATTTTTTAAAAAATAAACCAAAAAAAAATTAAGATTAAAATTTAAAAAAATATAGAAATTAAAAAATAAAAATAAAAAACAAAATAAAAATATTAAATTTTAAAAAAAAAACAAGTTAAAAAAAGAAGGAAATTATAAAAAATAAAATACAGAAATTAAATTTAAAAATGAAAAAGAAAATGCTTATTAAATTTAAAAAAAAGAAAAAAAAAATTAAAACAAATAATTAAATTTAAGGAAATATATTAAATTTTAATAAATTTAAAAATTAAAAATTAAAAAAAAAACACTATTCAAATTAAAAGGAAAAAAAAAAAAAAAATAATTAAAAATAAAAAATAAAAATAAAATACAATGAAAATATTAAATTTAAAACAATATATATTAAAAAAACAAATAAACTATAAAAAATAAATTAAATTTAAATTATAAAAAATAAAATATATATATATGAACTTAAATTAAAATAGATATAAACATCAAATTTTATTAAATTAAAAAAAAAAGGCTAATATTAAAATAACAAATTAAATTTAAAAACAAAAATATTAAATTTTAATAAATAAATGAATAAACAAATAAATTTTGAAAGAAAAAATAAATTTTAAATATAAAAGAAAAAAAAATATTGTTAAACGAAAAACTTTAAAAACTTTAAAAATAATTAAAAATGGAAAATTGAAAAAAAGAAAAAAGAAAATATTAAATAAAAAAATAATTTAAAAAAAAAAAAAATTAAAAAAATTAAGTTTCATTAAAAAAAAATTCTAATTTTAAATACACAATTTTAATTGAAATTAAAAAATATAAAAATTTTATGTAATTAACAAAAAAAAATAATAAAAAAGTAAAACATTTAAAAAAAATATTAAATCCAAATAAATTAAAAATATATATATAAAATTTATTGAATTTTATAAAATTATATTAAAAAACTAAGTTAATAACAAAGAAAAATTATGAAATTTAAAAAAAAAAAATCAATTAAATAAAAAAATTTGGCAAAATTTAATAAAAAATTATTAACAAAAAAAAAAAACAATTTAAAACAAAAAAATAATAAAATTAAAAAAAATTAAAACAAAACCAAATTTATTTTAAATAATTAAAAAAAATTAATATTTTGAAATTTAAAAAAAAAATTAAAAAAAATTAATATTTTGAAATTTAAAAAAAATAAAAAATAAAAATAAAAATAAAATCAATTAAAAATCCGGGGGCCGCCCAAGCGGGCGGGCCGATTGATTTTTTTTTAATTTTTTTATTTTTAATTGATTTTTTTTTTAATTTTTTTTTATTTTTAATTGATTTTTTTTTTTTTTTTTAAATTTATTGATTTTTTTTTTTTAATTTCAAAAAATAATTTTTTTTTTCAAAAAATTAATTTTTTTTTAATTTAATATTTTTATTTAAAATAAAATTCTTTTTTTTTTTTTTAATTTTTAATATATATACATATCTAATTTTAATTTGATTTTATTTTTATTTTTTATTTTTTATTTAATTTTTTATATTTTTATTTTAATTTGATTTTTTTTTTTTAAATTTTTTTTTTCTTGTTCAGACTAATCCTAATTTTTTCCATTTTTTCTCCTCCCATGCCACCCACGGGTTTCGAACCGGTGACCTTACAAAACAGTGCACCCCATCACCGACTGTTCTACACCACGTGGGCTTTTTTTTTTTTTAAATTGAATTTCAAAAAATTTAAAATTATTTTTTTAATTCAATTTGTTTATTTTTTTTTATATTTAATATTATAGAATAATTATTTTTTTTAAATTTAAAATTTAAAATTTATTAAATTTTAATTTAATTTAATTGTTTTTCTTAATTTTTTCGTTTATTTAGTTTTTCATTTTTAAAATCTATAAATGGTTTCATTAAAAAAAAAAAAAAAAACACTAAATTTATGTATATTTGTTTTTTAATTATTTGCACATGGTTTTTTTCATTTTTTTTGTTTTTTAATGATAGGTTTTTTCTTTTTTCTTTTTTTTTTTTTAAATTTTCTTTTTCTTTTTCAATTTTAATTGTTTTTTTTTTGTAAATTTTAAAATTTGTATTTTTTTCCTTATTATTATTATTTTTTTTAATTTAAATTTTTAAATTTAATTTTTTTTTTTTTAAGTTTTTTTTTTCTAAATTTTAATTTTGTAATTTTAATTATTTTAAATTTTTTTTTTAAATATATATATATATATTTTAATATATTGTTTTTTTTAATAAGTTAGAAAAAAATGTTTTTGATTTTGATTTTTATTTTTAATTTTTTGGTCAATTTTTGTTTTTTTTCTTTAAATTATGTGTTTTTTTTCTTCAAATTTTGTCATTTCCTTTGATATAATTTTCAAATATTTTTGTTTTATTTATTTATTTTTGTTTAAATTTTTTATTTTTATGAGCTATTTTTGTTTTTTTTTACATTTTTATTGGTTTTTTTATTGTTTTTATATATATTTTTTTATCTAAGTTTTGTGTTTTATTACCAACATGAAAATCACCACTCTAAAAAAAAGGTTGATGCAGCATCAATACGTTTCAAAATTAGCATGAAAATCACTGCTCTAAAAAAAAAGGGTTGATGCAGCATCAATACCTTTCAAAATTAGCATGAAAATCACTGCTCTAAAAAAAAAAGGTTGATGCAGCATCAATACGTTTCAAAATTAGCATGAAAATCACTGCTCTAAAAAAAAAGAAAGTTGATGCTGCATCAATACATTTCAAAATTAGCAAAATTAGCATGAAAATCACTAACATTTTAAAACAAATATTCATACTTCATAAATAAAAATTTTAGTGTGTCAAAAATGTGCACCAAAAAAAAAAATGGTGATTCTGCATCACCACTTTTCAAAATCGGGTGCTTTTTATGCTACCAAAAAAAAGTAGGTAACATTGCGGTTACCTATTTCATCGGTAACATTGTTGGAGGTGTACATAGAGCAGCCTGAAGGTTTCGATATCTTCAGCAGTGAGTCACATGTGTGCCGACTCAAGAGAGCACTGTACAGGCTGAAGCAAGCACTTCGTGCTTGGTACACTCACATAGACAGCTACTTCACCGGGCTTGGATTCTCCAAGAGTGAGGCGGATCCTAACCTGTACCAGATTTTGGTGGAGGGGAAGCTGTTGATCATCATACTGTATGTAGATGATCTAATTTTGACTGTGTGCCGGGCCGAGCAAGTTTGATACTTTCTGCGGCATGAGGATCTTGCACGAGAGTTTGAGATGAAGGACCCGGGGCTCTTGCAATTATTTCTCGGGATCGAGTTTGGCAAGCCATAGCTGAGGATCGTTTGTTTCTCATGGTAAGTATGCCTGGGAGATACTGGAGAAGTTCAACATGCATGGCTGCAAGCCTGTTGATACTCCTCTTCCTGGAGGTTTGAGGAAGGAGGATGCTACTTCAGCGGAGGTAGTGGATGCCACTGTTTATCGACAGTTGGTGGGGTCGCTTATGTATCTGGTCAATACACGACCCGATATATGCTATGTTGTTAACCAGCTTTCGCAAGCTATGGTTAAGCCTACCAAGCTCTTCTGGAAGGCAGGCAAGCATGTATTGCGTTATCTTAGAGGCACATCGGATAAGCTATCTATGGTAACAGACAGAGGATGGCATGAAGTCAGTTTCATCGATGCGAGTCTCGAAGAGCCCAACTAACGAAGAGCACATCAATAGGAGTTTTCAGCATTGGGTCGATGCAGAGTCGCTTGGTACAGTAGCAAGAGATCCGTGGCACTCGCCCCCACAGAGCCGAGTACATGGCAATGAAGCTTGGCCGCATGCGAGACTATTTCGATGAGGAAGACCTCGTTGGATTGTTCCGGTTGCATTTGGAGCCTGGCGTTGATTTACTGTATAAACCGAGTTGCATTAAACTCTACTAATCCAACATTTCCATGATAGATCCAAACACATCGACATCGGTGTATTCATCATATTAGAGATTGTGTTCACGAGAATCATGATGCTTTCATATGTTCTCACGGAGAGGACGCCGACATCCCGACGAAGGCGCTCACCGTGAGCAAGTTCGAATTCCAGCTGCAGGCAGATAGGGTTGGTAAGAGCATCCATATCTTGTTGAGAGGGAGTGTTGAAAATGCAACAAGATGATGGAGCTTAGTGAAATGAAGTCGCCTTCACTAAGTGGGCCCACAGGCTATTTTCGGCGCAAAGTCTATTTTTAGACTATGTCTATTTTTAGACATATGGAGCATGGTCTAGGAGTTGCAGTATGCTATTCTTGGATGATTGGTCGAGTTGGTAAAAATAGATGGACCTCTATTTTTAGACATATAGGTCGAAGTCTATTTTTACACTCTCTATCCTAAAATAGAAATTATAGGCAAGCCAAATATTATTTACCCTTAATAATATTTGACTCTAAACTTCGCCTACTCTGGAGCACTTTAGTTCGAGCTGGCTGCATGGCTCATGCATCTGGCGCGCAGGAATTACATTATTCCTAAGGGTTTGGTGCAGAGCTCATGCATGGTTGACTTCGCTTAGGACTCCCGTTTAAGTTTGGTGGAGTTGATGAGACAACAGTGGAGTTGTGTTTGGTTTAACTTAGTTCAACTAGTTGAGATAAGTTTAACTAGCTAATCAACTAGTAATGAGTGGAGTGAATTAAACAATACTCATTCATTAATTAGTAACTCATTATTCAACTCAAGAACACATCAGTTCACTACAGTGCATGGACAGTTCAGTGGAGACCAGTGAAAGAGGTAGATGAAAGGGTGAGTACAGCTATGAGTTGTGACATCAGTTGTGCATGAGATTCGCACCACACTTGGAGGCAATTGCCAATGATGATTGCGCTGTCAAGCCAAGGAGATTAGAACCTTGGATCTCTCATTAGGCCAGCAGTGATTGCGCAATAGAGGCAGGGAAATTAGTGGATGTGTTTTGAACTCGTGACTTGTTCAAAACCAAGCTAGTTTGTGTGTAACTTCATGAGACAGTACTGAGTACTTGTGAGGAGTATTGTACTGAGTTGTTACATGTTTTTTCTCCATTATAATATACACATATAGCTGCGGGGTTTTCAGCTATAAGCTTTCCCCATACATACTGTGTTAATGTGTATGATGATTTGATGTGCTATCACTTGTTTTATTTCCGCATGTGTGATGATCTGAGTGGAAGAGATCATGTGTTACATATGAATTCGAATTGATATGTGATCAGGATAGTCTCGGTGGATAATTAATCATTATTCAGCAAATTTCTACAACAACATGACATGTGGCAAGCAACAATGGTATTTTCAGGTGGTTAAGGGGGTTGGTTATGAATGACACGTGGCAACTTCTGTGGATTCCATGTGGTATGGTGACATCATCGTGATGTCAGTAGGAATTTTCCTATGTGCTTGTGTGAAAAATATTTTCCCATTAATTCCTAAGACTCGTGTTTTCCATCCAACGCTGATTTGGTTGTGCCCTTCCTGGGTTTAGGCATGACTAGAAGAAAGCACGACAAAGGATTGTTCATCAAATGATGTCCATCGCACCATGCCCAGTTCATTGTGGTGCATTTGAAATAATTGGCATGGACTCACAGAACACGTGTGGAGGAGAAATGTTCATCATGTAAATGTGCAATAGTTGACGATTGCGGACCCCCTTGGTTAATTGTTGGGAGGGCATGGGGGCCCTGTAATTAATGTGGGATGCCCATATAACAAGGAGGCCATGTGGAAAGGATACTGAAGGGGGGGGGGGGGGGGTGCAGAATGAATAAAGGTTTCTAATCAAATATAAACAGTCGATCCATGGCATTATGTTGCACAGGGTTTAACGATCGACCACATGGATGCCATGTAGCATGGTATAATTTGTCAAACTTCAAAGAGGGATAGAGTCTTGATCTAGAGGTCATATTGAGAGAAAATTTATGTCGTTGGAAAGCTCTTGACAAGCCCGATCCAATGTTGGTATCAAAATTTGATGTTGAGAATGGATCTAGGTGGATATTGGTGGCCACTCACCTATTCCACTTGGACCCCCACCATTGTTTCTTTTGGTTTTTCATTTTCGTTAATTGTAGCACAATTTACTATTTTGGGAATTTTTTTGGGTCCTGAACTTCCAGAGCAAATAACCTCTGGAAAAGTTGATTCTTTGACTCGACATTCACTGTCAGCAGTTGTAATCCTTGGATAGATTTTTCTAACAGGTATCATGTGCGTCAAACGGAGATCGTATGCCAAAGTTACAACCCCGAGAAATTGATGTACCAATTTACCCCAACGGGGCCCATATTTTGGTGTTTCATCTCATAGGGTTAGGTTTTTTGGATGTTTAGGGTTTTCCATTTTTTCTCAATAATAAATAGGCCTTCGAGCCTCATTGTAACATATTTCATAGGCTTGTATCCACCAAATCTATTCTCAGAGATAAATTACCAGCACCCTAGCTAGTTTATTTCCATTTTGATTGTAAGCATATTTTAGTTATCTGATATTAATTAAATGAAGTCTTACTTTTGCTGCATCTCTGTGTTTATATGTATTTCTATATTTTATTGTGTTCCTACGTAAGTATGGATCAGTGGTATTAGAGCGATCCGCTCTTTCTCGATCTTTCTTTGCTTGTCCCAAACGAGGTCGGGGTATAAGGAGTTAGGGCTCGATTTGGTTGAACCTTTGCAAGATCAACCTCGCAACCCCCGATGACCGCCCATGGGGGACGTAAAGAAAGATGAGGGAGCAGGAGATCCTATCAAAATATTTCTCGAGGAGGCCCTTGAGAAACAAAGGAATGCGATGATGGATAACTTTGCCCAGATCCTTCAACGACTTCCTACCGGCGGCGCATCTACATCCAACATCCACTCTAGAGGCGCAACTCCTTTAAAGGTACAAGTAAACTTTAACGTTCCCATATTTGAGGGCCAAATATATGCAGACTTCGTAGATAGATGGTTGAATCTATTAGAAGGGTATTTCTCGGTTCATGAATTTTTCGATCGGGAAAATATTACTTTTTCACTCCTCAAAGCCACCCCCCATGTAAAGGACTGGTGGGAAACCTACTGTGAGAAAAAGGATGAGAGGGAACTCTCTCTGTTTTTGGCTGAACCCACTTGAGATTCTTTCTAAGATGTCATCAAGTAACAATATTATCTTGTGTGGAGCTATGAGGACAAGTACATACAATGGACTACATTGCAGTAGCAAAGGGATCAAGATGAGCATGAGCTGACGAATCTATTCCATACCCTGCGCACAAAATTGGGTATCAAATATTTAGAGAAAAAATTGGTGTTGAAGTACCGCAGTTGTCTACACAGATAAATTCAGGAGGAAATGGAGTTCCTGGACATCTTCTCGCTTGGTACAACATACCGGTATTCTTCCAAGATTAAGCAGAAGTTCAAACAGGAGAAGAGAGACTTTGGATCTGTGAATCAGAAGTAAGGGAAAGGTGCCCCCAAACAGTAGAACAAAGGACAAAGACAAGGCGGGGCAGCCCAGGATAACCCGCCAAAGCTGCAAGCAAAGAAAAACACCTCGAAGCAAAAGAAGGACATGGGAAAGTGGTGTGAGTTCCATAAGAGCTCCACTCACAACACAAGTGAGTATCGGGCCAAGCAGTCACTGGTGGCCGAGCTAAAGGCTTCTGAATCGAATGCATGCTCCGACTCTAAATCAAAACCCGACAAGGGGAATGAAAAATGGAAGCAGATTATAAATGTTGAGCCCAGCGCATTGCTACCACCACGAAGATCCAAAAGGAGGAACTGGAAGATCCAGAGGAGGGGGAGCGCCTCTTCCATTCTGAGATGTCGGTAAAGGGTTTGCTGCTGCAGTTCATTGTTGAGATCGAGAGCCGAAAGAACCTCATTTTAGTAGAGGTTGTGATGCGACTGGGCTTTCCGAACATAACACACCCACATCCACACACCATCGAGTGGCTTCACCAAGGACGGGATCTCAACATCATCCAGCAGTGTCGCCTTCCCTACGGCATCAATCCCTTCATGGATGAGGTATTATGTGAATTTACTCCTCTTTATGTTTGTGATGTATTATTAGGCCAACCATACTTGTGGAAGTGACATGTTTTGTATGATTCCTAGCCTTGCATTGTGATTGCTACTTTGGGAAATAATTTGTATTGGATACCAGAGGTAGCATCTCCTGCCACCATGTCTTTAGTTACTACAAAAAAGTAAAGTAAGCTCATTTCCAAAACTAAGAAATTTATTTTCTTGATGATCTGCCCTTAGGGCAAGAAGAATATTGTGGCCACGACCTCTAGATAGGGCTCCTCCACATGACAACAACAAATAGACAAGGTCATGGAGGAGTACAGGGACATCTTCACCTCACCCGCAGGGGTGCCTCTGCACTGTCAAGTCAAGCACTCCATCAATCTGAACCCAAGTGTGCCGCTTCCCAATGGACCAATCTATCGATGCTCTATTTTTTAGAACGACAAAATCAAGAGCCAGATTCAGGAGTTATTATAGAAAGGTCGGATCCGGCTGAGTTCATCGCCCTATGGGAGCTTGATCATGTTGGTGTATAAGAAGGATGGGACTTGGATACTCTGTATTGACTATCGAGCATTGAACAAGATCATTGTCCGAAATAGGTACTTGATCCCATGGATTGATGACCTTCTAGACCAACTAAAGGGGGGGGGAATATTTCAGCAAGATTGACTTGAAGTCTGGGTATCACCAGGTACCAATCGAACCCTTCAATGTATGGAAGATTTTCTTCAAAGCCAAGGAGGGCATTTTCAAATGGCTAGCCATGTCTTTCGGGTTGACTAATGCTCCCGCAACCTTCATGAGGCTGATGGACGACATCTTGTGGCCATTCAACAACTCATTTGTAGTAGTGTACTTGGATGACATCTTGATCTTCGACCAGACTTGGGAAGAGAAACTCCACCACATCAGACAGGTACTCCAAACACTGTGGCAACACAAGTTGTGTTCCAATTTGGAAAAGTGCACTTTTTGCATGACAAAAGTTCAGTATCTAGGATACATTATTGATGAGCAGGGGGAGCATGTGGACCCAGCCAATATCCAAGTCATTTGGGATTGGCTAGCCCCAACCACTCTAACAGAGCTCCACAACTTTCTAGGTCTTCCTAATTTCTACCGCAGGTTCATGTTGGGATTCTCTCATATCACTTGACCCTTGAGTCAAGTCACCAAGGGAGGAGCAAAAGAAAAATTATTTTGGTCTGAATCTCAAAAGAAGGTGTTCGTAGAGTTGAAACATCGCCTCTTTTCTGCCCTAGTTCTCACATTACCATGCTTGAAAAAACCATTTGAGATCAATATAGATGCCTCTGATTATGCTATTGGGGCAGTTCTTACTCAACAGGGTCATCTAGTAGCATATCACAGTGAGACACTATCTGACACAGTACTGAAGTATCCCACTTATGAAAAAGAGATGTATTCCATTGTGCAGGCTTGATGACAATGGAAGCATTACATTTTGGGGAAGTTGCGAAACGATCGCCATCAAAATTGGTCCACATATCTACAACAGTTTCATTTGAACATCAAGTACAAGAAGGGTAGCACCAATAATGTTTCAGACTACCTCAAACAACCACCGATCGTGGTGCTAACCATCGTGCTCAACTCTTGTGGGCTCGAGACTTCTAATTGGACGCTTCTCTACAAGAGTGATCTAGAATTCGGCCACACATACAAGACGCTCTTGGAGGGTAAGAAAGTTCAAAATTTTCACCTCCAGGATGCACTGTTATGTCACCTGGGATAGCTTTGTGTTCCTTCAAGCGAGTGTGCCAAGATGATTTGGGAAGCACACTAAAATTGGGTCGTTGGTAATTTCGAGGTCAATAAAATAGTGGTGTTACTGCATAAGTATTTATATTGGTAGAAACTTTGACATGATGTCGAGAAGTACATCATATCATTCACTACCTGCGACATTGCCAAACTGACCATCAAGAGGCAAGGCCTATATACTCTGCTTCCTACCCCTAGTTGACCTTAGGAATCCATCTCCATGGATTACATGTTAGGTCTGGCTCCTACTAAGCATGGAAATGATTGTTTTTTCGTGGTCGTCAACATATTCTCGAAAATGGACATTATGGAGGCTTGCAAGAAGAATATCATAGCAAAAGCCACTGCTAAACTCTAATTTGAATGAATGTGTGTACACTCTGGGATCCCACATTCTATCATCTCAAATCGGGATAGCAGGTTCCTCAGTACATTTTTGTCTAGCCTCTAGTCCATGTTGGACACCAAGCTCACAAAGTCCACAACTTTCCATCCCCAAACTGATGGCGAGACAGATGTCATCAACAAGATGATCGTACACATCCTGCGCATGTACAACTCAAAGAATCCATGCACATGGGATGAGAGCCTCCCCTATTTAAAACACAGCTATAACCAGGCTCTCCATAGCTCAACCAACCACAACCTCTTTTAGGTGGCCTTGGGATTCCAGCCACTATGTCCGATTGACATAGCCATTCCATTTGTGGCTACTCAGGTCAATTCGGCTCATGCCTAGTTTGAAGCTGAAAAGGAAAACAACTTCATTTAGCACATTCATCACATCTGCCAACAGGCTCATGACATATCGGACATAACCAATGCTAAGTAAAAGCAGCGGCATGATCAGCATCATGTGCCACACAATTTCCAGGTGGGTGAAAAAGTGTGGCTACATTTCCAGAAGGAGCACCTCGTCGGACCGCACCGCAAGCTTCGCTCACTCTGATATAGGCCATACACCATCACCAAGGTTGTAGGGGATAATTCTTTTGAGCTCAATATTCCACCATTCCTTGGTTTTCACCCAGTGTTCAATGTGGACCGCCTTCGACCCTACTTTCCACCTCTACTATACACATCCGACATGGAAGAACAACTCACACCAACAAATTTAAATCTAGATTGCATGGAATAAGCCCCAAATGATCAGATCATGGAAACACAACATCAAGAAAACCTATTAGCAGAGGATCCAACTATTGATTTTTTAAAGTAGGCCAACTCCTTCACCAAGGCAAGTGGCTCACCAGGGACCAAGTTCAACAGAAGTTTCCTCATCTCATGGAGGAACTCAACGCAATGGGGAACATTGCTTCCTAAGGGGGGAGGAATGATCCAAGTGGATATTGGTGGCCACCTTCCTATTCCACTTGGACTACCACCATTGTTTCTTTCAGTATTTCAGTTTCCTTAATTGTAGCACAATTTACTATTTTTTGGCAATTTTTTCAGGTCCTGAACTTTCAAATTTTTTTTGAGGCCCTAAATGACACTTTTTTTTTGGAAAATCACCTCCAGAAAATGTGATTTTTTGACTTGAAATTTTCTATTAAAGGTTTAATTATTTGTATATATCTTTCTAACGAGTTATCATGTGCATCAAATGAAGATCATATGCCAAAGTTACGACCCCAAGAAATTGATGTACCAATTTACCCCAACGGGACCCATAATTTGGAATTTCATCTCCTACGGTTAGCTTTTTGTATGTTTAGGGTTTTACATTGTTTCTCAATAATAAATAGGCCTTCGAGCCTCATTTTAATACAGTTCAGAGGCCTATAGCCGCAACATCTCTTCTAAGAGATAAGCTACCATTGCCTTAGCTAGTTTATTTCCATTATGTCTATATGAATATTTCAGTTATGTGATATTATGAAATGAAGTCTTATTTCTGTTGCATCTTTGCATTTATATGTGTTTTTGTATTTTATTGTGTTCTTGCATAAGTTTGGATGAGTGGTATCATAGTGGTATGCTCTTTCTCGATCCTTCTTTGCATCTCCTAGGGTTAGCTTTTTGGATGTTTAGGGTTTTCCATTGTTTCTCAATAATAAATAGGCCTTCAAGCCTCATTTTAATATAGTAAAGAGGCCTATAGTGGAAAAATCTCTTCTCAGAGATAAGCTACCATCGCCTTAGCTATTTTATTTCCATTTTTTTTGTAAGAATATTTCAGTTATGTGATATTAATGAAATCAAGTCTTATTTCTGCTGCATATTTGCATTTATATGTGTTTTTGTATTTTATTGTGCTCTTGCATAATTCTGGATGAGTGGTATCATATTGGTCTACTCTTTCTCAATCCTTCTTTACATGTCCCTAATGAGATCAGGGTATAAGGGGTTAGGGCTCAATCTAGTTGAACCTTTGCAAGACCAGCCTCACAAACCCAGACGACCGCCCATGGGGGGCGAAAATAAAGATGAGGGAGCAAGAGATCCTATTAAAATATTGCTCATGGATGCCCTCGACAAAAAAAGGAATGTGATGATGGATAAATTTTCCCACATCCTTCAACGACTACCCACCAGCAGTGCATCTACATCCAGCAGCCACTCTAGAGGTGAAACTCCTTTTAAGGTACAAGTAAAATTTCGCATTCCCATATTTGAGGGACAAATAGATGCAGACGTCATAGATAGATGGTTGAATCTATTAGAAGGGTATTTCTTGGTTCATGACTTTTCCAACCAGGATAATATTACTTTTTCACTCCTCAAATGCACCGCCCATGTCAAGAACTGGTGGGAAACCTACTATGAGAAAAAGTACAAGAGGGAACTCTCTCTATTTTTGGCGACATCCACTTGGGATTCTTTCCGAGATGCCATCAAGGAACAATATTATCCCATGGGGAGCTATGAGGAAAGTACATACAATGGACTACGTTCCAACAACAAAGGGATCAACATGTGCATGATTTGACAAATCTATTCCATAATCTACGAACAAAATTGGGTATCAAAGATCCGGAGAAACATTTGGTGCTCAAGTATCGTAATTGTCTGTAGATACATTTAGGAGGAAACAGAGTTCCTCGAAATCTCCTCGCTTGGTGCAACATAACGGTATGCTACCAAGATTTAGTAGAAGTTAAAACAGAAGAAGTGAGACTTTGGATCTGCGAATCAGAAGCAACAGAAAGGTGCCCCCAAACTACAAAACAAAGGACAAATCCAAGGCGGAGTGGCCCAAGATAACCCACCAAAGACGCAAGCAAAGAAAAACTTTGTGAATCCAAAGAAGGACATGGGAAAGTGGTGTGAGTTCCATAAGAGCTCCACTCACAACACAAGTGAGTGTCGAACCAAGCAGTCACTGGTGGCCGAGCTGAAGGCTTATAATCGGATGCATGCACTGACTCTAAATCAGAACTTGACAAGGGGAATCACAAAGGGAAGCAGATTATCGATGCGGAGCCCAACGCCATCATTTCCACCACAAATATCTAGAAGGAAGAAATAAAAGATCCAGAAGACGGGAAGCACATCTTCCATTCCCAGATGTGGGTAAAGGGTTCCTCGCTACAGTTCATTGTCGACAACAAGAGCCAAAAGAACCTCATTTTAGCAGAGGTTGTGAAGCAGATGGGCTTGCCAAACATGGCACACACACAGCCATACACTGTCAGGTGGCTTGACCAAGGACGAGATCTCTACATCAGCTATTAATCTTGCCTTCCTTATAGCATCAAGCACTTCACGGATGAGGTATTATGTGACATTTCTCCCCTTATGTGTGTGATGTATTATTACGCCAACCATACTTATGGAAGCTACATGTTGTGTATGAGTCCCGACCTCACGTTGTTATTGTTACTTTGGGAAATACATTGTACAGGATATCGGAGGTAGCATAATTTTCCACCATCTCTTTAGTTACTGCAAAAAAATGCGTTAATCTCATTTCCAAAACCAGGAAAATTGTTTTCCTAGTGATCCTCCCTTCGGGAAAGAAGAATATTGTGGTCATGACATCTAGACAGGGCTCCTCTGCATGACAACAACAAATAGACAAGGTCGTGGAGGAGTATGAGGACAACTTCACCTCACCCGCAGGGGTGCCTCTGCACTGTCAGGTCAAACACCCCATCAATCTAACCCCAAGTGCGCCGCTGCCCAATGGGCCATTCTATCGTCGCTCTTTTTTAGAGAACAAAGAAATCAAGAGGCAGATTCAAGAGTTGTTGTAGAAAGGTCACATCCTATAGAGTTCATCACCCTATGGGAGCCCAATCGTGTTGGTGCAAAAGAAGGATGGGACTTGGAGACTCTGCATTAACTATCGGGCGTTGAACAAGATCACTATCCGAAATAGGTACATGAGCCCATGGGTTTATGACCTTCTGGACCAACTCAAGGGGGGGGGGGGGAATATTTTAGAAATATAGAATTGAATTCTGGGTATCACCAGGTACCAATCGAACCCTCCGATGTGTGGAATATTGCCTTGAAAGCCAAGGAGGGCCATTTTGAATGGCTGGTCATGCCTTTCGAGTTAGCGAATTCTCTCGCAACCTTCCATTAGGATAATTTTGAGGTATAAAATGGACCTGCTAACAAAATTATAAAATAAAAGTGGAAATAATAAAATAATATTAGATTACATCATCAAATTTTAGAGGGAAAAAATTAAAACTACTTTTTCAACTCATATTTTCAACTTATCTCCCTATGGGTTTACTCAAATTTCGAGTGGGAACACTCGTTGGATGAATAATTTTATTCCTCATCCAAGGAGTACCCATGTTGCATACTTTCGATGGACCCTGCTACATGAAAAATTAGAGATACATGAAAAATGTGATTGCAATCACATGTTTTCATGTATATCTCATTTTTCATGTAGCACAAACCATCGAAAGCATGCAACATGGGTACTCCCTGGATGAGGAATTAATTTTTTCATCCAAGGAGTAATCCCGCTCGAAATTTAAGTAAAATCTTGGGGATAAAAGTTAAAAATACAAGTTGAAAAAGTAGTTTTATTATTTTATTTTTTTTAATCTTTTTACTTTTTTACCCCAAAAATGGTGAATTGTCCCTCATGGTTGACATCATCATCTTGAATCCTATTGGTTCTTATAAATTTTATTTTGGTTGTACATTTTTCTTAGGAGGCCCATTTTAGACCTCCAAAGTTCTCTAATGCATGAGGACGATGGATGACATTTTACGGCCATTCACCAACTCATTTGTAATAGTGTACTTGGATGACATCTTGATCTTCAGCCAGAATTGGGAAGAGCACCTCCACCACATTAGACAAGTCCTCCAAAAACTGCGGCAACGCAAGTTGTGTGCCAATTTGGAGAAGTGCACTTTTGTCATGACAAAGTTTCAGTATCTGGGATACATTATTGATGAGTGGGGGGTGCATGTGGATCAAGCCAAGATCCAAGTCATTCAGGATTTGCCATCCCCAACCACTCTAACAGAGCTTGCAACTTTATGGGTCTTGCTAATTTTTACCACAGGTTCGTGTTGGGATTTTGTCATATCACTTGGCCCTTGAGTCAAGTCACCAAGGGGGGAGCGAAAGAAAAATTATTTTCATCTAAATCTCAACAGAAGGCATTCGTAGAGTTGAAACATCGCCTCTAATCTACCCCGGTGCTCACATTACCATACTTGCAACAATCATTTGATATCGATACAGATGCCTCTGACTATGCTATTGGGGCAGTTCTTACTCAACAGGGGTATCCAGTGGCATATCACAGTGAAACAATGTCTAGCATAGTCTGAAATTATCCCACTTATGACAAAGAGATGTATTCCATTGTGCAGGATTTCCAACAATGGAAGCATTACATTTTGGGGAAGGAAACGACCATCCACATAGACCACCGACCCCTGCATTTCATGCAGACATAAAGGAAGTTGTATAAAAATCACCATCAGAAGTGGTCCACATATCTGCTAAAATTTCATTTGAACATCAATTACAAGAAGTGAAATACCAATAATGTTGTAGGCTGCCTCAGCTGACCACTGATCATAGCGCTAACAACCATGCTCAACTCTTGTGGGAACCATTCACACCAACAGAGTTAAACATAGACTGCATGGAATGAGCCACAACTGATCAGATCCTGGAAACACAGATCAAGAACACCCTCCAGCATAAGATACATCTATATCAAGTTTTCAAAGCAACCCAACTCCTTCACCAGGGCAAGTGGCTCACCAGGGACCAACTTCAATAGAAGTTTCCTCATCTCATGGAGGAACTCAATGCAATGGGGACCATTTCTTCCTAAGGGGGGAGAAATGATCCAGGTGGATATTGGTGGTCACCCACCTATTCCACTTGGACCCCCACCATTGTTTCTTCAGTTTTTCAATTTCCTTAATTATAGACAATTTACTATTTTTGGTAGTTTTCCGGGTCCTGAACTTCCAGAGCTGTTTTGAGGCCCTAAACGGTGTTTTTTTGGGAAAATCACTTCAAGGAAAGGTGAATTCTTCACTTGAAATTTGTTGTCATTTTTTGTAGCCCTCGAATAGATATTTCTAACGAGGTATCATGTACGTCAAATGGAGATCGTATGCCAAAGTTATGACCCCCGAAAATTGATGTATCAATTTACCCCAACAGGGCCCATAGTTTGGTGTTTCATCTCCTAGGATTAGGTTTTTGAATGTTTAGGGTTTTCCATTGTTTCTCAATAATAAATAGGCCTTCGAGCCTCATTATAACATAGTTCAGAGGCATGTAGCCGCCACATCTCTTCTCAGAGATAAGCTACCAACACTCTAGCTAGTTTATTTCCATTATGTCTGTAAGCATATTTCAGTTATATGATATTAATGAAATGAAGTCTTATTTATGTTTCATCTCTGCGTTTATATGTATTTCTATATTTTATTGTGTTCATGCATAAGTCTGGATCAAGAAATTTTTTAATTGTATACTTTTATAACCCCAACTTCATTATGTGGCCATTTAGGTCGGTTTAATTGAAAGTAACACCTCCCATTCAGCCTAGAAGACTCCAAGGGGGTGGGAGGGAGAGTTACATGTATATAATCCATAAAATAAAGACATGATCCATAAAGAGTATGAGGGATACCATAAGGTAGAGGATGTTTTCACTCGCTCGACAATGAGATTCCATCCACTTGACTGACATGATATGAAGCAATAGCTAAATTGATCAATGGGAAAGGAAGTGGAGCTCTACATAAGGTAGAGGATGTTATAACTAGCTCTACATTTGGCAGGGGAATCTTTAGAGTGGTTACATCTAATAGAGGAAGTGATAAATAAGATAAAGGTTAGTTTATTTTATAGAGATAGTTTTTTTAGAATTCTAATTTTTAATAAACACATTTAATATATTTATGAGTTGTAAAGCAATTGATTAATGTGGCGTTTAGAAGAGGAAGAAGAAAAAAATATAGTAAGAACTAATAAACTTAACTCATAAACTTAATGTAGAGATCTTGTACTGATGAACTCATAAACTTTTATATAAATATAGACATGTTGGTTCTTGATTATAATTTTTTTACTTTTTAAATTGATTGTAATATGAAAAAAATCTTTCAAATTGATGGTCTAACTTTGCATTTCACAACTATACAAAACAACCTGCAGATAACATAATTTATAAAAAATGTCATATCCATAATTTACATAATATAATTTATAAAGAAAAGTGACATGAATTAAATCAGTATAGATCTATCTTAAGCACGGATCCGGCCCAGAGAGATCAAATCTTTTCAAGTGCTATATATATATATATATATATATATATATATGTTTAAATTGTATTTTTGAATGCTATATAAAGTACATAATTTAAACTTATAAGTCCAAAAAATATTTGTTGGATTTTAGGGGAAATTGAAAAAAAATATATCACTGAAAATTGACTAAAATGTAAAATAGTGAGACTATTTCAAACATTTTAACTATGATTTTTTTTTCAATTGTTTTGTTTTATATGATATATACATAAAAAATAAATAAACAATATATTATATATCCATAGATGACATTAATTTATCTTACGTAACATGTGTATTGAGACATTTTATCTATCGAGTACATTGTTCACATTAAAATGATTTTTTCTGTTATTAATCTATTTTTAAGTATACGTGATATTAGTTAATGTTGCATATTAAAATATTTTATTGATGACCATTTAATTCTTTTATTATTATGAATATTTTTAAATGTCACATTAATTTTATATTAAGAATTGAATAAATTACACATCTCTTTTTTATTATTCTTATTAGGAAGTACTTGATATTTTTTATTTTATTTTTAAATTTAAATTTCCTTTTTGCTTGGGACATTGAATATTTTATGATAGCCAACACAAAAATATTTTATTTTAACGTTTTCTTTCTATATATAGATATATATGAAGTTGATATTGACATAAATTAGTAAACAAAGATCAAATAGTTTATTTAGATTTTGTGTTGAAATATTTTTAAAAAGTATAGGATTTAAACATCTTACTCAAATTTTTTAACTTCTAATTACTTTGCCTCTTTTTAAAGTTGATATGAAATTATATTAGATTATTTGGATATTAAAATATTTTATCTATGACAAAGGGTGAGTGAAATATTTTTACCATATTGCATTTTAATATAAAAAACAAATGGAACAATCAAAGTGAGGTTGAGATGCATATCATTTTTGTTTTTTAATTATAGTAGACATTGCTTTTATGTTTAGATAATATTTTATTTTTATTTTAAGAGGGACATGTGTCAACTCCACATTGAGTACAGACATAATCACAAAAGCCCTCATACTCGGTTGTAGAATGTGCCTTTCAATACAATGAAGTCACATATAGATTCTAAGATCATCCTTTACCATGCAGGAGCAGACTGTGCAACCACAAAAGAAGATCGTTAGCAAATCCAAGTAGCATGTAATGTCCACAAATTTTAGATTACCTAGCGAGGTGGTTAGGAGGTTTTTCCAAAGGTTGTGTCAGAACGGTCATAGGAGCAAGACTTCTCCATTGGTGGGCCTAGAGGGTTTTAGAGAAGTTTTATGGGTCTGACTGGGATCGTTTACCATATTTTATCATCGGAATCAATTTCGCACGATTTTCTCTTGGTTCCGTTGCATTCCGACGATTTCTATAAAATGGCATTAATAATAGACATATTTTAATTATTTATGCTTAAGGTGTTTTTTCAAGTTGATTACATGCAGAAACGCCTTAGTGTAATAGCTCGTTGGAATTGAGGAGAAAGGATATACAGGAAAAAATGATAAAAAGGGTCTTTGGGTGGCGAGTGTGACCACAGAGGCAAATTAAGAATTTTCCCGCATTAAAAGTGACTCTAATTAATTTATAACAGTAACTTTATTAAATAAAGAGGAAAAGTGATTTTAAATATTTATTTGGAGAGAAAAGGTAAGTGAGTTATAAAAAAACAAAAAAACAAAAGAAAAAGGTGAAGGTGAAGGTGAAAAGGAAACCCTAAACTGGTTAAAGAAGGAAAATGAGAGACTCTCTTCATTTTTTGCATTTGTGAGTTTAGAGAAAGAGATCTTGGAGAGAGTTTGAAGGAAAAACTTAGGATTTTGGAGCCCTAGCTGCCAAAGGAGAGTTCAGTGTTGAAACTAGACACCTTAGTTTGGGTTTGAGAGTGAAATCATTCAGATTTCATCCTGGAGATTCAATGGAGAACAAATCCAAATCTGGGCTTGTGAGGACGAATTCCACTGTTAAACAGAGGTCGAATTTGTAGTTTTGAGAGGGTATTCTCATCGTGGTGGAAGATTGAAGACACAGCGGTTTGATTTACTCTTTCTTGAAGGCATCTCAAGTACCCATTCAATTATCTCAATGCTAGACGAGTTTCTTTGTTACCCGGGTTTCCTATTGGTAGCAAAGTGCGAGTAATATTTAGTGATATTATCATTTCGAGTATTCATTTCTTGGGTTGTATTTGAATCACCTATCTTATGTGCATGACTGCAGGAGACTCAAAGGTTGAGTTCCCTCTGTATGACATCACAGTACCTCTCTATTCATTGCATGGGTGTTGGATCTATTCACTGCATGGGTGTTGGACTCATACCACAGTGGATTTGTTGGAGTAAATATGCCTCTGCGTGGACTATTTCTTGGTTGAATGAAGGGATAATGAATGAGTGTTTGAGTTATACACATTATTTCAAACCATCATGGAGTTTTTATCCCTTTGTCAGCAGTGATATTGTTTCATTTATTGGAGCTGATAATTCTGTGTCAAACAGTTGATTTGAACTTCATATTTGACTGATACTCCGAGGTTGTCTCATTATGGAAAGTTCTCATGTTCATATGTTCCCTCCTTTTTGTGTGTATTGTATACTGAGTGTAAAAGAAATAAAGGAAGGAAGTTGTTCCAGTTAGTTCTCATTACTATGTATCAGTTGGAAATAAATTTCTGAGTATGGAATGAACATTTTTTAGCCTCTCGAAAGTGAGATTTTGATGCATGTGCCTACTATGTTTATCTTCTTGAGTTAAATTTGTAAATTCTCACCTACAACAAGTATAATCAAACTGTTTGGTGAAATTTCTCATTGGGAAAACATAACAAAAAGTTTAGATATTTTATATTGGAATTTTATAGTGGTATCAAAGCATTGGTCTTGGCTCAGTCGTGGGTTATCTTCAAAAAGCCAAGTCCCAGGGCTTTATTTTGAAGGTGCCAAGATAAAATTGTTGGGTTAAGAGGGAAAATTATAAAAAGGAAAAAAAAAACACTTCCAAGCCAAGAAGAACTATTTTCTCAAAATTTTGAAAATTATAGCAAAACCTTTGCAAAGGTGATAGAACACATGGAAGCATGGGTGTCATTAAATGCAGTAAATATAAAAAGGAATAGAAAATCCAAAGATGAAAAGGTAATAAGATACTAGGAAACAAGGATTGAAGATGAAAACCATAAACAAAATTTCTAGAACGAATTGAGAAAATTCACATGCGTTGATATCACAGATTCGCCCCAACAAGTTGGAACGTGAGTTTGGGATGAAAGGGAATCAGAAATTGCTACAAAATTATTGTCATCACTTAGCACGAAAGTTGAGTTAGATCATGAGTACAAAGAAAATCATGAGGCCATAATAGTTTATGATGATTCCCAAGAGGTGTGCAAAGATGATAACATGCAAGTGGTCAATAGTGCAAACGAATCCCATCAGTTGATGATGTAAATGTTTCTCACAAGTCTACTTATGACTATAACTTGAAAAACCAATTGAATATGGACACAAACAAGATTAGGGAAGCCACAAGGAGATATTATGACGCGTTGGTATTGGTGACATATTATTGTTGGAGAAGTGAAGTGGCACATGACAATTTAGGAGGAAAGCCTTCACTTGCATATTTTCAGACTCTTAGGAAGGCATTGGTAGAGATGAAATATAACTACCTATACCTACTTTAAAATAGAGATCACCTACTCATGCTTACTGAGATATATCATGATGCACTAGTAGGGAAAGAGGAGTAGGTCGACAGGCTTACTTATGAGCTTGAGATTTCCCAGGAGTCCTTGAAGAGCACCCAGATGGCCCTTCAAGAATTAGAGTTGCAGGTTGAACGAATTTGTATGGAGTTGAATTGTGTACATTCTTCTATGGAAACCATCACACAAGATGATTTAGGGACACTCATGATTTGATAGAGGAACCTCCTGTGATTATGGAGCATGAGGTGCACCCAAACGAACTAACACTTGCAGAGAGCATGTTCCAAAGGAATCTAATTATACACCCAAAGGATGTAGATATAGATATATTTCAAATGAGAATACATCCATCTGGGATCCAGGTTCAGTTGACATGAATGGAGTGGATACTGGAGACCTTGGTTGGCATTGGGATCCAGGTGGGGTTTTCAATCATTTACCAGGTATGAAGGATGACTATAGTGTTGACAGGGTGATTTGCCCAGTGACTAAGCATTCATGTTCCTTCACACTTCCATCAGAGTTATGGTAAACACTAGTGGCAAGTTGGTTTGATGCAGGAGTGTGTAGACTTCGGGAGATGTCTTGGAACATCGTTCATGCTTGGGGTTGTAGTGCGGTTAACATGCCCCAACGAGAGTTATTCAGATGGAATGGAATTTGTGTGCCACCAGATAGAGTAGTATATGGGGATGATTTTCTTCCATTGATGTATTGGGCAGAGGAGCCACTGAGGATCTGCACAACAGTGACATCCCCATTATCGTGTGAGGAGTCATGTCACTCAAGTCTACCAGGACAAAGGAGATATGGCTCACATCATGGTGGGTCCACTAGCAGAATGACAGATACATTTGCACATGCTGGGTACCAGACGGCACAAGGTGCGTCAGTAGCAGGTGAGGATAACCAGTGGGGTACATGGATATGCCATGGTGTGCAAGGGGAGTACGATGATGCATGGTTTTATGCAGTGGTGTATGGTGCTGCACAATGGGATCTTAGAGCATTGCTTTTGGGGAGACAGATTGATTGGGACATTGAGCATACCAATGGGCCCAACTTAACCAAGATTGATGAGTGGATGGATGAACGTCAAGTAGCATTGCAGTCCTCAAAGTTTGATCTTCGATTAGTTCATCACCTGATTAGAGTCAGAGAGCAGGATACTCACAGGACTACCCATGGTTGTCCATATGGGTTCTTAATCGTGCCTTTGGGATTGACCCATGCATCTATCACTTTCCAGTCCTTCATACTATTGTAGATGATTCTTTTGTTGTTCTTTGTTTCTCTCATCACATATAGTAGGACACATGGGGGTCATCTGAGACTGTTGGGTGAGACACAGTGCATTTTGGACTGGATAATAACTTCTCAGTTGAGAAATATGGTCAGAGCACGAGTTGAAAGATACATGATTAGGGATGAAGTGACCCCCTATAGAGGCAACATATGTTCTGCCCCTAAGTACACACTTAGGGAGATGATCAGGAAAGAGTTGCATGCCACGCCTTCAATAGGAAATTTCAAGGCATTGTATGAGCATGGGGCACAGTGGATGGTAGGCCTCTTTTACAGGAAGGCATGTGGGCTCCAGGCAGTAATTGGGTACATCAGCAGGAGATAGGATAACATAGTCCTATGTGTTATTAAGCAAGAGTAGAGCATATAAACATGCACCAGATTGACTCATGATACATGGTGTCCATCTATTGGTTGCATACAAGGATTAGTGATGGGGCATGGATGGACGCCAACAGTAAGAAGTGTTTCGCCACAAAAATTAGTTATGATCAGAGTGTCGCAACGAAAACATGGATGTTTCCTTTTGGGATTAGCATGGGACCCTGAAATTACATCACTTGATATATCAAAAAACATTATGGGTGAGCTGGTCTTTACATCGAAAGATCATTTAGATCTTCCATTAAACTTCGATTTGGAGTAGGGCGTTTCACTTCTCAGTGATTCATTGGGAGCATCAGAGGTGGTAGTAGTTAGTTCCTGTGGGTGAGGATCCTTTTTAGCAGGTTTTGGATGAAGCTTTCAGAATTTCACTCGTGAGGTGCACGAGATTGGTTTTCCGGTAGAGGAGCTTCTTGAGGAGTTGGTCAAAATTTCACATTTTCGAGATGCTCTACTTATTGGAAGTATGCAGAGCACCTTTGTTTTCTATTCCTTGTTGGTGAGTGAGTGGAGTGAGAGATGCTTCACGATTATTAGGATGGTTTGGGACCCTAGTATTCACTTGGATCAACTTGTGGAGTGGCAACATGCAATGGAATTGCTTGAGGGAAAGCAATTTTGGGGAGGGGACATTGGGGAGGGGATATTGTAATGTCCCCAATTTTTGGATTACATGGCGAGGTGGTTAGGAGGGTTTTCAAGAGCTTGTGTGAGCCTGGTCATAGGAGCAAGATTACTCCATTGGTGGGCCCAGAGGGTTTTAGAGGATTTTTATGGGTCTAACTAGGATCACTTACCATATTTCATCATCGAGATCAGTTCCGCATGACTTTCTCTTTGTTCCGTTGCGTTCCAACGATTTCCGTAAAATGGTGTTAATGGCAGACACATATTAATTATTTATGCTTAAGGTGTTCTTTCAGGTTGATTACTTGGAGAAACACCTTAGTGTAATATTTCATTGGAATCAAGGTGAAAATATCTAAAGGGCAGAATGATAAAAAGGGCCTTTGGGTGACCAGTGTGACCACCAAAGCGAATTAAGAATTTTCTTGCATTAAAAGTGACATTAATTAGTTTATAAAAGAATTTTCTTGCATTAAAAGTGGCTTTAATTATTTCATAAAAGTCACTTTATTAAATAAGGAAAAGTGCTTTTAAATATTTAATTGGAGGGAAAATGTAACTAAGTTATAAAAAAGAAAAAAAAGAAAAAAGAAAAAGGGGAAGGTGAAGGTGAAAAGAAAACCCTAAACTCGTTGAAGAAGGAAAATGAGGAGACTCTCCTCATTCATGCGTTTGTGAGTTTGGAGAAAGAGCTCTTGGAGAGAGTTTGAAGAAGAAGTTTAGGGTTTTTGAGCCTTAGTCGCCAAAGCAAACTTCGATGTGTTGGAAATGTTGTCATTAATGGAAAAGGAGATGGCAAAGGAGACAGCATAGAGGCAAAGAGAGCAAAAGAGGTAGAGTAGCAGTAGAGAGGTAGCAGAGATCTGAAGAGGATGTAGAGGGTCGAGCAGCTGCAAAGCAGGGCCATTTGAAGCAGCCCAGGCTGCAGAATATGCAGAGAATAAAAATAAATTGTAGAGTGAGTCGAGCAACAGAGTGAGGTTGCAGAGAGTACAGTGAAACAGAGACAGGAGATATAGAGGCAAAGACAGAGAATACAGAGGCAGAGCCGTGAAATGAAATCGTCGAGCAGCAGAGAAAGGTTGCAGAAATTTCAATGAAACAGAGACAGAGAATACAGAGGCAGAGTCGTTAGCAAATCCATTATGAAATGAAAACAGAGGATATGGAACCATGCAGAACGAGCAGAACCGAAAGGCAGAAGGAATAAATTGATAAATATACGCTTTAGTTATAATGCAGGGTTAATGCACAATCTGTATATTTAAACGAAGAATGGAGGTTAAATAAACAATTGAAGTGAAATTATGAGAAATGGAACTCGGATTCAAGAGCGGAACCTTGAATAAACAGTGAAACCAGAGTTTTGGAAACCAGCAGTATCGTGTGCATTTGGGAGTGGTAAGTGGATTTCGATTTTTGAACGCGATCTATGTCACTGATGGACATGTGTCTTTGGGTGGTATTTGAATACCACTTACATCGCGTAACTTTTGTGTGTTAACCCTCAACCCAAAGAAAAACGTGATATTGCACGTCATCCGTCGGATGGGGGTCCAAATCTCAATTGGAGCGCGAGAGTAGATTGACCATCCGATCAAAAGAGGTGTTGCGGAAAGAGAACCGAGACTGTGGGACCTACATTCATTGCTGCAGGGCCAAATATTATGTGAAGTTCATTGTATTCTGTGTATCACAAAAGTTAATAAACAGGCCAAAGGTAAGTTACATGCCCATGAATGCAATACATTATGAAGTGTTGGGTTAATGTTATAAGCCATGGTTGGAAGGTTATAAACACTTGCGTGTTTAATTAAGGGCATAAAATCTATTTTTATAGCGTTATGTGATAAGGTCGAAAGTATGAAAGTGTTTTATTATTTCATGTTCAAACCTTAGAGAGCGGGTTAAGAAGGGTGTGCGTCGGGTTAATACACTTGATATAATAAAAAAAGGAAGGGGTTCAATATGATATGAGCGTTGTATTAAAGGGGACCAAGATTGTAATACAAGGCATATAATACATTGTATCTGTGGATACAAGTTGCGGTGGGCCTAGTTGAACTATTGCGTTAATGGTTAGTGATTAACCACTGGAGAAAATGCTGAATGGTTGATATGTTTATATATATTAATTGTGGACCTAGACTATGTTGCGGATTAACGAAGAGGTAACGCAAACTTTAGACAGTGCATTATATTATTATAAACAAGGCGAGTTAAAATAACTCTGGAGCCCGAAAGGTTATATAACTACATATATTAGTGTTGGGTTTAAGTCTAAGTCAAAGACTTAATATAATGTTGACGAAGGATATTATATGTGTAGTGTGGGACCCCATGTAAAATGGAAGAGTACAATGCATGTTTATTCCGAGAATCTTAACCCAAGCTGAAGGATATATAAAAGCTAAAGCGGAAAAATATATATATGTGTAGCGCTTTATATACAAGGGACCAAGGTTATAGTATACAACACATGTATTATATTCTTGTGCGTGAGATTAAAAGAACAAAAGGTTCTTTTGTTCGGGTTTAAAACAAACGATGTATTATAAGGTGGGACCCTCACTAATTGCATCGGAGAAATCATAACAGCGGAACATGTTAATTAAAAGTTCTGATTGTGATTGCGGACCCGATATGTTATAAACGGTGACTCATATTTGTTTGAGTTCTGGCTTAAAGTGCATCAGATCGATTCATCACATCGGAGGTGAAAGAGTAACGAACAAACTGAAAGTTTCGATTGCGATTGAGCGATTGGATGATAGTCGTCGGATTTGCTGAAGGATGGACGACGGATATGATTTGTTTGATTACATGGTGGGGCCTTTGTTAATCGCATCGGCAGAAATCTAATGACCAAGTCACAGGAGCATTATGAATGTTGCAATTGCGATTGAAATAAATGAGGCGGAGTATAGCTGGCATGTGGGCTCCATTCAAAAGATAAGATTAATACAGGTTTGCTCTGAGCTTTTATACCAAATCTGAAGAGTTAAAGGAAAGCAAAGTGGCATTTATATATGTGTAAAACAATATATACATATTTATATATGTGAACAGTGAATCATCGAATCGGAGTGAGAGCAGAGCATCGAAACATACAACTGGAAGTTGCCATTGCGATTGATCGCAATCAGAAGTATTCAAGAGGTGATTCATCGCATCAGAGAATAGAGCAAGCTCGGCGAGTGGGCCCGAAAGGGCATTTTATGTATTAAAATAATTTATTATTGTTATATTGCCGAAGAGTTATTTGAGTTATATAACGCAGTAGTTTTATATGCAGCAGTTAGACCATGGCAGTGAACTGGAGAGCAAGCATAGCCGAAAAACACAGAGACAGTCACAGAAAAGACAAACACACGGTGATCCAAAACTGAATGGGTTGATTTGTAATCTATATTGTAACTGAATGTAAACGATTTGTAATTGGTTTATATTGTTTGTGATGCACTGGCAAGTCTCCATAGGAAACAAAACTCCACTGTAAAACTGAAAGTTGTAAAAAAATTTGTAGTTTTCTGAATGAGTTGGATAAAGAAGTGATGAGGCAAAAGGCAAAGAGTCAGGGCTATTCACTTTGAATTCCCTGTGGAATACGAACAGTTATGAGGCAAACTGTATAAAGGATACCATATTGATATGCAGTAAAGAGACTAGAGAATGCAGAGTATGAAGAATTGAGACAGAGAAGATAAGAAAAAGGAAGAGCAGAAAGAGATGCTACAGAACAGAGCTGATATCTAAGGTAAATCAGCAAATATTTTCTTTTGATAGAATGAGGAAGTTGGAGCTTCCCTATCAAGTTGAAGCTTGATAGATGTCAGTTGTAGTTGACTGAGGTTGGAGCCTCCTGTAGGTTGGTGCCTGCAGAAAATCAATGGTGAGAGGGAGTTGGAGCTTGCCTTTGCATCACAACAATAATAAGATGTGGTTTTCTCCCTTTATGGGTTTCCACTTATATCTGTTGTCTCTATGTGTGTTTCCTATGTGTTGATATGTTCTATCCAATCTGCTTAATGCTTGATGCTCTCATAATAAGTTTGGTGTCACATTATCTTAATACTTGCTACTACATATTAAGACTGTTCACATATTAAGTTGGTTATAAAATTAAGTTGTAAATAAGCTTGATGAAAAGTTTCAAAAAGCTCATGTATGTGTTAAACTGATTCACCCCCTCCCCCCCTCTCAGTTTAACTAAGGATTCAACAATTGGTATCAGATCCAAGTTCCTTTTGTACCAATTTAACAACTGAAAGGAGATCCTAGGTCCCCAAGATGGCTAGTCAAGAAGGAAGCTCAACCAATAAAGCCCCTTTTTTCACTGGTTCTAATTATGCCTTCTGGAAAATCAGAATGAGAGCATACATAATGTCTCTAGGATTATAAGTTTGGGCTGCTGTGGAATTTGGATATGCCCCAAAGGCAACTAACTCAGAGAAAGAAGCTAAACAAGATTTTGTAGCCAATGAAAAGGCCATGAATGCAATCTTAAATGGACTGTGTGAGGCAGAATTTATCAAAGTAATGCACAGCAAGACTGCCAAAGAGATGTGGGATACTCTAGAGAACATCCATGAGGGAGACAAGAAGGTGAAGACTGCCAAACTTCAAGTCTATAGAGCCCAGTTTGAGAACTTAAAAATGAATGATGATGAAGACATTGCCAGCTTATTTTTAAGGGTTGCAGAAATAGTAAATAACATGAAAGCTCTAGGGGAAACCATAAAATAAGCTGTAATAGTTTAAAATATTTTGATATCTCTTCCACCCAGCTTTAACCCCAAGGTTTTTGCCATAGAAGAAACAACTAATTGGGAAACCTTGACCATGAACTAGTTACTTGGAAATCTAACAGCCTATGAGATGAGACTGCCACAGAAGAAGTCAAATGTGAGGGAGGCAGCCTTTAAGACAGAGAAGAAGAAAGAAGAAAAGGAAGATATATGCTCTTGCTCTGATGAAGAAGAGGCCAAATTTTTCAAGAAACTGGATAGAGGCTCAGGTAAATATAAAGGTAAACTTCCATTTAAATGCTTTAACTGTGGAAGAGTTGGACACTATGCTGCTAAGTGTCCTCATAAGAAAACAAGGAATCAGGCTCAAGAATCAGAGAAAACTATATCAAAAAACTGGCAGAAAGGAAAGAAATTAAATATAAAATCTTTCTATGCTCAACAAGACAACAGTGCATCTGAAGACTCAGATGAACCCTCAAGTGAAGAAGGAACCTCTGAATTTATGTTGATGGCCATAGAAGAACTTGAAGGACTCATTCTAGAAGATGAAGAAAAAGGTGAATTTGATCTTGAGGGGGAGCTAAGAAGTGCCATGGAGGAGATTGACAGACTCAAACTGAAGAGCAGAAAACAGAAAGACATTCTCCTCAAGTATGTAAGAGAATAACAAAATTCAGAAGTCCTCATTCAATTGAAAGTAGAGCTTGAAGAAGCCAAGAAGGTAGAAGAACTGTTACTTAAGCAAATTAAGGATAAAATTCAGGAACAAGAGAAGTTGGAAGAAGAAGTAGTATGCCTGAGGAAGAAATTAGAAAATGCCCAAAGGAAAGTGTCGATAAATTCTTCTCAAATGACAAGCTCTGGTAAGTTGAATGAAATTCTGGATGCTCAAATATCTCCTCTGATAAAAATTGGGATAGGCTATGAAGGAGAATCAAGTAATGGCAAAGAAAAGGAAAACAAAAATATTATTTTTGTAAAAGCAAATAAGGATGATGAAGCAGCTCAAATGATTCCTACAAAAGAAGAAACATGCAATGAAGGAGACAGAAACCAGAAGGAACCTCTAATAACAAAGAATGAATTAAATACTCAGCCAACAGAAAAAGGCTCATATACCCCTAAGTATGTCAAATTTGGAAGCCATCAAAGGAGATTCTTCCCTCCTATGAAAAATGCCACATGTTATGCCTACAACAAGCTGGGACATATTGCTGCATACTATCATACAAGGAGGATTAATTCAAACCAGCAAAGGATGCAAACAGTGAAGAGAATGTCTCAAGCAAACAAATGGAGAAGACAACCTTTCATCAGGTATGCAAATTGTTTTTATGGATATTGTCTTTACTGTAAGGAATTTGGCCATAAAATCATTGAATGCAGACAATATGGACAAAGATTGATGTTCAAAACCTCAAGGAGGTTTATGAATCATGGAGTGTTTACTCATACTCATAATTCTGCTAAAAATATGATTAAATGTTGTGTATGCAATAAAATTGGACATATGCCTTCCAAATATCCTCTCAGAGAATGTGGGTCATCATCTCAGAAAAGGTACCAAACAAAAGGATGCATGTAGTGGGAAAAGAAGGTGAATAAATGTGAGTTGGCTCTAACAACTCAAGACCTGAAAAGCCAATGGTATTTGGACAGTGGTTGCTCAAAACATATGACTGGAGATAGAAGCAAGTTTATAACCTTTGATGAAAATAAATTTGGAAATGTTACTTTTGGCAATGACAAAGCAGGGAAAATCAAAGGAAAAGGCTCAGTCAGTCTAGATAATGGCAAAGGAAAGGCCCAAGATGTACTATTTGTGGATGGGCTGAAAGAAAATTTGTTGAGTGTTAGTCAAATGTGTGAAAAAGACTGTGAAGTTCTTTTTAGACCACAAGATTGTGAAGTCAGATCAAGCACCACAGGAAAGACTCTGATCAAAGGTGTTCGAACAGAGAGTAATGTCTACATAGTGAAAGAAGAGAATGAAGCATGTCATCTTAGCAAACTTGAGGAGTCATGGTTATGGCATAGGATATTGGGACATCTTAACTTCGACCATATCATCAGACTGAGCAAGAAGAAAGCTGTCAGAGATATGCTAGCAATAAAAAGGCCTTCAAATACCATATGCAAATATTTCCAATTGGGAAAACAGACCCAGACATATTTTAAGACCAAAGATGAGCTATCAACAAGTAGGCCACTTCAGCTGGTACACATGGACCTGTGTGGACCTTCAAGAACTAAAACACCAAGTGGAGAATCCTACTTCATGTTGATAACAGATGATTTCTCAAGAATGAGATTGGTTGCATTTCTCAAATATAAATCGGAATCACTTGAGAAATTCAAGATATTCAAGGCATTGGCAGAAAATCAAACAGGATGCAAGCTAAAGTGCATCAGATCAGACAGAGGAGGTGAATTCATAGACTATGACTTTGCAGACCTATGCAATGAGCATGGGATAAAACAACAGTTTACCATTGCATGGACACCTCAACATAATGGAGTGGTAGAGAGACAAAACAAGTCTGTACAACAAATTTCCAGAGCCATGATGTAAGAAAGTGACATTCCCCAAACCTTTTTGGCAGAAGCAGTACACACAGCTGTGCATATTCTAAGCAAAGCTCATTTAAGACCAAACAGTGACAAGACTCCTTATGAACTATGGCATGGTAAACCAGCATCAATCAAGCACTTTAGAGTCTTTGGAAGCAAGTGTTACATAAATAATAATGATGAAAATCTGGGGAAGTTTGATGCAAGAGCAAATGAAGGAATATTTTTAGGATATGCATCAAAGAGTAAAGGTTACAGGTGCTACAACAAGACTCTTCGGAAAATTGTGGAAAGCATTGATGTAAGATTTGATGAAGAACTACCAAACAAGACAAGAAGTGCAGATTGCAGCAATCCTCCAGAAGATTATGAAGAAGAGAACCAAGGTGATGATGAAATAAGCTAGACAACAGAAGATGTTGAACTGAGCTCGAAAGCCCCCTCAAGATACACTCAAAAGAACCATCCAGAAGATCAAATCATTGGGGACAAGAGTGTAGGAGTCTAGACAAGAAGACAACTAACTGAATAGACAGAAGAGGTATACCTAGCTATGTTATCACAAATAGAGCCAAAGAAGTTTGAAGAAGCCATAAAGGACAAGTATTGGGTGAATGCTATGAATGAAGAATTGGACCAAATTGAGAAGAACAATACCTGGGAATTAGTTCCAAGACCCACTGAGAAAAATGTCATAGGCTCAAAATGGGTATTCAAGAATAAAATGAATGAACAAGGACAGGTAATCAAGAATAAAGCCAGACTTGTATGCAAGGGATATTCACAAATTGAAGGTCTTGATTATGATGAAACATTTTCCCCTGTAGCCAAAATGGAAGCTATCAGAATGTTTCTGTGCTTTGCATGCTACCATGACTTCAAAGTATATCAAATGGATGTGAAATCTGCCTTCCTGAATGGAGATCTAGAGGAAGAAGTCTACATGGAGCAACCTGAAAGATTTTCATTGACAAATAAAGAAGACTATGTTTGCAGACTAAAGAAGGCTCTATATGGACTAAAACAAGCTCCTCGTGCTTGGTATTCAAGGCTGGATAAGTACTTGCAAAAAAAAGGGTTTACGAGAGGAGCAGACAACAATCTATACATAAAAGCCCATGAAAATGAACTCCTGATCGTTGTAGTATATGTTGATGACATTATGTTTGGAAGCAAAAAAGATGAGTTAGCAAAAGGATTTGCTGAAGAGATGAAATCAGAGTTTGAGATGTCTATGATTGGAGAGCTCACCTTCTACTTAGGACTTCAAATTCAGCAAAAGAACACAGGTACATTCATCTCACAAGAAAAATACTTAAAAGAGATGTTGAAAAAGTTCAAAATGGAAGACTGCAAACCTGTGTCAACTCCCATGATCATTGGATGCAAGCTATGTGCCGATGATGGATCTTCTAATATAGATCAAAGACTTTACAGATCCATGATAGGAAGTCTGCTATACCTAACAGCATCTAGACCAGACATTATGTTGGCAGTTGGACTTGTGGCTAGATATCAAGCAGCACCAAAACAAAATCATCTTCTAGCAGTCAAAAGAATATTCATATATCGACAAGGAACTGCACAGTATGGGCTATGGTATCCAAAAGGCAAGAGCTTCACTTTGACAACATATACAGATGTAGATTGGGCCAGCTGTGTGGATGACAGGAAAAGCACAAGTGGAGGTGCATTCTATTTGGGAAAAATTCAGGTGGCATGGCTAAGCAAGAAACAAACATCTATCTCTCTATCTATAACAGAAGCAGAATACATAGCAGCAGCATGCATGTTGCGCACAAGTCATGTGGATGAAACAAACCCTCCAAGACATGAAGGTAAGCATTGATGAACCTATCTCTATCAAATGTGATAATACAAGTGCAATAAGTATATCAAAAAATCATGTACTTCATTCAAAAACTAAACATATCCCAATCAAGTACCACTTCCTAAGAGAACAAGTAACACAGAAGGTAGTGAAGTTGGAATATGTTCCAACAAAAGAACAAACAACAGATATATTCACAAAACCTCTTGCTAGAGAGCCATTCGAATATCTGAGAGACAAACTAGGGGTAGTGTCTTCAGATGCTACTCTCTGACAGAAAAAGAAATCTTCATTCCAGGGGAGAACAGAAAAGAAGACATCATTCCAGGGGGAGATCAGTCAACAAAGGGAGTCACAAAAGAGCCAGAGCAACTAAGCAGGGCATGAAACAGGTCCTCAAGATCAGAGTAACATGGATGAGATTTAAAATCACACTGGGAAATGGGAAACCCTTTTCCATTGATGTCAAAGGGGGAGGAAAAGCAAGCAACAGAAGAAAGAGTCCTAAAAGGCAAGCAGAGGAAGTGTATTGCCATCAATGCCAAAGGGGGAGACTGTTGGAAATGTTGTCATTGATGGCAAAGGAGATGGAAAAGGAGACAACATAGAGGCAAAGAGAGAAAAAGAGGTAGAGTAGCAGCAGAGAGGCAGCAGAGATCTAAAGAGGATGTAGAGGGTTGAGCAACTGCAAAGCAGGGCCATTTGAAGAAACCCAGGCTGCAGAATATGCAGAGAATACAAAGAAACTGTAGAGTGAGTCGAGCAGCAGAGTGAGGTTGCAGAGAGTACAGTGAAACAGAGACAAGAGATACAGAGGCAGAGACAGAGAATACAGAGGCAAAGCCGTGAAATGAAACCATTGAGCAGCAGAGAAAGGTTGTAGAAAGTTCAGTGAAACAAAGACAGAGAATATAGAGGCAGAGACAGAGCCGTTAAAAAATCCATTATGAAATGAAAACAGAGGATATGGAACCATGCAGAACGAGCGGAACCGAAAGGCAAAAGGAATAAATTGATAAATATACGCTTTAGTTATAATGTATGGTTAATGCACAATTTGTATATTTAAACGAAGAATGGAGGTTAAATAAACAATTGAAGCGAAATTATGAGAACTGAAACCCGGAGTCAAGAGCGGAACCTTGAATAAAAAATGAAACTAGAGTTTTGGAAACCGACAGTATCGCGTGCGTTTAGGAGTGGTAAGCGGATTTCGCTTTTTGAACGCGATCTATGTCACTGATGGACACATGTCTTTGGGTGGTATTTGAATACCACTTACATCGCGTAACTTTTGTGTGTTAACTCTCGGCCCAAAGAAAAACTCAATATTGCGCGTCGTCCGTCGGATGGGGGTCCAAAGCTCAGTTGGAGCGCGAGAGTAGATTGACCGTTCGATCGAAAGAGGAGTTGCGGGGAAGAGAACCGAGACTGTGGGACCTACATTCATTGCTACGGGGTCAAATATTATGTGAAGTTTAGTGTATTATGTGTATTACAAAAGTTAATAAATAGGTGGAAGGTAAGTTACATGCCTGTGAATGCAATACATTATGAAGTGTTGGGTTAATGTTATAAGCCATGGTTGGAAGGTTATAAACGCTTGCATGTTTAATTAAGGGCATAAAATCCATTGTTATAGCGTTATGTGATAAGGTCGGGAGTATGAAGTGTTTTATTATTTCATGTTCAAACTTTAGAGAGCGGGTTAAGAAGGGTGTGTGTCGGGTTAACACACTTGATATAATAAACAAAGGAAGGGGTTCAATATGATATGAGAGTTGTATTAAAGGGGACCAAGATTGTAATACAAGGCATATAATACATTGTATATGTGGATATAAGTTGCAGTGGGCCTAGTTGAACTGTTGCGTTAATGGTTAGTGATTAACCATTGGAGAAAATGCTGAATGGTTGATATGTTTATATATATTAATTATGGACCTCGACTATGTTGCGGATTAACGAAGAGATAACCCAAACTTTAGACAGTGCATTATATTATTATAAAAAAGGCGAGTTAAAATAACTTTGGAGCCCGAAAGGTTATAAAACTACATATATTAGTGCTGGGTTTAAGTCTGAGTCAAAGACTTAATATAATGTTGACGGAGGATATTATATGTGTAGTGTGAGACCCCATGTAAAATGGAAGAGTACAATGCATGTTTATTCCGAGAATCTTAACCCAAGCTGAAGGATATATAAAAGCTGAAGCGGAAAAATATATATATGTGTAGCGCTTTATATACAAGGGACCAAGGTTACAGTATACAACACATGTATTATATTCTTGTGTGCGAGATTAAAAGAACAAAAGGTTCTTTTGTTCGAGTTTAAAAAAAACGATGTATTATAAGGTGGGACCCTCATGAATCGCATCGGAGAAAATCATAACAGCAGAACATGTTAATTAAAAGTTCCGATTGCGATTGCGGACCCGATATGTTATAAACGGTGACTCATATTTGTTTGAGTTCCGGCTTAAAGTGCATCAGAGCGATTCATCGCATTGGAGGTGAAAGAGTAACGAACAAACTGAAAGTTCTGATTGCGATTGAGCAATCGGATGATAGCCATCAGATTTGCTGAAGGATGGACGGCAGATATGAGTTGTTTGATTACATGGTGGGGCCTTTGCTAATCGCATCGACGGAAATCTAATGACCAAGTCACAGGAGCATTATGAATTTTGCGATTGCGATTGAAATAAATGAGGCGGAGTATAGCTGGCATGTGTGCTCCATTCAAAAGATAAGATTAATACAGGTTTGCTCCGAGTTTTTATACCAAATCTGAAGAGTTAAAGGAAAGCAAAGCGGCATGTATATATGTGTAAAACGATATATACATATTTATATATGTGAACAGTGAATCATCGGATCGGAGTAAGAGCAGAGCATCAAAACATACAATTGGAAGTTTCCATTGCGATTGATAGCAATCGCAAGTATTCAATAGGGGATTCATCGCATCGGAGAATAGAGCAAGCTCAGCGAGTGGGCCCAAAAGGGCATTTTATGTATTAAAATGATTTATTATTTTTATATCGCCGAAGAGTTATTTGAGTTATTTAACGCGACAGTTTTATATGCAGCAGTTACACCACGACAGTGAACAGGAGAGCAAGCAGAGCCGAAAAAGACAGAGACAGTCACAGAAAAGACAAACATACGATGATCCAAAACTGAATGGGTTGATTTGTAATCCATATTGTAACTGAATGTAAACACTTTTTAATTGGTTTATATTATTTTTGATGCACTGGCAAGTCTCCGTAGGAAACAAAACTCCACTGTAAAACTGAAAGTTGTAAAAATTGTTGTAGTTTTCTGAATGAGTTGGATAAAGAAGTGAGGAGGCAGAAGGCAAAGAGTCAGGGCTATTCACTTTGAATTCCCTGTGGAATACGAACAGTTATGAGGAAAACTGTATAAAGGATACCATATTGATATGCAGTAAAGAGACTAGAGAATGCAGAGTATGAAGAATTGAGACAGAGAAGATAAGGAAAAGGAGGAGCAGAAAGAGATGCTACAGAACAGAGCTGATATCTAAGGTAAATCAAAAAATATTTTCTTTTGATAGAATAAGGAAGTTGGAGCTTCCCTATCAAGTTGAAGCTTGATAGATGTCAGTTGTAGCTGACTGAGGTTGGAGCCTCCTGTAGGTTGGTGCCTGCAGAAAATCAGTGGTGAGAGGGAGTTGGAGCTTGCCTTTGCATCACAACAATAATAAGATGTGGTTTTCTCCCTTTATGGGTTTCCACTTATATCTGTTGTTTCTGTGTGTGTTGCCTATGTGTTGATATGTTCTATCCAATCTGCTTAATGCTTGTTGCTCTCATAATAAGTTTGGTGTCACATTATTTTAATACTTGCTGCTACATATTAAGATTGTTCACATATTAAGTTGGTTATAAAATTAAGTTGTAAATAAGCTTGATGAAAAGTTTCAAAAAGCTCATGTATGTGTTAAACTGATTCACCCCCCGCTCCCCCCCCCTCTCCCTCAGTTTAACTAAGGATTCAACACGATGTTGAAACTAGACATCCTAGTTTGGGTTTGAGAGTGAAATCACTCATATTTCACCATGGAGCTTTAATGGAGAACAAGATTTCCGAGAAATATTGAGCTATTTTAGTGTTATCAATTGATTTTATAAGCTTATTTGGTGTTTTCTATTTCATTTGGAAAGTTGAAAGATCTCATGATAGTCTAAGCACATACATCCAAATCTGTGCCTGCGAGGACGAATTCCATTATTAAATAGAGGTTGAATTTGTAGTTTTTAGTGGCTATTCTCATCGTGGTGGAATATTGAAGACACAACAGTTCGATTTACTCTTTCTTGAAGGCAACTCGAGTACCCATTCTTTTATCTCAATGCTAGACGATTTTTCTTGTTACCTAGGATGTGCATTGGTAGTAAAGCTAATGTGATGACTGTGAGTCATATTTGGTGATATTATCAGGCCGAGTATTCATTAGGGGAATTTTGAGGTCTAAAATGGGTCTCCTAAGGAAATTATAAAATAATAGTAGAAATAATAAAATAAGATTAGATTACATCATCAAATTTTAGAGGGGAAAAAGAAAAAAAACTACTTTTTCAACTCGTATTTTCAACTTATCTCCCTGTGGATTTACTCAAATTTCGAGCAGGAACATTTGTTGGATGCATAATTTTATTCCTCATCTAAAGAGTACTCAAGTTTCATATTTCGATAGACCCTGGTACACAAAAAATGAGAAACGCATGAAAAACATGATTGCAATCACGTTTTTTCATGTATTTCTCATTTTTTGTATAATAGGGTTCATCGAACATATGCAATATGGGTACTCTTTGGATGATGAATTAAATTATTCATCCAACGAGTACTCCTGCTCGACATTTGAGTAAAACCTTAGAGAGATAAGTGGAAAATACAAGTTGAAAAAGTAGTTTTATTATTTTATTATTTTTTACCTCAAAAATAGTGAATCATCCCTCGTGGTTGACATCATTATCTTGAATCCAGTTGGTTCTTATAAATTTTATCTTTGTTGTACAATTTTCTTAAGAAACCCATTTTAGACCTCAAAAGTTCTCTAATGCATTCTTTGGGCTGCGTATGAATCACCTATCCTGCGCGTGGGACTTTGGGAGACTCAAAAGATGAGTTCCCTCTATATTGACATCACAATACCTCTTTATTCACTTTGTGGGTGTTGGACTCATACCACAGTCTATTTGTTGGAGTAAATATTCCTTTGTGTGGACTCTTTCTTAGCTGAATGAAGGGAGTATCCGAGCTGGAACTAGTGGCTGAGTTACACATTATTTCAGACTAGCATGGATTCTTTATTCCTCTGTCAACAATGATATTTTAGCATTTATTGGAGCTGATAATTCTCTGTCAAACAGTTGATTCAAACTTCATCTTTGATTGATATTATGAGGTTGTCTCATTGTGACAAGTTCAAAAGTTCATATGTTCCCTCTCATTTGTGTGTATTGTATACTGAGTGTAAAAGAAATAAAGGAAGGACGTTGTTGCAGTTAGTTCTCCTTATTATGTATAAGCTGTAAATAAATTTCTGAGTATGGAATGAATTTGTTTGAGCCTTTGGAAAGTGACATTTTGATGCATGTGCCTACTATGTTTATCTTCTTGAGTTAAATTTGTAAATGGTCATCTACAACAAGTATAATCAAACTGTTTGACGAAAGTTTTCACTCAGAAAACATAACAAAAAGTTCAGAAATTTTATATTGGAATTTTACATAGCAAAAGGATGGAATATAAAATTTATTAATCCTCTCTGAACAACAAGAATGGAATTCACCCATGCCCAAGTCACCAATATCAAAATGATTAATAATTAAAAAAAACCATAGAAATAATAACAAGTAGAACATTTATAGAAATTTTCTTCACCTTTCAAATGAAAAAATATAGTATAATTTGCATTTCAATATTGACAAGTAATTTTTAATATTAATTTTCATTTGCATGGAAAATCTGTTTTCACGCTTATATGACAAGCTAAAAGGCTCTTGACAGGAGATGGACACTTCAATTTTGATCCCGGCTCCAAAAAATTTTAGAAGGTAACTTGTTGTGGTGAGCATATCCACAAACATATTTTAACTTCTTTGGGTCACTCACTCTTCCTTGTTCCCAAATATCTCCTTGCAAGGAAGGATTATACCCCTCACCAACATAACATTGCATAGGGCTATCACTTGAATTTTGCAAGGGTTATGCAATACAGGGAAAATTTTAAGGATGAAAAATTATCTTAAAGTTTAGAAACCTTGGTGAATCTTAGTAGTCCATAATATGCAAACTATAAAATATTTGGTGATGTTTTTGTAATGATATTCAAATTTTATATACTATTTATAAAATTTTGGCTACTTTTATAGTAAAATAATTTTATCCTATAAAATTTAGACATATAATTTTTAGAAAAAACAAAAACTAGAAAATCTTTATTTTTTCGGAAAAAGCATTGAAAAATAATATTAACCCCTTCCTACGATGGTGCAACATGCCTCCTAACTAAATCGTTTACTCTAAGCAGCATTCCCATTCCAAGAGGGCCAACTTGTACACCCATAGTAGGTAGGGAAATGATATTTTAACGTCCACGAGACTAAAAATAGTCTACGGGACTATGAGTTCCCTGTTTTTCACCTTTTGCATTTCAATCATTTTCTTATTCAAATTGATGATGAACTGGCCCAACCTTCCAACAATCCCATCACTAAAAAGACAATACCAAAATACCAAGAAACCGCTGCTAACATATTCCCAAAACTTTCTCTTTCAATAAATAATTGAAAGAAAGTTATAAAATAGTCACAAAAACTATTTAAATGGTAACGCTCCACATGGATGACATGCTTTGTTCATATTGATATTTAAAAAGAAAACGCAAGTTCATACCGATAAGAATTTAGCAAAACACAAAGTTGCAAAGTAGTTTTATATGCATATTGTGAAGGATATGCAGTGTTCATCTGTTCAACAACCATTTAAACCAATTGTGTGCTAAAATTGAGCTCAATTGCAGGTTTTGGAACAAACTTGTACATGCATGGAGGTAGTCTTTTAGTATGGAAAGCTGATACTTTTTCAGCGGCTCCTTTGCTACCTTTTCGATATAGCAAAACTCCGCAAAGGCTGGATTGTATCCTTTCAATGCTGTTTTCATATGATGAAACTCTGAACAGTCCTTTTTTCATGCACTTCGGCACAGATACTGCATTGAACACCTACCAATCCCAAGAGGCAATTGCTGACAGCTTGTTTTCTTCAAAATATCGGGGTAATAAATTCTGAATGCATCTTCATTATACTCTTTCATAACATTAAAATGTAAGCTTGTTGATTGGGTTGCGATCAAGATACCTTCTTTTAAACGACCCAATAAATTGCTCACTTCCATCATTTTTTTTATGCTACCTACTGTGAAATATCAGAATTGCTTCTTGTCTCCTTTGGGCAAAATGGATTTTTACATTTCCATTTCCCGGAACACTTTGAGCATCGGAAACACACGTGTTTTAGCCCCTCCAACTATTGAGTGGCAGTGCCCCCATCAGCCATAAGATCGAGTCGCACACAAGTTATCCCGCGTGCCCACCAAAAAGACCATGTTGATTGTCTACTTATCATGTCCATACCGAGGGAATTTTCTCAGCAATATTCGTGGTTCTGAAGAAATTCTGTATCTCCTCTTTCTACTTCAGCCACAAAATCTCTTCCATTGGGTCCACCATCCGACAATACTATAAATTTACAGAGGAAAACTTGTTCATTTTGGCACCACTTTTAATTGAACCTCCTTGCAAGATCATGAACCATTTCATCCTCCAATCTTCCAAAAGGGATGGAAATAATTTCAACTCTTGCTCATCACAGATAGCTAACCTCTACTCAACACTTTAAATTCAAATAAGAGAGTGTCAGGGTCCTCATGGACTTTAGAGATAAATGTAAGCAATGCAAATTGGAGACTGGTTTTCCTACACCCAATTCTGTCATCTTTCTCTGCTGCTATCAAAATCGTGAAAACCTCCAAACCTCTTAGCAGATAGTTTGCCTTTCACTGGCCACATCCAAAACTCTTGAAACAGATCATGTAATTTTGTATATCACATATTCTAACCATATTGTATCTAAACATTTTCAAGGTATCCATACCCGTATTTCTATTCAGGCAAATTAATTTTTTGAGAGTATTAAATCAAAAAAATATCAAAAGAAAGGCGATGGATGTTCAGAAAACAAACTACACATACCATAAAAAGAATTAAGAGTTTCTATCTATGAATTGTTGTAGAGCTCTTTCAAGAGTTTTGTAGGTGGTATTTTTTCAAAGGATAATATTAACTTAGATTTTCTACTTTAATCACTGTCTCTGCAGGCTAGGGGGTTTAGAAATTGTGAACTATGCGTTAGAGAACATGTCGTACTGTGGATACCGCAAATAAACTGTGTATCGTCAATCGTTGTGTGCATGTTTATAACAGTTTGTCTTTAAGATGAGACCTTGTATATATACGTACAATAATTTACATGCACCCTTCCCTTGTTAGTGACATGGCTTCAAAATGTGTGTTATCCTCTTTGAATAATTATCAATTAGATTTGTACAATTCTATTACTTGGAATTTGCCGACTGGATATTGTATTGCAGACGTGAGATGTTATAGTTAATTTGGTTTCTAACGAGGAAATGTCTCTTAGGTTCAACGTATAGCTTTGCTTAAAAATGCATTCCTTATTCAAGCAATGTTATTCACATTATCAGTCAAAAGCATCCAATTAATTTTTTGCCAAGAAGGAATTGTCCAATTTTCCCTTGCCATGACCTACATGCCAATTATTGCCTTCTTTACGTTGTTCATCGTTGTTCATGCATGATTCTGGACTTTCAGGACCCCAATCGAATTCAGATACTTCTCTCTTTGATCCTTTACATTTCATTTCAATTTGAACAGATATTCTTGATTTCTTGTTCAAAATTATTTGTGGATTGTCACATGGCTACCATAAGTATATACTGATAGGGGATCTATGAGATCTATTTCTTGCTTGTTTGGTTTTTTTGAATAATTTAACTAGAAAAGCTCAGCACTCATTCTCTGTGCTTCTTTATGCACCCACGCTCTCACCGGCTAGGGAGGTCTTGTACAGGTGATCCTGCTGATGTTGAATCTCTTTAATAAATTTAACTCTGGTCTCAGCCATTTGTATAAGTGTTACATTCAGGTGGGACAGACCACAGTGAGATTAGAACCCTGATTGACAGCTTATAACACTCTGTAACCTTACCAATGATCCAAAGCCCTTCAGATATTTTAAAGACAGTTAAGTATGCTGTATATGATTATGCAATCTATTACAGTTTCATGGGATATAGTCAAATATTAAACACAATGTGGTTAAGTGCAATTTGTTTGTGGATTATAGGTTACAGTTATTGAAAAGCTAGGGTAAGAAATATTAAAAATTCTGAAGTACAAGCTTTCAGCAAGCAGATGAACATAAACAGAGAACAATATTGAACTGTAAACTTTGGCACAAGCTAGAATATGCACTATGTATCGAAGTGGAAATGACGATTACAAAAATGAAAAAAACATTAAGAATTAATTGAGAAATGTTTTGTATCTCAATATTGATCTTCAGACTTCAATACATACTGAATCACGGATTCTTTCTTATTTATCTTTGAAAAAAATGGATCTGAAGAATCAGGAATGAATAAGCAATTGACTGATCAAAGAAGAATAACAGTCCCCCGAATTGTTTAGCTCCTCTGGCTAAATTTTTGAATTCAAGAGTTCTCAGATCTTCCTATAGACAGAAATGTGTGTTTGATAGTTTCTGCACGCATTCTGGAAGAATAGCTGTGCTAACAGGTTTATAAATTTCAAGGAGAAAATATTTTCCAGTTCTCTTTTCAGGTTGTTTGATCCATATGAGCTTAAGTCTGCAGGAGATTCACTTGGATTTTAACTTCTTTGAGTGTTGTGCAATCTAGATGATTGTAAGGCTGTAGGAGAATCACTTGGAGCTTCATTTATTTGAATGTTGCATGATCTATATGATCATAAGGCTGCAGGGAAATCACCTCTGGAGCTTTGTGGACTGATGGATCAAAGTATCAACTTCAACCAAAGATTTTTTGGCTCTATCATTTGTATCCTCCGTGATTTGACCTTCCACTTTCTCCCTCTCAATTCCAGAACTGGTACTTGGAAGATACTCTGGTTCAGGTGAATCATCTCCTCTGCCACGTGGGAAGCTTGCTTTGGCTAGCTCCCTCAACATTTTAATCTCATTTGATCTTGATTCTGGCCACAGGTTTTTACACCATTTTCCCTCTGCTCTCCTAGCTTTTTCAGGTGATACATCACACACTTTGTCTTTTGTTGGAACTGATGAAGTCGAAGAATCATTATCCATAGTCAAGTCCTCTCTGTATGGGAGAGAGATCTGCGGAGCTTCAATTGATTCTCTTTTCTTTGCAGACGAGGGGGAAAGGCAGGCACAATCCTTCCAAAGCCTTTGAGGCATTATGACCATCAGCAAGCCACAACCCATCATTTTCAAGCCTGATATGAGTGACGCATTTGTTGGAGGTAACCTCAAAAGCTGTTTTGTGAGAGCATGCCATTCATTTACCAATTGCACTATAAAGCTGAGAAGAAGGAGACAAATCATGAAAAAACCAATATTCTTGTGGTCAAAAGCAGCATGATCCGCAGCCAGAAGGACCAAACACAAAGCAAAAAATCCTGCTTCACATGAAACAGAGATGATCTCCACAATCTGGACTCGTCTACTAATGTAAGGTCTTTCCACAACTAAAAATATAAGTTGGAAAGTTGTAATGGAAAATACAACTAAAATCTGTTTCCTTGAAGATTCAGATGTACAATAAGCCCCAGCAATGATCCCTAGTGCCATTCGTCTTGCTAAATCTAAGACCGTGTAATAAATTCTGAGGATCCCAAAAAGATTTTGAAGCATAGGTGCAACTGCATCCTCTCCTCCATCATTAGAAGTTAATATTCTATCCCTGCCATTTTTAGCCCTTGCACTTTCTATCTGAGGTAATATGACTTTAGATGGTCCTCGCAAATCCTCAAACAACAGACCAAATCTAATTATAAATGACGGTGTCAAATTATTCCTCATGATCCATTCTGCTCTTTTGTTGGGTCCAATTAACATTTTAACCATCTCTTGATACCAATGATCTTTCTGAGTTTCTTGATCAACTTCCTTGTATTGCAAAAACACACCCATAATAATAGCAACTGAAATGAAAACCAATGCTGACAACAGAATAGCTGTGGGGATACCTAACACCAGGGCACCAATAATTATTGCAGCAATTGATCCATCTGAATCAATAACAACAATTACTGAGTATTCAAGCAATAGCTATTGAACACAAGAGAGATCAAATCAGTGGAACAGATACTTCAATGATTAAATTTGACTACCATCTTACAAAAAAAAGGATCAAAATCTTCTAGAACATGACATGAAAATATATGCCTATTGATCTGATCAGAAAATGTTTGCACTTTGCACGTCTGGTTAGGGGCAAACATGGTGGGTCTACAAGAAAATAACATCATATCTATGGCATTTTATGAAAGAAATGAGGCATTTTAATAGAAGTCTAGGAAATATGTATTGTCTAGTTAGAGTCAGCTAGCAGTACCTTTTATGAGAAATGCAGCTGCCTGGCACATACATGGCAGTGCAAGTACCAACAAAAACATCTCAAATCTTGGTATCACCAGAGCACCAGATTTGTGCCTATCTGTTTGCCATATCCACTTTCTCAATTGCAGAAGTAGAAGAATCAAGATGTGGACAAGCATCAAGCCACCTCCAATGACAATTAACCAGAATATGTTCCTCTTAAACTCCTTCCATCTGAAGTTCCAAAGAGACCAGAAGGCATTAGTGATCTGTATATTTGGCAATAGTAATATAACTTAGAAAATGAGTTAGTTTCCTAAAAAGCATCTCAAATTTTTCCATTTCAACCACAGCATGACAAAGTAGCACATGTCACAAACACTCTTTTTCATCAGTTTTAAAAAGCCCTTCTCTGATCATAATTTGGACAAAAGGTGAACCAGCATATCTTGTTCCATCAAGATCATTCAATAGAAAGCTCGTGTCTGTCAGTTTGCTTCTCAGTTCTTCCTGCAACTGGGCTATTGTATCTCTATTATATGGCAGAGTAATGTAATGGACACAAAGGGGTTAATGTCAACTATGGAACATTTCAATTAAAATAAATATATTCATTTTCTTATGTACTGTAGGAAAGTGTAATATATCTGATTTTTGAATGCAGAAGTTACTAAGGAATTTGCCCAAATTTTGATGGAGGGAAAATATTATTTTATTAGAAATGGCGGAAAAATATTATTTTATTAGGAAGGATGGAAAAATATTATTTTACTAGGAAAGGGCGGCAAAAGTCACTTAGTGGAGAATGGCCCCCACTAATAAAATAATATTTAAAAGAAGATCTAGAAGCTTGGGGAAGGTTCAATGAAAAATTATAAGAGGAGGGTGAAGCTCAATGGCTGATCATTCTTTTCCTATCATATCTTATTGCCATTGAAAAGAAACTCCGGCGAGTTTCAGACTTGAGGGTTTCAAGCATAACCCTCACTCTAGTTTCAGTGGATCTCTTGCCACCCTAGCTAGATCTCTTCCTTCTTCGGTCGATATTATTTTCCACCCTAGTTGGATTAGCTGCCTCTTCCTTTCTGAAGATCTAATCGCCATTGTTTGCAGGAAGCTTAAGTATTGTGATTTTAGTTGGTTTCATGGCTATACTATCTTCAAGGGCTGAGTTCATCTCCTTCAGCAGGGCTGGATACCAAAGATTGGGTGAACGATTTTCTGAAGTATTCCTCAAGGCCAAGTTTGTTGCCACATCCATGTAAGGCCGAGTTGTTCTGTTTCAAGGAGTAATTGCTAGTAATAAGAATTCTTACTAAAATAAATTTACTATTACAGTTAGAAAATAAATGCCACAATCTGGAGGCCAACATTCAAAAGTTCCACAAAAATTCAATATACTGCATCAAAAAGGACTGCTAGGATTACAGGGGATTGGAGACTAATTAATTCAGCTGGAAAATTATCAATAGAAATTATATGCCATAGCAACTGACAAGTCTAAATTTTCCACCATAAAAGGAACTATTACAGGGAAAGCTTTCATGTGAGGATTAAGTTTTGACGTAATGATCAAGCATGAAATAAAATATCTGTTTATAATCAAGTCCACTTTCCAGAAATACACTGAAGTAGATGAAACATACAGAAAGTTAATTAAGTATTCTACTCCCGATGAAAACAGATGGGATAAACTATGTGAACTTCTTGATTAAAACAGACAGTGATCTTCAGCAACAAAGCAACAGTCTTTTCAACTCGAGTCATCACCAAAACCCTCGAAATCAGTGCCAGAGATTTTGAGCAGTTCAATTTTCCTCCATTTTTGAACTATTATTGTAATAAGTTTTGAGATATTTTGCATAGAAATCTTGATATTTGAATCAAGATATTTTTGAGGAAAATTGTATAAATACTTCCTAAACCAAAGTACAAAGGGTTGAACCCTTGGGATAAGCTATTGAGTATACTTGTATTCAGTTGAAGTTTTTCTGATATAAATAAAAGGAATTTGGATTTGTCTCAAAGCAGTTTGTGTTATTCACTTTATCACTTATACAACGACTTTTAAATTAGATTTGACTTTACCACTTATAAAGTCACTTTAGAAGAAAAAGTTAAATACATTTGCACACTTTTCCCTAGGCCAAAGATCAAAGCCTTAGGGAACCACTTGTCCTCTAGTACCCAAATTTTTAAATGGAAGAACGAGACGGGAATTACGACAGATACTAAGGGATGCGGGAGTTCATTGGAGCTCCTAGAACCGACAAAAGGGCACCATAGACAACCAAACAGATACCAAGCTTTGGTAGCTCAAGTTGGAGAACCCTCTAGTTTTCAGGAGGCAGTTCAGCATCAAGTGTGGGTAGATGCTATGGTGGAGGAATATAGTTCCATTATGACCAATGATATTTGGGAAGTGGTAATCCATGCTTACAGAGGTAATAATGCTTTTTTTCTTAAGAATATGGATGGAGCAGAGCTACCTGATGGACCTATCAATGGGAGCATGCTAAAACATTATTTTTCACAGGAATAGGAGTATTTCTCACTAAAATCATTGTAAATATCATTTTCCTTTTACTGCCATGAGTTGGTGTCTCATGTCAGAAGTTGAAGCCCGAAGAGAAGGCCATAAGCTCCTGATTAATTTGCCACCATAATTACAATAACAACAACAAAATAAATCGATGCAGAAAAATACTAAAGAAGAGGATTCAAGGCCTGGTGAACAATTCTTGGCACCTCACAAGGAGAGTGCCATCCCTAGCTGGAGCCACTGTTAGGGTTCTATAATTCATAGGATCACAAGGTGATTGAATATTTTCTCTCAGTCATATGAAATTGTAAATAATATTGAATTTTGCAAACGATTTCCAAAAAAAGATATAAATAAAAGTTAAAAAAATGAAAACAGGGTATATGAAAAGAAAGATGGAATAAAAACGAAAGGAAAAGAAAAATAGAATAAAAAATAAAATAAAAGCAAAATATAATAAAAAAATAAAAAATGATGATGAAAGAACCCCATGAAAAAAAAGAAAAAAGATGTGACAGTGATGCAAATTCAAATACCACTAGAAGAAAAATAGATTGTTTTGAAAAATAAAGTAGGATTTTGTGTATAACTTGTTTTAAATGCCACAACCATAAATCCTTGTTTAGATCATACAATGTAATCAAGGTCAAACATATTTGAATTTCTGTCATTACATTAGAGAAATAACTTAGCCAAACTGTTTAATCTTGGCTAAAAATAGTTAGGTACATGAAATTGGTCCAATTTTGTAAGCTAGATCAATGATGTAAGTGAATAGGTTAGGATTAGATTAGATGATTTCCCCTTTCAAAGAAAAAATAAACAAGGGTCTGCACATTTAAATGCACCCTTAGTTAGTAATAATTAGTCTTAGTTTAGGAGAAAATGGGAATGAAAAGGTTGAAAATGTAATAATTCATGTTTTATACCCCACATATACATACCCAAAGTTTAGGCGCTTATGTTATAAAGTTCACAAGCGACAAAAAATTATTTGTCGTGTAGCAGTAAATGTCGCGATCAATCCAACCATATGATCGCCATCATCCCAAATCAATGGCCCAGAACACCTTTCAGCCCCCCCTGCCCTTCCTAACTTTATAGGCGGAAGGGGGATTCGAAAAGCGGTTTGTCCCCCCGCCGTCCCCACACTATGTGTCATTCCCTCGTCTTTTTGCACCCTGCTCTTCACATACCGCACCATTTCGACACCCCTCTGAAAACAATCAAACCGCTACTCTCTCCCGCCAATGTTTCCCGCGCCCTCACCTCCACTCCGCTCATGACACCTGTCCTATCCGTTATGCATTGATTTCTCCCGGGATTACCGTTTACGCCTCCTAACGGTCCTACGCCCCCAACGGATGTCTACTGTCATCATAAAACCTCTTAATTCATTCATTTTACACCATTTTCACGCATTTTCATTCATCTGAACCATCTCTTCTCTTTTTCAAACTTTCCCCTACACAGTGAGAGCATCTCAAAGCTAGATAAAGAAATCGGAGCATGCAGTGAAACAACTAGCATTGCCACCAACTGTCAACCACCAACAATTTCCCGGTAACTTCCCACTGTCAACCTTCTTTCTCCTACTGTTTGAATTTTCAAAATGCCTCCAAAGAAAAAAGAATAACGATAATTCAAACAAATCAATGATTCCTCCTACCATTGATCTCGATCAGTCCCTCTTGCTGATAGAGACTACAAAATTGCAGAACCAAAATGTGAATTCGACCTATTCGAATTGCACTGTTGGCTCAAAGACAACCACTTAGACCAGAGTGATGAAATTGGACTTTAGGAATCCAATTTTCCCCTGTATATGTTTCCTCAAACCTACTATTTCCCAGAGTTTATCCGCAAATTCCATGCTTGTTATTTGCCCAGCCAAAGGGCCATTGTAGGCCACAGTGGAGAGGTTTTGTTCACAATTACCCTTGAAACCATCAATAAAATGCTGCAGATCCCCAAAGCAATTCCAATACCCCTTTATCAGTGGAAGCCCTGAATGAATTGTATCAAAAATTAACCTTTTCCCAAAGAGCAAAGATTTTTGAAATCTTTCTGCATGAAAATGTCTAGTTACCAAAGAAAAACACACCCTATCCCTCATCCATGTTTCCAGACCATGCTAAACAAATTATCTCCATGCTATCATGTTTGTTAGGGTACTATTCTGATGAATGGGTAGATGAACCTATCCTAGGTTTCCTATCCATTTTCTCCACTGAAGATAAACCCTTTGTAATTTTTAATTTTAGCCAATTCCTTGCTAATAGCATCCATGAACAATTCCTTAAGTTGCTAACTGAAGGAATTTTCAAATATGCTTTAATTTTGATTTACATGTTTATATTTTATCAAGCAGACAAGTTCCCATTTGCACTCCAAAAGCTAGATGAAGAAGGAAATCCACAATCAGTGATTTTTTGGAATTTCTTAATGAGGAAGGATTCAGAGGAACACAACTTCAAAGATTATATTGACCAGTTCATTCATCCAGCCATATGTTTGCTGAACATTGAGGCAACACCCAGGGTCAGTGAGAAAATTCAGAAAATTTTACACCTTAGTGATCACGCCAAAACAGGAGACTTGTACTTCTACCAGAATTACACTGAAATAAGAGTGTATGGGTGTGAGCTGCCACCCTACAAGTTGTGAAAATTCTGAACACAAAACCCTACTGCAGCATATTGATTTACTTCTCCTACTTGTTTTATTTAATTAACAAGTTATTTAACTGAATATTCAGAAAAAATATCAAAGAAAACACAATTTGCAGCCTACACATATACAGATCATTTACTGAACATCACGCACATATGACAAAGGACATACATGATTTTTCAGACAACTGTCCCCGGAAAGACCCAATGCGGGAAAACCGGTGCAATAGATCTGAGGGTTTATTATTATTAAGCATCAGTATTCTGAGTACATCTAGGGTGCCATAATCCGGCTCACCCAACAGAGAAAACCTCAGCAATAGAGAAAAATGTGAGTTTTATCTCACTCCTGCGAGTCCCGGCTGATCTGAATGAGCCACTAGTGAAACCCCAGGTAGCTCTGCGCAATCTCTACGCTGCCACTGCGTAAGGCTCCGTGGCCCTGGTTGAGGGACTGCGTCACCCTTGCTTTGCGCAGATCAGCTTCTCCCGGAATCTGGTTTCAGCCCTACTAACTTAGAAACCTCGATCTCCAGTGAGTTTCAGAATTTTCCTTGGAGGCTCTACATTGCCCCTGCGAGGGCTTGCGTCACCCTCTCTAGGGTCTGCGTCACACCCTCTGATGGTTGTGCTACCTCCACTGCGTCTTTGCTGCCCTTGCTCTACGTTGTACTCTTGGTCCTCCAACCAATCACTGCATCCGCCCTTCACTACTTCTCTGAATCACTCAGATCTGATCTTCATCCGAGCACTGCTCTGTCAGAAGAATTCGATCTCTTAGATTCTGCGTGTGTTCTCCAACTGACCCCAAGCCCTTCTTTTATACTTTTCTCGTTGACAAATCAACGACCGTGATCTAATCTCTAATCAATGGCTAAGATTAAAAGAAGCTTGATCCACGTCACTTAGAAAGTTCTCATCACATGTGTAAATTAATTCACTTAAATTTTTCAATTTCCCTAAGTTAGACTTAAGGTCCCCATTAAAAAATTTAATTATTTGAATAACTTTTACACCAGATGGAATTTCTCCAAACGCTTTCTGGGTCTTGGAGATCGCATGTGTTCCAGCCCCTCAACAAATTTTTGGAGCTAGAGCACATCCGATGCTACCCCAAAATCTCAACACTCCCTCTTAGTGATGAGTGTGCTCTAGCAATACTTCACCACTTGAAGCATCACCTTGATCTATGGAATCGGTCTCCGTGCTAATGCTTGGCCTGCTACCCTCCATCCACTGCACTGTTGTTTTCTGTACTGCTGCCCATGACTCTGCCATAGTCACTGCCACATCTGTGCTGCAACTCCCTCTCAAATTGCTGCATCATGCTGCCTATAGCACTGCCACTTCTAACTGCTGCACTGCAACTCAATTGCTGAGAAGCAACTGAATGACCATCACCCAATCATTGACAAACAAGTTAGTCGAGTTGCATCTTATCACTGAAGCACCCTTTGTTGCTGCTTTGCGTTGTCTCTCTGAAGCTCTACGCTATTTGTTGCAGTGCACTGCCTCTGCGTTGCTGAAATCCCATCAGCCTCTGCGCTGCTGCTGCTGCCTCTCCTCTGCCCTGCTCCAGACTTCAGCGTCCCAACTCTGCCTCTGCTTCTCCATGATCTTCTGCACCCACTACTCCAATCATCCTGCTACTGTCTTAAGGCTCTCGTAGCTCGTATGTGATCCAAGAGTTTGGGCGCCTTAAGGATCCCGACAGCAACATCTGTAGCTGCTCTACAGATCTATATCACCCCACCTCTTCTCATGAGGCACATGAGCACTCATGGTCACATCATCCTCACTACCACTGTCTCCTTTCGTTGTTGCTACCTTGGAATCTGAAGCTTCCTTGTCCTTTCTCTTAGGACAAGTGTTGGCGAAGTGTCCAAGTTCGCCACATCTGAAGCACCGAACCTTGGGCAGGTCCTTATTCTTCCTCCCTTGTTGCCATTGTCGCTTAGATGCTAGGGCTGCATCTTCCTCCTCCTTCTTCACCTTGACACCTCCACTACTAAATTCCCTCTTGATCACCCTCAGGATCTCCTCCTGTCGAAAGATAGCCCACATGTCACTCCAATTTGAGAGTTGTGCTCTGCCCAATATGCTTTGGACAAAGGTCTCCCACTCATCGGTGACTGCATTCAAGGCAATCCCCACCATGAGCCCATCATCTGAAGTTGCCCCCATGGAAATCACCTGATCCTGGATAGTCTGCAATCTGAAGAGGAAGGGATCGAACTCCTCTCCCTTGTGCATCTGGAACATCCGCATTTGGTTCTCTAGAAGCATCTTCCATTGGACGGAGCTTCCTTCACACAACGTGGTCAAAGCTGTCCACACCTCATTTGACATCTTCTTCTCAGCAATGTGCGGGACCACGTGATCCTTCACTCCATCCATGATCAAGCACTTAGCCTGGCCTGATTTTCGTTGAACTTCTTCAGAGCATCCACATCGGTCGGCCCAACTAGGACATTTTCCGTGTGCTCTCTAATATCGTACTCCTCTAGGACTGTCAAAATTTTGGCTTTCTAGATCACGAAGTTGGACAGACCGTCCAACCTGTCCTGATCTCTCAGTCCGTACAAGACCATCTCTGCTCAAACAGTCGAAACAAGTCCTCTTCTCCCTTCTACTGCTGCTGCACTCAATAAAAGACCGGATCTAGGTTTCTTGGCGATAGAAACCCTCTAGAGAAATTTCTCCCTCTGACAACTGATTTCCCTCCCGGAAATCCGCTGCCAATTCTGTCAAATCAGCCCTCTACGATCACCTTCCAGATCGAATCTCAGACTTCTTGGCAAAAGTCTGCTTAGGTACTCTCCCTTACTTTGTCACCTTTGCGAGGCACTATTCTGCACGAACAGAACCGATGCCTCACCAGCAAATTTTGAAGATCAGAAGTTGCACTTCCAGCCCTGGAAAACTGCACAGCGTCTCTCCAACTCGGACTGCGTTGTGAAATTTTCAAGAGGAAAATATTTCTGCAATACTTGGTTTATGAGATAAGTTATTTATAAATTCTTCAGTAAATTCTGAAATAAACACATTTGCAGATATTCACTATCGTTAAGAGCATAAGAACAGAAAGATAATTTACACAAGTAGCACAATAGAAATAACCACACGAACACAGATTTTTTTGGACAATTGTCCCCGGAAAAACCCAATGTGAGAAAACCCGTGCAGCAGATGAGGGTTTTATATTTATCTTCAAAAATGGAAAGTACATTTACAGGAGTCTGATGAGCAGAGAATAATTAGCAAACACCTGGCTAAATTTTCTAGACCTTCCAGACAGATTTCGGAGTCTCAGGGTGACCCACTTCACCCTCTACGTCATCCAGCGTGAGTGCTCTGCACAGTTCTTGCTGCTGCTCAGCTCACCCTTCCCTTCATCCTCCTGACTTCTGCTTCCCGATAATTGACTCCTCCCTCCTCCTGCTTCTGCAACCCAGCCTCTACAAACTCACCCATTGAAATCTAATTCTCTTGCTTCAGAATTGATTTCCTTCGGGTATTGAGAGTGTTCCCGGCTTGATATCCAAATGGCCCTCAAGTCTCTTCTTATAGTCTTCTTGCTGATGAATCAACGACAAGATTATATCATTTATCAATGGCTCAGATTAAAAGATGACTTGATCTTTGTCTTCTAGAAGATTCACACTCTGCTCTATTAATACCCTTCAATTATTTAATTTCCCTAAGTTTACACTTAGGGTTTGCATTAAAATTATTAATTATTTTAATAAAGTCATATCTGAGTGGAATTTCCACAAACAATTTCTAGGTTCTCTGGATAACTGATGATTAAGCCTCTCTACCAAAAATGAGACTTAGAACACTTTCCGATGCTATAGAAATCAACATGCATCACCCTTTAGGGCCTACATCAGTCATTGCGTCAGCGTAGCGTGATCTTGACAGGCTCTGTGTGAGTAGACTGGCTCTGCGTCCCTTCTGTTGGGTATGCGTCCCTCCTGGTGTTGTGTTGCCTTCTCTCGGATCTGTGGTGCTTCAACTGCCCTTCCTGCAGCAAAAATCTTCAGCCCCATTGTTGATGGTTTAGCTTGATCTGCAATGCTCTGATACCATGTGAAAATTTCTTAACACAAAAACCCTACTGTAGCATATTAATTTACTTCTCCTACATGTTTGATTTAATTAACACGTTACTTAACTGAATATTCAGAAAAATATCAAAGCAAACACAATATGCAACCTACACATATACAGAGCATTTACTGAACATCACGCACATATGACAAAGGACACACATAATTTTTCGGATAAATGTCCCCTGAAAAACCCAATGCGGGAAAACCGGTCTAGCAGATTTGAGGGTTTATTATTATTAAGAAGCAGTATTCTCAGTACATCTAGGGTGCCATAATTCGGCTCACCCAACAGAGAAAACCTCGACAACAGAGAAAAATGTGAGTTTTACCTCACTCCCGCAAGTTTTGGCTAATTCGGATGAGCCTCTAGTGAAACCCTAGCTAGCTCTGCGTAGTTTCTATGCTACCACTGCGTAAGGCTGCGTGGCCCTAGCTGAGGGACTACATCACCCTTTCTCTACGCTGATCAACATCCCCTGGAATCTGGTTTCAGCCCTGCCGGCTTACAAACCTTGATCTCTAGTGAATTTCAAACTTTTCCTTGAAGGCTCTACGTTGACCCTGCGTGAGACCTGTGAGGGCCTACGTCACACTCTCTAGGGTCTGCGTCACACGCTCTGATGGCTGCGCTGCCTCCACTACGTCTCTGCAGCCCTTGCTCTGCGTTGTACTCTTGGTCCTCTGACCATTCACTACATCCACCCCTCACTGCTTATCTGAATCACTCAGATCTGATCTTCGTCCGTGCACTGCTCTGTCAGAAGAATTTGATCTCTTAGATTCTGTGTGTGTTCTCCAACTGACCCCAAGCCCTTCCTTTATACTTTTCTCGTTGACAAATCAATGGCCGTGATCTAATCTCTAATCAATAGCTAAGATTAAAAGAAGCTTGATCCACGTCACTTAGAAAGTTCTCATCACATTTGTAAATTAATTCACTTTAATTTTTCAATTTCCGTAAGTTAGACATAGGGTCCCCGTTAAAAAATTTAATTATTTGAATAACTTTTACACTAGATGGAATTTCTTCAAACGCTTTCTGGGTCTTGGAGATCTCATGTGTTCCAACCCCCCCACAAATTTTTGGAGCTAGAGAACATTCGATGCTACCCCAAATCTCAACAGAAGCTGCCTAAATACCTACCAATGAGAGTGTTTGCATTAGAATACATTAGGCAGATAATCAATGCAGATGAAATCCATTTTGTTGTAGCCAAGAAGAAATCTCAGTTCAGGATAAATTATTTGTGCTAAATGATAAATTAATCACCTTGGATGATTATAACAAGAAGTTGACAGATGTAGGTAAGGATAGTTCCAAATTTGCAGGTATACAGGGAAGCATTACCGGCAAAGCTTTCCTTGAGGCACTGGAAAATGATTTAAATATCCAGCGTGAGATAAAGCACATTTTTATTACCAAACCCACCTTTGCCAAGTATACAGAGGTAGATGAGATTTACAGAAGATTGCTTAAGTTATCCATTCCAAGTGCAGTGTTATAACTCAAAAATTCTCAAAACATCATTGTTTCAAGTTTGTTTTTGATCATGGGTCAAAATAGGGTCTTAGGAGTTATTTCATAAATTTGACCAAAAGGGAGTACTAGATTTTTAGGTTTGAACCTTCCTTAGTGTTAAACAAATCCATTTTAAAAGTTTTTTATGTCAAGTCATTCATCATTTCATCATTCATTTCATTTCCCTAAGTTTTTATCAAAATTGGCCAATTAGCTAAGAAACCTTACTTTCGTAGCGCCACCAGTTCAAAAAAGTCGTTTTGCTACGAAAGCGCTATCTTTTCGTAGCGCAATATGAAGCAAAAACTTTGTTTTCTGGTTTTGAGTAGTCAACTTCCAAGGAGGCTTCTGAGCAACTGAAAACGAATTTAGGAAAACTGAAAGAGGTTTTTCTTCCTAACAGACTTAACTACATAAACCTCTCTCAGTTTCCTCAAATTCAATAGGAGGTGGGAGAAATTGATAAATTAAAATTCGCTACGAAACTGTTGTTACAAAATGTCCTGTACATGACTATTTAGCAGTCAACTTCAAGTTCAGTTTCTGGCCAAATGAAAAAGTTCTTTGGAATTATGAAAGAGGTTTGTTTTAATAACACCACCAGCTACAAAACCCTCTCTCACTTTTCTCACAAGTGTTATCAGTTGGGAGATACAAGGCTTTCTTTGAAGCCCTATTTTCAAAAATAGAGTTTTCCTGTTTTACACATGTTTTTCAAAGACAGTTTCTGGACAGCAGGAGATGTGTTTCAAAAAACCAAGAGAGATTTTTATTCAAGACATCATGGCCTACAAAAACCTCCTTTAGTTTCTCAAAATAAATCATGTAGTAAGAGATATAGGCTCTGTCCCAAGACCTATTTTTCAGGAAAAAACAGGGAAAACCAATAGACCAACCTATTGCAAATGAAGAAGGGACCTCAAAAAGGCTGGAATGACTATTTTTCAAGTGATATGATGAAATCAGATTGATTTTGAGTTTTTAGCAGATTGATTTTGAGTTTTTAGCACATTTACAATTTTCATTTTGGAAAATTTTGGACAAAACTGCTCACTCAACAGCTTCTTAGCGCAAACAGTGTAAAAAAGGCAAAAAGCGCTACGAAACTGTTGTAGCAGCTTTTCTTGCCCTTTTTTATCACATTTTGGGGGGTAATAATATGAATTAAGGTTTGAAATTGCTATGGAGGATATATCTAAAGGTAATGAAGATGATTTTGAAGGAAAGAAGTCAAGGATTTGAAGAAAAAAGGGTTAAAGGGCAGCGCTAGGAAAAGTGCTACGAAACTGTCTTGTTTTCGTAGCGCGGTCTATTTTCAGCTCATTTTAACAGTTTGATGATGGTTATGGACAGCTGAAGCTTAGGGAGGAGTTTTGGCATGTGTTACTTCAACTTCAAACAGCAAAGAACCACGAAATGAAGAGTGCATAATGGTCAGAATGTTCAATGAATGCAAAAGACCATATGCCTAAAAAACAGGGTTTGGTTTCCTGCTTATGTGGAGGACAACAAAGTGGTCATGAAGAGCTCAAGCCCATCATCCAAATTCGACCATGTGATGATACACTTGTCAATGATGTAATTTCAAATAGATAAAGTTGTTAAAGATAGTAATGAAGAGTTTGAGTCCTAGTTGAAATAGGACTGTCAAGTAGGATAGGTGTCTGTTTGTCATAAATTTGATGTTTTATGGTTATGCAAGGTGTCAAGAGTTAGGAATTCGAAGTATCTAGCAGAAGATGAGTTCATCTCATGTTGTAATGGTCTATTAAAGGCCAAGAGGTCGAATTAGCAAGGGGTTGGAGACTTTTTGGCAAAAATGGTGCATATTGTAAAAAGATTGTTTTAGCTAATGCAGAGAGCTTCTACTTGACCAACTTGAAATTCAGAAGGGGTTTTTAGTGTTTTTCTGTTCTATCAGTGTTTCTTATATATCTTATTTGCAGTGGTGTTCATCTATATTACTCAAAACTCATCTTTAGATGCTCTGACTTCCTTTATAAATGGACTGACTGTGTTTTTACATGTTTCAAGTGTATGTCTCATGACTAAAAACCCTGATATGCCTCAACTTCCATGTCAATTAGATTCACTGATTTTCTAAGATTGCTTTGACTCCATAAGCCGAATGTATACATGTTGATGTTGGTTTCAACCTATAGGTTGGAAAATGTTATCTAAGCAAACCACTTTGTAAAGCTTTGGATTGACTGATATATAAAGTAACATACAACTTTTCTTCACCTGAGATTCTTAGTGTATTTTCAATGAGTTTTATGTCCTATCTTTGAAATGTTTCTCTTCCATAACCTTGATGTCTCGTTACTCAAAATTCATGTATTACATGCTCTGACTTCCTTTGAACTTCAAGTTATTGGGATTTTCCTGAATGTGTTACCCTTTCATTGAAGTATATACAAGCCTCAACTTCCACAAGGAAAGCCTTTGTTATTGAGAGCCCTATCACTGACTCCATAGCCCAATGGTAGCAAGCATTCATCTTCTCAACTTGAACCAAAACACAAATAATAGAGTTAGCCATTTATCTATATCCCATATCATTAACCCTTGAGAGAGCCCTCTCAGGCTGAGGAGACTAAGCCTCTCACAAGATTGGTTTGAAATAGTTACATTGAAGTTGTCTGGTCAGTAGCCAATTAGGTACAATTTCGCCAAAAAGTCTCCAATGCAGTTGTGGATCAAAAATCGAAGTGTTTGGATGGCTATATTGTGATACAATTCGTTCCTTAGGTGACCTATGTAGGCTAGGCCTAGAAAGAAAGAGAGAAAGTGAGAAAAATATGCTTTAAGGTGATCACCTATGGAGGACCAGTGCCTAATCCCTTGGGGGAAATGGAGTCAAGGATATTTCAATGATTGGAATGTATTCACTTAGTCAAGGAGGCCTATAAAACAATTTCACATGGCAATTAGGGCATGGACAAATTCTTCAAGGTCTTTATACTTCAATATGCAATATGTGATGACTAATCAAGAAAAATTTCAGCAAAGTATCTCTAGGAACATTCACTTATTCAAACATGACCCATGACATGATGCAACACTAATAAAGGACAAATTTCCACCATTTCACAGAAGAAAAGCAGCAAATTGCAGCCTAGTATAGAGAAAATCCCCAGCAACATGCATGCGACATAAGAAAAAGACAAATTAGCATTAAAAGAGCACTTACATGTGAGAACAAAGTATATCCAATCATCATCATATGTCAATATAGAAGCTCCAAGATAAAAATGAAGAAATCCAAACATCAAAAATCATCCATCCATCCAATTTCGTCCTCCAAAGAGAATAGCGAAAATCTCACAAGAGAGAATGATCCAATCTAAGTAATGATGATACAAACGATTCATATCACTTCTATTTATACACTTCCTAATGAATTCGATCTAGCTAATTAGGCCAAATTTAGCCCCTAAAATAAAATAATGGGCATAATAAAAATAACTTTCGGTGACAAGCCCACCAAATAGCTCAATATTACATGAATAAGCCTCTCAAGAGGGTCGAATGATCATCATAGATAGTCGTTGGGCCTTTGAGGAAGCCTAATGAAGTCCAAAGGGTGACATGATGTAGAAATGGACTCCCGTTATAGTGGACAAGGGGGTGGCCCCTTGTTTTCCAAGAAAAAACGTGTGGTGCTCCCAAGTGGGTGTGGAGGCACAAGGTCATCTTCATGGGTCTCCAAATGGATCAGAAGTTCCTATAGACCATCTGTAAGAGCTGGAATGATGACATTAACCATGCCTCTGTAGCGAGGAACAATCCTCTAGACCTTGGAACACCTACCAAGTGTATGGTGCATTTGTGGAGCCGATTGGGGCATAGTGAACCAGGTGCATCATCCTCATCCAAAAGGTGGAATAGGAGCAATCCACAAACGTTGTTGGGGATCCATAAAGTAATCTCGGCTATGGTGGAGGCACATGGCTCTCAACACTCACCCTACTTGTGCCAATGTGTCCCTCTGGAGGGCTAGGACCCCGTATAGGGAGACCAAGACCTAAATGGGAATCCACCTGCAATCCTTCATAAGATCCAATGCATCTCCTTGCACTCCAATACAAAAAATCATTAGGAAAATCAAGTAAAAGAGCTTACAAGTCATGGAACCAACGGGGCACTTCATCATGGCATGCCCTTCCATAGTGGGCTTTGGTATATACAAGTGTCTCTACACTCAATAGTGGGTTAGCCAAGGACCCTATTAGATGGTTTCAACCTCTATAGGGGATGACTTGTCCATGGTACATCCCTCAAGTGATAGGTGTCAGATGATATAATGGAATGGAGTGGGGGTCGGGGGAAACATCCAAACCACATGTCAAGGTGCAAGGGTAGTTGTAATAAGGGAATCCCACACCTGGGTATATGAGTGTAGGAGGGAGAAAATCGTGGTACATGAGTTACCCTGGCTTTTGTTTTTCCACCCTTCTTCATATGTCGTTTTCCTTTTATCAGTTTTCTTCATAACTGCTCGGGGTTCTAGGGGATGGAGAGCATATGTGTAATATGTAGCAGTGAACACCCCCTTGAGGTGGGGAGGTTCATTTCCCACCAGGAGTTGGGACAATCATGGGTTCCTTAATGATGGAGGGGGGTCATCTAGGGCCCATAAGAACTAGGGTGATGGCCTGGGTAAGGGGTAGAGCTCATGTTAGGCTTTTTCCCACGTGCTAAATTTGTATGTCCCGACCATCTTTTGCATTTTGTGGTACATTTCTTGTTGAGAGTGGCCAAATTATGATTTTTCTTTTCTTTTTAGCTACATCAACTTCTGGGGCATCGTTCCAGGCCTGACCCAAGGTGTGGACAAGGGGAGGGGGAGGCTAACCCTATGTGGACTCAGATGGGAAAATAGATGAATGGGGCTAAAATGAGTGGAAAGGGAGTGATGTAGGTAATACGTGAAGCAGGACCACACAACCAAAATTGGGATTTCCCATGTAGTACGAACCCAAAAACCAAATAGTTAGTAAAGGAGATCCAACGGGACTAGGATACAAGGGTAACCACGAAATCGGGCAGTGGAGACATGAACACAAGCCCAACCCACTCTTTCCATCGAATCCCCCCACCAATCCATGCCCAAAATTCCCCATGACAAGTAAGGAAAATTGCAACTATACCAATGAAAAGCCATACCTTTGGGGTCAGGAGGCCCACCTTCAAACATACATTCATGACAAGTGGTCGAGGGACCACATGGCTGGCTCAGGTGGCGGAGACAATGGCACATTGAGCTATCTGGCAGCTCCAAGGGGTTGTTGGCTGTTGGATGAGAATCATCTAAGAGAAACATTATCTCCTATATACACTACCCACAGGTGGTGGGTAACGTCTGGCTTCAACTGGGACATGAGCTCTCGAGAAAGTGTATGAAGCTACTTGGACGAGAGGTCATGAGAACACCAAAAATATCTTGGTACTGTAGACATATTACCTACACATATCAAAGCCCAAGCACACAGGGCAACATGTTTTCGTGGTGTCTTATGATCAACCATGCTTAATGTTAAGTCGTAAAAATCAACAAGAAATTAAAGTGCAAATTTAATCTAAATGCAACTAATATACCATGAAAAATGTCATATGATGTTAGTTCTAATGAGAAAATCAGCATGCAATGCATCCTACTCTAACATGCATAACATACAAGGTCAAGTGCTAGGTATAATCATAGACCCAATGCAACCAACATGTCAATTGTTCAATACAAGAATGCATGCTTCCATGATTAGTTTTGCAATGGGCCCAACAATACAAATGGGAATAATTATCTGATGGGTTACAGGGGTAGGATGTCGGAAAACAAGAGACCCATATGATATGGAAAGGAGCCTTAGAAGAAGGGAAATACACCAACCGAGAGGATTGAATTTGATCCTCTAACCAGAAGATAGAAATGCCAATGATCAAGTATATGAATCTTTGATGGAGAGCTATCTCAGGCCTATCACCCTCCGAGAAAGGAGTGAATGTCTCAAACACATTTAGGATGATACTATTTTGGTCATTGGGAAAACAAGGAGTGGACTCATCATCGTATTTGGGAAAAAACCATGATCTTGGTTTTTCGTAGGGGAAGCAAACTCTTCATCAAAACTAGCGGAACGAACTTCATCACAAGCATCTATTTCCGGGGCATAACAAGGGGAGGAATGCTCAAACATGAAGAAAAACCCTCTATCAGTGGCATGGATAAAGAAATCTTCTTCCTCAATTTATTTTACATTAGAGTCAACAGATTACCCACAATTTTGGAAGGCTCTTCTTTGATTGAATCATCTTGGAACATAAATAAGAGAACCTTCCAATCACTAGGAAGGGCTTCATAAGGGCCAACGTTGTTATTTAGAAGAGGCGGAGCATTTTCTTCTTTCCTAAGCTCATTCTTATGGATTTGAGAAACTATGGGAGCTTAATTTTTATAATCATACCCAGTTTTCCAATCAACATCCCAAAAGTCACTCATAGATTCTTCATTTATTTGACTATCATGATCTTCCTCAGAATCATCCCATTCATCACTATCTATTTGATGTTGGATAGGATGCCATTCATTCCCTTCTTTAGACAGGGATGACTTTTCCTCTTTCATTTGTTCTCGAAGAATGCTATCCAAGGTATTTACTACATGATTTTGATAGAATGCTTCAAGAAGAAGGTCATCGGTAGGACTCTTATTATATTCACACTTCATGTTACAAAGCCTTTCTGATTGCTCACAATAGTGGGAGAAAATCTCTTTGGAGTTATATGTAGCCATTAGTTGCTTGCAAGTCTCTTCATATTCCATCATCCATTCTTGCAAAATTTGAAGGCTTTCGAGATGCATATCTTCTTCATCATCCTTAGAGGACATGCTTTCCAATTCATGAGTCTATGTTTCAACACAATCCTCAAGGTATGCATGAATCACTTGATCTTGATGATTTGGAGAAGGATCAGGATACTTTTCCTCAAGCATAAAACCATATTCAATAACTTCCTCTTCTCGAAGGGCCACACCCAAAATTTGGCAAATGTCTTCATGAGATTGGAAACCCGGCCCTTCATGCAACCAGAAGTGCGTAGTCAACATTGAAAGAGAAGGAATGCTTTTAGGTTTACATGACTCAACCCAATCTGTATTGGGGGAAATGGATAGGACAAACAATTCCATTTGGTCACAAGGTTGAGTTATATTTTGCTTTGAAAGATACTCATGAAACTTACCACGTGATTGGATGAGGAATGTGTATCCCTATCGAACGTTGGCATATTCTTCATGTATTCCAATGAGGGATACCTCAAAATCCCTATCATATCTATGGCGGGAATATAGAAGAAGTTATTTTAATGTCCACGAGGCTAAAGATAGCCTATGGGACAGATTTCTTCTATATCTGGCTCTTGTATTCGGCCCTTTTCCTATGAAGTTTCACAATAAACTCTCCCAGCTTCTCGACAAACCCCTCGTTGAATAGATTATCCCAAGAGCTAGCTGCCAAAATATCTGCATAACTTTCTCTGTTGTCTTTGAAGGACTCACATTCTAAAATGAAATGCTTTTCTATTTCCACTTTTTCGGAAGAGAAAAAAATACATACTCTTTCCTCCCACACTTTTTTTGGCCTCTTCCACTGCCCTGTTTCACAACGGAGTTGATGAGAATTAGTCCTTAATTGAGCAATAAGAATTTTGGCTCTCCAAGAAATATTGGCCCCTATGTACACTTTTTGTTGATGATTATGAGTGGGATTAAACTGTTCAATATAATACTTTTTCTTTTTCCCTAGCTCCTTCTCCCAAGTACATTTGTGGAACTTATCCATAACAAAATCTTTTATCTCTTTACTGTTTGTGGGACACATGCTCAAGAAAATGCCCCATTTTCTAAACCATTTGTTATTTTTCCGCATCCAAGTCTTCTTTCTTGTGCACAATATGTCATTAAACACAACCTTAGGCCATCTGCCCTCTTCCATTTGCTCAATTTTTTTAAATACCTTATGACCCGCACCATAGCAATTGCTTCAATAGGAGAAGCCCCTGTTTCACTTAACAAGCTAGCATAAGGAACTGCACTTTTAATTTTGAATTTGTTTGTAATCAAACGCTTCTGAATTTTCTCAATTTCTTCGGGTACATGGTAGTATGCCAAACTCCCAAAGATCCTAAAATGACTCACTTCTGGATTTCTGCTAGTGAAGACACTCTCTGGTGTAATCTTACCTAGTGCGCTACGAGGAATCCTGTTCTGAACATACACAGTTGGGCTGCATGCTTCTGCCCATAGAATTTTGGGCATATCCTGATCATACAACATTGCCCTCGCTGCATCAACAATAGTTCTATTTTTCCTCTCCACAACCCCATTCTGCTCTGAATTATATGGAGAGGTCCATTCTCTTTTGATGCCTTCCCTTGTGTAGAACTCAATGATTTTTTTATCAATATATTCTCTACCATTGTCTGAATGCAACACTTTTATCCTCTTCCCTGTCAGATTCTCAACCAGAGCCTTAAACTCTTTGAATCGAACAAAGACCTCATCCTTGGTATTTAGAAAGTAGATCCAAGTCTTCCTGGAATGGTCATCAATGAAGGTGACGAAATGTTCGGCACCACTAAGAGCTATAGTGGACATAGGTCCGCAATTATCTGAGTGTATTAGTCCCAAAACACTCTTTTCCTTGTTGTTACTTCTGGAATAAGCCGCTTTGGCGTACTTGCCTAGTACGCACCCTTTGCAGACATCATCTCGTTTGGTGCTTAATTCTAGAACTTCTGTGACGGTTTCTCTGAGAATTCTTAGAGCCCCATGGTGTAAGTGCCCTATCCTTCTGTGCCATAGTTCATTCAAATCTTTTTCATCATGATTGCTTATCAGTGCCATTGGAGATTTTAGCTGCAACTTGTTCAGTCTGTTGCTTCTGACCCCAATTTGGGCCTTTTTCTTCCAACTCGGGTGTTTGACATATACTTTCTTTCCAATGAAGTATACATCATAGCCCTTGTTTTGTAACTGAGATATAGAAAGCAAGTTCATCCCCAATCCAGGCACATGTAGCACATTGGTAGCCCAAAGTCGATCTGCTTCTGTTTGAAAAACTATAGTACCTCTTCCAACAGGAGTACATTATCCTTATTTCCCATGGTGATTTGGAAATTCATCTTTTCCTCTTGGTAGCTCGAGAAACATTCTCGTATTCTTGTCATGTGCGCAAAAGCCCCACTATCAATATACCAAACCTCAGAGGAAGCAGAGCTTGACAAACAAACAACTTCTTCATGCAATATGGAAGCCAATACAGAAATGTCGTGATCCATCGTATCTTTCATGCTTTCCTCTTTCTGAGGAGAATTGCGTGAGCCCCTTCGAGTTGCTGCTCCAGCAGCATCAAGACCACAACTCATTGCAGAATCTCCAACCCTTTTGTCCGATCTCTGCTCTGATACCATGTGAAAATTTCTAACTTGAAATTATACTGCAGTAACTGATTTATTTCTCCTACTTATTTCCATAGTAATTTATTTACGAAAATCCTTTAGTAAACAACAAAATAAATTCTACTGCACTTATCACAAAAATACATAGAGAAAATAACAGTGAAATGCAAGAATAAGAATCAATCACATCAACGCAGTTGTTTTTGGACAATTGTCCCTGGAAAAACCCAATACGGGAAAACCGAAGCAGTAGATGAGGGTTTATTTATTATTCTTCAGCAACAATGATTTGTGAAAACACCTAAGATAGTTTTCCTCTAGTCATTGGAGAAATTCTGACACCCTAGAGACCCTCCAACCTCCACTGCGTCACCTCTGCGTCTTCTTTTGTGTGAGGACACAACTGCGTTGCCTCACTGCGCTGTCCCTCTGTGCTATCTCTTTGTTGTTCTGCGTCCCTCCTCCTCTATCTCTGACTGCTACTGATACCCTCCTCTTCCTTCACCCTGCAACTCTCCCTCTGAAATCAAACTCTTCTCCTGGAGTATCAACTTCCTTCGGGTTACTGAGTATTTGCCTGGCTTGTCTCCCACTGGCCCACAAGTCTTCATTTATACTTTTCCTATTGATAAATCAACGACCGTGATCTAATCTTTAATCAATGGCTAAGATTAAAATAGACTTGATCATCGTCACTTAGAAGCCTCTCACCCACATTTAAAATAATTCACTTTAATTATTTTAATTCCCTATGTTTTAATTTAGGTTCCATTAAAAAAAAATTATTATTTGAATAACATGCACTCCGGGTGGAATTTATCCTAACGATTTCTGGGTCTTGGAGATCTAATGTGTTCTAGCTCCTCCACAAAATTTTGGAATTAGAACACATCTGATGCTACCAAAAAAATCAACATTCTTATCTCCTGATATCTACATGATAGTGTTTATTCCCAAAATTTTACAGTTAGATTCAGCCAACAATTTGGCTAAACCTTGTCCCTTTATCAACTTGGTTGATTTGATCTAGATCAAATTCAAGGATTTTATCTATCCATCTTCCTCTCCTACCATCTGTATCAGGTTGGGTCAAAATGGTTTTGACAACATTATTTGGGACATAAGCAGTAATAGGAGAATGAAGGACATAAGTTCGAAAGGCTTTGAGGGTTTGTACAAGAGAATAGGCTTGTTTTTCAATGATGTCATATTTTAGCTCTGCATCTCTCATTACTTTACTAAAGAAGGCAATTGGTTGTTCATTTTGGTTATCATTCCTTTGCAGTAAAACATCAGCTAAAGTGGTGTCAGAGGCAAAAGAGAATATACTGAAGGGTTTGGTATAATCAAGGTTGGCTAATACTAGGGCTTCAAAAATAACCTTTTTGATTCGTGTAAAAGCAAATCTAGCATGCACTGTCCATTTAATCTCATGATCCTTTTTCAACATGTCAGTAATATCTTTAACAATCTCAACATAATTTGGTATAAATCTTCTTAGAAAATTAAGGTTTCCTAAAAAAGCTTGAACTTCCTTTTTATTTCTGGGGAGAGTTATTACCTCAATGGCTGAGACTCTTTTTGGATCAATTACCACTCCTTTTGAGATAATGTGGCCAAGTAGCTTCCCTTCTTTTATGGCAAAGAGGGACTTCTTTGGATTAAACGAGATTCCAAATTTTTCTGCACCTATCAAAAACCTTTCTCAAGTGCTTTAAGTGCTTTTCATCAAAATTTGAAAACACAGTTAGATCATCCAAATAAATAAAAATGAATTTATTGATTTTTCCAACAAAAGATAAATCCATAACTCTTTGAAATGTGGCTCCTGCATTAGTAAATCCAAATGGCATCCTAGCATACATAAATGTACCCCAGGGAATGGTGAATGCTATCATCTCTCCATCTTCTGGACTTACCAAAATCTGGTTGTATCCTGAGAAACCATCTAACATACCAATTCTACTATATCCCGAAACTCTTTGGAGTAACTGATCTATTTTGGGCAGTGGATATTTATTTTTTAAAGATGATTTATTGAGGTTTCTGAAATCCACACACAATTTGGAGAAGGATCAGGATACTTTTCCTCAAGCATAAAACCATATTCAATAACTTCCTCTTCTCGAAGGGCCACACCCAACATTTGGCATATGTCTTCATGAGATTGGAAACCCGGCCCTTCATGCAACCAGAAGTGCGTAGTCAACATTGAAAGAGAAGGAATGCTTTTAGGTTTACATGACTCAACCCAATCTGTATTGGGGGAAATGGATAGGACAAACAATTCCATTTGGTCACAAGGTTGAGTTATATTTTGCTTTGAAAGATACTCATGAAACTTACCACGTGATTGGATGAGGAATGTATATCCCTATCGAACGTTGGCATATTCTTCATGGATTCCAATGAGGGATACCTCAAAATCCCTATCATATCTATGGCAGGAATATAGAAGAAGTTATTTTAATGTCCACGAGGCTAAAGATAGCCTATGGGACAGATTTCTTCTATATCTGGCTCTTGTATTCGGCCCTTTTCCTATGAAGTTTCACAATAAACTCTCCCAGCTTCTCGACAAACCCCTCGTTGAATAGATTATCCCAAGAGCTAGCTGCCAAAATATCTGCATAACTTTCTCTGTTGTCTTTGAAGGACTCACATTCTAAAATGAAATGCTTTTCTATTTCCACTTTTTCGGAAGAGAAAAAAATACATACTCTTTCCTCCCACACTTTTTTTGGCCTCTTCCAATGCCCTATTTCACAACGGAGTTGATGAGAATTAGTCCTTAATTGAGCAATAAGAATTTTGGCTCTCCAAGAAATATTGGCCCCTATGTACACTTTTTGTTGATGATTATGAGTGGGATTAAACTGTTCAATATAATACTTTTTCTTTTTCCCTAGCTCCTTCTCCCAAGTACATTTGTGGAACTTATCCATAACAAAATCTTTTATCTCTTTACTGTTTGTGGGACACATGCTCAAGAAAATGCCCCATTTTCTAAACCATTTGTTATTTTTCCGCATCCAAGTCTTCTTTCTTGTGCACAATATGTCATTAAGCACAACCTTAGGCCATTTTCCCTCTTCCATTTGCTCAATTTTTTTAAATACCTTATGACCCGCACCATAGCAATTGCTTCAATAGGAGAAGCCCCTGTTTCACTTAACAAGCTAGCATAAGGAACTGCACTTTTAATTTTGAATTTGTTTGTAATCAAACGCTTCTGAATTTTCTCAATTTGTTTCCATTGCATGTCAGATGTACTGTTGACCCGTAGTTCACAACCGTAGAGAATCACTGGAATCATTAAACACCCAAAAGGAGTTAGAGTGGTTTTCTAGTCCCATAAATATGCCTCTCTACACCTATTTTGAAAATCATAAAATGCTATCCAACCCCCTAAAGTTCTTTTCTTTCTACATCCATCCTAGCTTAGATTTCTGTTGAAGTCAATTCTGAGGTATTTGTAATCCACAACTTGTTCCAAAATGTTGTCTTCAAAGTAGAACTTATATTGGTTATGTTTTCTTTTGTTAGAGAAAACCACTAGTTTCGTTTCGCTGATATTGACTTGCATCCCCACACTTCTACAAAAATTCTCAAGGGAAAGTAAGTGTTCGTGCAAACCAAAAGCAGATTTAGCAATAATAATAAGGTCATCTACGTACAACAGAAACCTTATAACAAACTTTCCCAAATGGATACCGTCACCCCTTTGCGAATTTAGCCACTCTTCAAGCTTGTCGATATAAAAGCCAAAGAGGGTAGGAGACAATGGGCAACCTTGTTTGACCTCGATATCGCTTCTAAAACTTTAAAAAATGCCTGTTGAAGTTCTAATTCTGACTTTCATACAGCCTATGCATAGTTGCTCTCAAATTCCTGGGACCCCAAGTTCCTCCATTATGTGCAAAGTTTATCCCTAGGAACCGTGTAAAAGGATTTTCTGAAATCAACAAAGCAACAAAAGATTCTTCCTTTTTCTCCAAACTTTTTCAATAATGTGCCTTAAAGTTATACCATGATCAATCGTGGAATGTTTAGGTCTAAAACCTGCTTGTCTTTTAACACATTTATCTCTTTCTTCTGCCCACTTGCTGATTTTAGTTTCTAACATGCTTCCAAATAACTTTGCAAACAAGGGATTTATCATTATGGTCCTATAATTGGAGGGATTATTGACGTTACCACTCTTGAAAAGAGGCATTTCCAGACTAGTTGTCCAATCTATTGGGAAACCCTATTGTATGATGCTGTTGAAAATTTTTGTAATGTGAAGTGAAAGAATTTTTAAGCCCCACTTTAGATACTCTGCTTGGAGTTCAGCTAAGTCTTTTGCTTTTCCAACACCCAACTTCTTGATACCCTTCTCTACCTCTTGCACCATGAAGAGTTTTGTATCAGTGTTGACCAAGGGAGGAGGGTCAACCTTGGGATCCTGTTCATAAAGTTGTCTTGCATAGTCAAACCATTTAGAAGTTGTAATATTGTTTTCAGTTTGCATCTTTCTTGGTTGGAGCTCCTTCCAAAATAATTTGGGGTTATTTTTCCCAAGGAAGATTAGTTCTTCTCTCATCGAAACTATGAAATCAATCTTTTTCTTTCTTAATATATGCTTGTAAGCTTTGAGCTTTATATTATCCTTGTTTGACCCTTTCCACATTCTCCTTGCCTTTTTTCATTCCTCATCAAACCAAACATTAACCGGAAAGCAATTTGTTCAGACTTCTTAATTTTTGTTGTTTTGTACTCTGCAAGTGCGCTTTGAATTAAATGTGTTAATTTGTGACTATGCAAGTCGTGAAATGGGATTTTCTCCTTCTCTAAGAGCCTCTCTAGCATTATTTTGAATGTATTACAATTTTTTGGAGTCAAAAGAATTCTTCCCTTTGGAATATTTTGTTGAACACACTGAGTTTTTGATCCTAATTGCTTCTTTCCAGTCCAAGAGAAACTTAAATAAATTGGCTTGTGATCTGATTTTAAGTCCCAAAGCTGATCTCCAATAAAAAATTCCTCCATTTTCTCACACAAACTATGTGAGCAAATTACATAGCTACACTTGCTACATTGTAAGTATTGCTAGTGAAATTACTAGACTTTTCCCATCTAGTCAAACCATTACAAAGGACTAAATCGAAAGCCCCACATAGAGTAAGCAATTGTTCACCAAAGACATTGCAGCCCTTGTCCTCTAAAATTCTTTTCCACTGATGATTACTCTCTTCTGTAAGCCAGATAGGGTCACATTCTTCTTTACAACAAAAAATGCTAGCTTGCTCACTTGTAGTCCTAGCATTGAAATCACCCACTATAATGACTTCACCTAGCTGAGAATATGTTGCAATATTTGCCTTTAAGGTTGCAAAGGGATCTTTGTGGTCAAGCCCTCTACTTTTGTAGATTTTTTAAACTTTCGACGCAAAATAACAAGCTGCAATTTTGATATGATTTCCATTTTATGATATTTTAAACCAGACGAATTGTTTATTTGAGTCTTCTTTTTCTAGTTAAATGAAACAACTTTCTTTTTCTCTCACTAATACCATGATACCCCCGTGTCCTTTGTCATTCCCTGCTGCCTTGTTCCACACTTCCATCTTCCAGTACCCTTCAAACAAAGGTGTCTTGTACCCTTCATGCTCATGTGTTTCTATGAGGCAAATTATGTCTCTATCTTCCGCAATATGCCCTAACCCAAGTCTTCGTCTCCATGGGTAACCTCTGTAGTTCCAACAAACTAAACTTAAGGAAACCTAGGTATGACTTGATTGTTATTTGTTTTGACATGCAAGACTCACAGTTGAGTCTTTGTCCTTGTTTGCCCATACTAACCTTTGCTTCCTGATTTCCTGTTAAAGAGTTTGTTGTCTCTTCTTTATTATCATCTTGCTGCCCTGTTTTGGAAGGAGGTCCAAATCGCGCTATTACAGCTTTACCCTTATAAATCCATGCTCTCTTTCCCTCATCTCTTGCTTCCCTAACCTTTGACATTTCCTCCCTCCACTCCTCTTGTTGTCTTACAGTTAAATCTTCTTCTAGAAAAAAGTGAGAACCCCTCAAGAGTTGCTTCTTGCTTAGAATGATATCTTTATCACGCAAGCTAGGCATGATGACTCTTATGGGTCTGGCTCTCTCACCGTTAAACATTCCTACCCTCCATGCTTGGCATATTTATCAAAAAACGCCCCACAGTTTTGATGCTATTGAATTATTCCCAAATCTACCACGGGAAATTTCCCCCATCTCTAGCTAAATTCTATTCATTAGGAAGTGCATAAATAGAAGTGAGATGAATCATTTGTATCATCATCACTTGGATTGGATCATTCTCTCTTGTGATATTTTCAATATTCTCCTTGGAGGACGAAATTGGATGGATGGATGAATTTTGATGTTTGGATTTCTTTATTTTTGTCATGGAGCTTCTATATTGGCATATGATGACGATTGGATATACTTGTTCTCAAATGTAAGTGCTCTTTTAATGCTAATTTGTCTTTTTCTTATGTCACATGCATGTTGTTGGGGATTTTCGCTATACTAGGCTGAAATTTGTTGCTTTTCTTGTGTGAAATGGTGGAAATTTGTCCTTTATTAGCGTTGCATCATGCCATGGGCCATGTTTGAATAAGTGAATTTTTCTAGAGACATCTTGCTGAAATTTTGTCTTGATAAGTCATCACAAATTTCATATTGAAGTATAAAGACCTTGAAGCAATTGTTAGTGCCCTAATTTGCATGTGAAATTGTTTTATAGGCCTCCTTGACTAAGTGAATCCATTCCAATCATTGAAATATCCTTGACTCCATTTCCCCCAAAGGATTAGGCACTGGTCGTCCATAGGTGATCACATTAAAGCATTTCTCACCTTCTCTCTTTCTTTCTAGGCCTAGCCTACATAGGTCACCTAGGGCATCAATTATCTCACAATGTAACCATCCAAAAACTTCAATTTTTCGTCCAAAACTGCGCTAGAGTTTGATCTAGAGGCCCTTCAAATTTGAAGCAAATCCGACGGTGGGATCTCGAGATATTGCAAGCCTTAGCCCGAGGACCGTTTCTTGCCGTAGGTTTCCCTTGGGTAGTGACCTCATTGGGATTATTGGATCAAATTCAAAGAAAATTTCTCCTTTAATCCATTTCTCCCCCTCAATTAGATCAAGCACACCCTTGGTTGATCAATTCCATCCCCTTGACCTAATTTTGGGTCCACTTGGCCCCGTGTAGTCCCACAACATTTTGAAGATAATTCCACAAAGACCACTTGGAATCCAAGTTTCCACTAGGATTTTAGGGTCTAGGAATCTCCTTGACAAGCCATATACTCAAACCCTAGCCCTTGGAATTCTCCTAAGCCCTTCCTAGAGAGCCTTTCATCTTGCTTTCCAAGCAAGTAAGCCATATATTTGAGCCTCTCTTGTGAATATGCTTCTAGGATCACCTTTCATCCTATCATTGATACATTCATTATCGTTATCCTTATTATATCGGGTCTCCTCCCATTGGTGAAAGTCCGTAAAGAGCAGGGAGCCATAGCTGAGGTGACAGTGGGCTATTGCTCCATTGTTGCCCTTGACCTAGTAGCTACGCTTTTAGGATCCCCTCCTAGGACCCCTTCTAGTTTGAGCGGTAACAGGCCTACCAAACAATGTCAAGTTTGCCCAAGGACAGTTACATGTCGGCCCATAAGTAGTGACATGAAGACTATACATAGAGAGCTTGGCCTCATTTGTTAGGGCAACCATCACACACAAGAAGCTCGTCCAAGAGCACATAAAGCAACGAACAAAGGAGAAGGAAAAAGCAAAGAGGAAGAAGCTTATTTTTAGGACTATTTTTGAATAAAAACTCTCACACGTGCGGGCTGAAGCTAGGACATCCACTGCAGAGTATATATCAAATTACAGTCATACCTAAGAGCATAATTTCGGAGTCAATATAGTCTTAAGTGAAGGCCAATGTTAGGTCCTTATATTACTAGTGTAGTCCCTTATTGTTGTTAATATAGCCCCCTTATTTTTATTGTTGTACCCCTGTAACTCCCATATTGTTATTATTCTGCCCTTACATTATTATTGTTAGGTTGGCTAGGATTATATTGTGACCCCATGGACTCCTATATATAGAAAGGAGGTTTTGTCATTTGTATCATCCAAGAATTGTTCATTTATGTAATGTAAAGGAGGTTGCCCCCTCGAAGTGGTTGATTTCTAAGGCATTGGTATCTCTTTTCTTCTATTTTTGGAGCTGGTTTCATAAGATTTGGTATCAGAGCTTTGGATTCTAGGATTTCACTGCTCCAAACAGGTCATCGTGGCATTTTCGCTATAACGTTTTTTTTATGAAGGTTCAGAAGTTGAAATTGTTACCACGCAAAGCCGAAATCCTGAGGAACTTCGTGTAAAAATTCCAGATCTTGGTTCGCAATATTTTTGGAGATATGATCTGTGGAAGTTAGGGTGAATGTGACCGTCGGAAAATCGTCATAACTCTCTCTGAGATCGGATTGTAATTCTGTAAAAAGTGGCCGCAAGTACACAAACTGTAGTTTCCTGTGTATCAATTTCAGAGCCAAAGGAGGAAACAGTGACATGTGGCATGCCGTACAAGTGCACTCTACTGAACCAGTCCATAATTAGGTCATTGTGGGAGATTGGGCATAACTTTGCCTTGAAGAATCCAAATCAAGTCAGACCTGTGGCATTCAAAAGAAGATTCAGAGCGCTACTACAGGACTGAATTTCAGATATGGAAGATCCGAGCTCACAGAGATAATTCATTTTCAATATCGAGCTCCTCAAAAGAAAGAAAAAGGTGTGTATTTTTTTTTCGAATTGCATAAGTCTTGTTTGAAAAATCAGTTTGAATTGATTCCAAGGGCATATTAAAGAACATATATCCGTATTGGGTTCTATAATGCCTCCCAAAAATAATTCTACACCCATTAAGCCCTCAGAAAGCTTTACTATGACGCATGAAGAGGAAGAATTGCAGTATGAGATATCAAAATTACAGTACAAATGCAACAAATTTTGATCTTACAAAGAGAAATGAAAGATGACATAGATGGTTTAAAAGCAAAAATGGAGGCTAAGTTGGACGGTTGGAAGGATCAAATGAAAGCTAATATGGATGATAAAGTTGTGGAAGATCACATCGAGCATCAACAACAAGTTCTCCAACTCTCAAAGGATAACCTAACTTTGGTGCAGAATCGAATGAAACAATAGGAAGATCAGCATCGCAGCGAAAGAAGTTCTGAAGCAGTCATAGAAATTAGAACTCAAAAACTACCAAACAGATCAATTTCAGAGTATCTCAGCAAGTGGAAGAACGAACTTGTTGAATATTCCACATGGGAGGATGAGAATTTTATACAGAAGCATCCAAAAATAATCAAGCATTGAGGAAAACACTTGTTTGAAGGAGAGGGGCATGTTAGGTCCCTATATTACTAGTGTAGTCCCTTATTGTTGTTAGTATAGCCCCCTTATTGTTATTGTTGTACCCCTGTAACTTCCATATTGTTATTATTGTGCCCTTACATTATTATTGTTAGGTCGGCTAGGATTATATTGTGACCCCATGGACTCCTATATATAGAAAGGAGGTTTTGTCATTTGTATTATCCAAGAATTTTTCATTTATGTAATGTAAAGGAGGTTGCCCCCTCGAAGTGGCTGATTTCTAAGGCGTTGATATCTCTTTTCTTCTATTTTTGGAGTTTGTTTCATAACAGCCGAAGTCTTGAAGAGAAGGAGCCTTGTCAAGCGAAGGAAAAGAAGGGCGAAAATTGTTTTATTTACTTCACACGCACGAAGGTTGCAAGAAGCTACAAGAGGCAGAGAAGTAGTCTACTGTTGCAGGGTTGAAGTCAAAGAAGAAGGAGAAGTTGCAGCAGTTCCAAGTTAAAGATGATTGTGTTGACTTAACAAGAAAAGGAAAGAGTTTGACCTGGTCTTAGAGAAGTTTTTGGTCAAGGGTCTAACTCTTGGAATTTGTCAATTGAAGTTTTATAAGAAGAGAATAATTTTTGTGAGTTTTCCTCTCAGTTGGAGAGGTTTTGGCCTTGGCTGATCGCCTATATCTTGTGTCCTTTTCCCTATTGTTCTTTATGGTTTGGTAGTTGTTTGATGAAGACAACACTAAAAATAATCAAGAAGTAGAAGAAGCTAATCTAACAAAGTAAAAATCTATCACAAACAGTTATCAAATCCAAGAAATCACTTGCACTTGTTGTGTAATATTCCCTTTTTTAGTGTCACCTATGACAGGGCTAGGATGGACTTTCAGAGTTAGAAGAAAACCACTGCTGTGCACAAAGTAGGAAGTCACTGCACAGGACAAGGGCCTTTTGGAGGAGTTGAGAGTCATGTACCGGTGGCATTCGCCTTGATATATTCTATCATTCAAGCCAGCTTGGTTTTGTTCGTGCATTTCGGTTAACTTTCAAAATTTTAGTTATTTGTTTAATCACACAAACACCAGGCATTTTTAGAAAGAATTACATGATAACACTACTAGTGTAATAGCTCATTGGAACCAGGACGAGGATATGTACATGATGGGACGGTTGGACAAGAGTTTCAGTGAACGGAGGAGACGTAGTGGATTTACTCTTTTCTGCATTAAAAAAGAATATTTTAATAAGAGGGAAAAGTGCTCCATGAATAAAATAATAATAAATTAAGGCTCTAGAAGGATCTAAGAGATCTATAAAAGAAAGGGAGGAGGCCATTGAGGGATATCTTTGGATTAGATCATTTTCTTATGTGAGAGGTTTGAGACGTGGTTTCATTCTTGTATTTGTGAGTCTAAAGATTTTGGGAAACTCCCAAGATCCTTTGAGTAAGGATTTAAAACCCACTCTCTTTTGGAGGAGACTCCCTATCTGTAGGTTTTAAGAGCTCGTAGAGGATGGGAGCAGGATCATTCAAATCTTCTTCAAAGCCTGGAAGTGATTCAAGATTTTGCTGGTTTAGTGAGATGCATAGCCTCTAATTTTTGGGAGGCTAACATGAAGCAGCAAGAGGTTGTATCATATTACACACCTCCATCTCAGCTCTTTGGGTCAGATCTATATGTAACCCTGATTATTATTTATAATAAACGCTGAGATTCTTCCTATTCTATGTGGTATTGGATTGCAGTATTTTATGTGTTTTTATTTTACATGGAAATCTTCTGTTAAATGCATGTTGATTTTATGGTGTAATTTCGGGTTTAAGTAAATTCATGCAAATTTAGTAAAATATCCCATTTCGGGATATTACATGTTGCCCCTAGATTTCTCAACAACCCTTACTTACATAAGACTCACATAGACCTGTTGACTCACATATAACTCATGTAAAACTTGTACGGACCCATATAAGACCCGTCCCTAGCAGCAAATTTCAATTTTTTTATTTTCCTTTTTTGTGCTTAAAATTTACCATATTTTAAGTTTTTTTCTATATTTTGCCGAGTCTTATACAAGTCTTATACGGGTTGTTCCTGATTCTTATACGAGTCGTCGAGTCAATATCCAGGTGAGTCTTATACGAGTACAAGTCGTGCAACACTAAGTTTGACAGAAGAGGGGAGCAAGTTATCTTGGCAGATTGAGCTATCCTGTTGCAGTGATTCAGCAAGGAAGAGCGTTCGAGCCATAAAAGGAGAGCATCAGTGATTGAGGGAGAAGAAGAGAAGAATTATGGAGAGTTTCCCAACAATTTACCAGTGTCGGAGAGGCGGGAAAAGGGAGGCCGAAATTATTTTGCAGAGAGGCCGAGTAGGCTATGCGAGCAGCGAGAAAACCCAGTGTGAGTGCTAGAAAGAGGGTCGTTTCAGTTGCTGAAGGCAGGGAGATCACCCGGAAGGCAGAGCAAGTCATTTCCAAAGGAAAAGGGAGACTGGATGGCTTATTTAGAGCTGAGAAGCAAGTCGTACGAATTTCTTAGGCTAGACAATGCGAATTCCAGGCAAGACGGGTTGCCAATGAGTGGGTTCGAGGCCAGGGGGAGGTCGAATTGATTGTAGAAGAGAGAAAAATTCTCCAGTTGATTTTGCCAAATTATTTCTCGAGGATTTCTAGTTGGGCATCCAATTGTAATAATTTCCAAATTGTTGCATAATATGTAATATTCCTACTTAGCCTGAGCTAAGAGGAATATACATTTTTGTCTCATTTTCTATTGCATGAATAAATGAATAAAGGAGGACATGTAAAACTCCTGAAAAGAATGAATAAATCAATGCCCATATGAACAAGGATAAATCTGGGCCATGTAAACAAATCACTTGTAGGTGTGAAAGGGCTTTGAGCTATGAGACTGGGTCAACCTTGACCAAACCTACAGCGTTGTCTAGATACAATGTATCTCATGAAGGGACAACGCAGTTCTAGATGGAGGCCCCTCATGTGAAAGGAGCTAATTCATCAAGGTGGTTTAGGGTTTGCCATGACTTTCATCTTATAAAAGGAAGGGGGAGGCAGCAAGAGAAGGTTGTTGATTGTATATGTTTCTAAGTATCTTGTCTGTTTAGACAAATACCATTCTCTGTTGTTTAGCTGAGAATAGTGTTGCTTAACACTTGGGAATGCCTATGCATGGATTCCACGTCTTCCATTGAGGATTTCTTGGAGGGGTTGCTGATTTCATCCACTATCAGGCAGCTGGCCAAGCTCTACTTCCAACTGCAACGCAGATTCAGTGAGGGTTTGGTTGCTTTTGTAAGCTGCAGCAAGTGGAATCTAGATCTAGTCAGATCTAGATCATATTAGTGCCTATTCTCAGTGAGTGAGTCTTTTATCCTCCTGGAAGAGTGCATTGATTCATTAAGCTCATCTTGGCATTAGGCCAACTCAATATATTAAGCTACAACACAATTTACCTTCAATAACTACGTTATTTTCAGTGGAGGTTTTGTAGGGTGTTTTGATCCCCCTATTGATGAGAGATCTCTGGTACTGGGCTTTGCCTTTCACTTTGGTGATCCATGGATTAGCTTGCTAGTCCATGTTCTTATAGATCTGATCTGTTTCTAATGTAAAGTCATCTTCAGAAATTTCTGAATAATGTTGCAGATCTACTACTTTAAACTCAGATCTACTCTATGTATTGCATGATTTGATCGAAACCCCAAGGGGATCTTGTAATAGAGCCTTTCTAGTGTACAAATCTGAAATAGATTTGTCCACAGATCTGCTCTAGATCTAAAGTGTAACATTCAGCTGATGCAGCTCCATAAAATAACATTGTTAAGCCATTTTGCCGTAAATACATGTGTTGCAGCCTTCTTTTTTGAAGATTTCCTTCTTTCTTGTCTTCTATATTCTGTTGTATAATGTAAGAGCTTCAATATAAATCTGATTTGCTGCTGTATATTCAAAGGTTGATCTGATTTAATGGCCTCCTGCTCATGCCCTCCAAAACTGTGTTATTTCTGAAGCAGTTTGTTGCACATAGCTGCAACCCCTCTCATTGGGCGTTTTTTAGCTAGACTAGTTTGTGAGAGATCTGTTTAACCCACCTAGTTTGATTTGTTTTTGCTCTCTTTTTGGATTTAGATCTTAGATGAGCTGATCTAAGGGATCCAGGAGCTGCAAACTCATTTCAGTGGACTGAATTCCCAGAAGTGCGTTATTTTAGCAGGCTTGCTGTGTGATTCTCATTTTGGAATATTACATAATAAAATAAACCTTCATCTGTTGCACCGGTTTTCCCTTTTGGGTGTTTCCGGGGACGTTAGTCCAAAACTTATTGTGTCGATTTTAATGTGTGTGCATCTATTTCTCAGTTCCTGATTTTATTTTCTGCAGCGTAATTTTTATGGTGAAAATTGCAATTGTGAATTATTCGTTAATTGTCGTTAACAATTAAACTGCTAATAGTTAGGAGAATAATATCCAGAAACTGTAGTCAAGGAATCTTCACACAATAAGACATTTATAAACTAACAGAAAATTATGGCAAAAACTAATATCTTTGCAATAATACAGAGAACTGTGTTGAGAGAACTATCCTCTCCCGAAACATTCAAAAAGGTAAGCACCAGGAAATTTTCCTAATCCTGCACTATTACGAGCCCAATCTGAATGTAAGTACTATCCTATTTTCCATCCACATCACTATATAAATAACATACAAAACTATGTTGAGAGAACTATACTCTCTCCAAATTGTCAAAAAGGTAAGTACGACAAAATTTTCTTAATCCTGCACTATTACAAGCCCAATCTGAATGTGAGTACTATCCCATTTTCCCTCCACGTCACTATATAAATAGCATAGAAAACTATGTTGAGAGAACTATACTCTCTCGAAACTGTCAAAAAGGTAAGCACAATAGAGTTTTCTTAATCCTGCACGATTACAAGCCCAATATGAATCTAAGTACCATCCTATTTTCCCTCGAGATAACTCAAATCCAATTCTTCAACAAAATAAAGAGAGGTATACACTCACCAGAAAGCATTGTATATTCCATTATTAAATATTCAACAATTTCAATGGCCTGTCACATGTCATGCCCTTCACTAGTACCCACAAAAGCAAGGAGAGCTAGCATGTATACTTTGGCTCCAATGTCAAGGGCATCTATATGTTTTCTAAAGATGTCAAACCGAACTGATATGCATAGCTAATCTTGATGTAAACATTAAAACTTAATTTGAACAAAGTACATGCCTGAAGGTTGAGTAACACCACGTGACCATTGTTTCCATAAGAAGGGCATGGTTATCAGTCTAATCACACTCCATACACTCCTGCTTGCCTATCAAATAATCCATTTGTGGCCAAAAAAGACCCTTTTGTATTAAGACAGACAACAAAGAGCATATTCTCCTCAACGGAAATTCATAGCCAAAAAGTTCTGGCAACCTTGCAACCCCACAAAATATGCATAACCACTTCAGGTTTCTTTCACACCACAAAGAATCCATTTGTGAGGATAGTATAATGCAGCCTATCTTTCCCTGCTGAATTTGTATGAGGAAACAACACTGAAGTCCCTTGACATTTAAAAGAAAACTAGGACTTCCACATACCTTTAAACCTTCTAAGCCGTTTTGTTTCATTCTCTTGATTATTCAACTCCTTGTTAAACAGTTAGTAATGGGATACGCTTGTTGAATCTTAGAATAAAGTTCCTCACTTCTATAATCATATATGGCTTCCTGTGATGAGTTAAAACCATTTCCAATCTTTCCGAATATGCACGGGTATCCTTTAACAAGTTGTGTTCTAAAATAATTTGACAAACTGCAGTGAAAGTGGTCCTATCTGTAGCCTAGATATTTTGAGACCAGTTAAGAGTTCTCCAAGAGAGCCATCTAAGCAAATCCTTGTCCCACAAATCTCCTCTTGAATGAAACCCTTTCCTCGGTCCACTCTCCACCAGAAAAGTCAAAATTGATTGTGCAGTCAAATCCCATCTGCTTCGCTAGTGTACCTTGTCCCAATGCAACTGTCTTCATATTAAATGCTAGGCTTGCTGTATCCTTATGGGAATATATGAACCAAGAATGTAGTCCATGTTTTATTCATGATCTATGGTTTTGTCACTGACCAAAGATGAGATATCAAATGGAAGATCTTAGAAGACATCATGCAGAAATATGGTAATCAGATTAATTTGCTGGATAAAGTGCTATATACGTTCTATACTATTTAGAAAGCAGATAGTAGTACCCACAAGCCACTAATCATCTAATTTTTTTATACTAAATGGCATATTCTTGATTCACTTACCCATCAAAATTGTTTGCCTTCAAGGCAAAGTCTGCCACAGGTTTTATCCCCTGACTCTGCAAATTTCAAAAAAATACCGACTGCTTAAACTTTAAACATGCAATTCTTCTCATGGAACACAACTTCATACTAAACTTCTAAAATATTATAAGCAGATTCCAGACTAAAAAATAAATAATAAAAGGTATTTACTTCAAAAAATAATTTATACTCCATTGGACGAAGTGGTTGCCCAAACATGGAAGCATTTATTCCCAGTTTACATTCTCTTCTCTGCCTGCCTTCTGAAAACAAGTCTTTGCTGCAGTTGCCTAAAATCATTGATTTGTGTCTTGCTGGAGCATAACCTGTAATCTGGTTCATTGTATTGTAAGGTGGTGTAACCAGAATGCTTGAATCTACCAAATGTGAATGCACGTGTGGCCTCTCCCATGGCAAATCTAGATGAGGGATAATCCACTGCAATCCCTTTAAACTTTCATGAAACTTAATTGGCAATTTCACACTCAACCATTTACACAGTGCATAGACCTGAAGATGGCATACCATACGCTGAGACAAACAGCCAGCATCAGTAAGCCTGGCTGGGGTATCCAATAAACAGAAAACTAAAGAAAACATTTTCAAAATTAAAGATATTGAAATTCTCAAACACTATTGATTGGTTGTTTCCTAATTTTTAGAGGGAAAAACTCTTTAAGGATAACAAGGAATTAATAATGTCAAACAGAACTTTTCATAGAAAAAATGAATATTTTTCAGGACAAGAGAAACTCCTTTAGTTAAAATCTAGCACCTTACCAACAGATTTCTAGATGGGTCAGAGATAATCAAACTTGCTGATTGGCTTGATAGTACTCCTGCAGCTTCTAGGCTTGCAGTGGAAATAGTAAGTGCTCCAGCAGCTAAAGACGTTGACAGTACAGCAGCAGTTGTGAAAGAATAAAGGAACACTGAAATTGTTGGTGCAGTATCTGCAAACCAGCAATTGCAATTGAAATATTTTTCATTTTTACTTAAAAGTTACATCTCATTATTTGTACATAATTGCACCTATTTTTTTCAGTTGCATAACAGTAATGACCCCTATAATACTTATAAATCTTTACAATCTCAGAATATCTTACTGTACTTTTGACTATTGTAAATGTTTAATTTGTCAAAGATTTCAAGTGCATCACTTTGCATGCTGACACTTCACTAGCTGCTAGTTTCAATCATACGTGAAACAGTGCATCTGAAAAAGGAAAGTGAATGCATGCTTACAATGCCTCACTTGCACAACGTTTGAAGCAAGATTCAGATTCCCTGCAACATCTACAGTTCTGTTTTCTGGAATTTTCACAGATACTACACCGTCATTGGTGTTTACTTCAATAACATAGGCACTCCAGGTTATCTCTCTAAAGCTGCATCATATAAAAAATGTAAAAGTGAGAAACAGCAAGCTGGAAACCTCTACGAAAATACACCTCTCACTAAAAGAAAACAAACAGCTGTTTTCCCAAGGTTGTTGTTCAAATGGGAGGCCAGGCCAATAAGCGAGTTCATACCTTTTCAGTAAACCTCCGGATATTGATATAGCTGAAGAGTTGAAATGAAATACAGGTTTCATAAATTGTATCAATATAGGCACTGTTCGCTCCGTTGTCTTTGAAGTGTATATGGTACTCAACTTCACTGTAGGCCTCTCGGAATCTGGAATCCCAAAATAATTTTTACTAGTTTGAAACATGGTCATGAAATCAATTGGGAACTAAACTACAGAAACAATTCAAGGAGTTATTGAAATTCAGTTGAACTGTCATTTGTAAATAACAACGTTAAACTTAAGAAGTTGATTGGAGCATACCATAAAGAAAAGCAATTGGAATTGTTGGTGCAACAGGGGTTCCTTGTCTACTAATTATGGAACTCGTCTCCAAATTTATATTCACCACAGAGACACTTGAAAGATTTTTTAGCTACATGAAGGTAAGTAAAAAAAACAGTGAATGACAAAATTATGATTAGATTATTCCATATATAAGATAGCAGTTGTTCAAGAATTGGTGGCAATAATTCCAACCCATTATAATTAACAAAAATTCCCAAGAACCCAATACCTATTCTATTAGAATGTCCTTATTTAAGAGAGGTATTTTACCAAATATCCAAACCGACGATTTCCATGGGTTTTCCTTTCGGTGGAATATAGAACACCGGCCGTAGTTTGAAGAACCTTTAGAATTTCAGCAGATGAATTCAACAAGGGTGCAGTAAAATCCAAATATATTTTCAAAGACTTGTTATTATTGGTTGCTTCAACTGTTCTAACTTCATTGTTAACTTCAAGCTGGATGTCGGGTATCGCAGTCCAAATATTTGCAAAGACATTTCTTCTATCTGAAAATGTAGAACAGTAAGAGTCTGTATTTAGAGCAGCAATAGCATAAAGAGAATACTAACATGAAACAGGGGAATGCTACTACCATAATGAATGATAGCGCTTGAATTTCCAGTTCTCTGGAACCTATTTCCTGCAGAGTCAGTGCAGAAACTTCTGTCCATCACCAAAACCACCCTTCCATATTGTATACTAGTAGACAAACTGACTATTATGTTGTATTTCAAATCAGGCTGAATCACTCTTAATGTCTCTGGTATCACTTGGCCAGGACCGTAAACAAGGAGCTGTCAAAAAGTATACCAAGTTAATTAGTATTCAATAGAGAACATATTCTCAATTGAACTCCATCTACAGCTAAATGCACTTGAAAATAGATACCATTTATTCAATGTAGACAACCTCTTGCCATTCAGCATTCAAAATGTCGCTTAAGTTGGTATGACAATACATCTTGACTTAAACATTCAAATTCAACATTTGGAGGGAAGGATACCTTGCCACCATTCAGATTAACCCAAATTTGTCAAATGTGGTGTATGTAATAATGATCAATTTGCGACAAAAAAACAATGGTTGCAAAAATATAGCACTCAACAGTCAAAACAATATGCATGTATTACGTATGTTGGAAATCATCTAAAAATGTAATCAAAGATGCCCAGTTATGTCCAAGAGTTGTTTCATGTTAGCATTCAAGATCTAGATTGCTCCAAAAGGAATGTCGTTTTGGAGTCATAAAAATGGCTGTACATTTGACAATCCAACCACTACATTGAAATATGATTGCTAAGGAAGAGTTACAGCACAGGACAAAGCATATCCAGTTTGGTTTTCACCAAAATTTGAAGAGACATCCTATTGTTCAATATAGATTAAAATTGACACATATGGCTACAATTGTGTGCTTATAATGCTTCAAAGCAGAATTTGACTAGGAAATTTTATACAAAACTCTTTGGCATATTTACAAAACAAATAAGTTCAATCAAGATCTGATAAGAAATTACATTGCCTTCCCTTCTTAAATATTATATATAAGATTTGCAAGTCAACAAAGGTGATTTGCTATTTTGGTGAACAAGTCTAGAGATTTAATAATCATCTTATTAAGCAAGAATTTATCTCCATAATTGACAATATTATAATCTAGATTTCTTAGCCATATCCAGATGATATCTAGTGACAAAAGATTGCAGTATGAAATATTTTGGAGCATTCTCACTGTAGCTACACATTCTATCCCACACATTTATTGTTTCACCCTCACACTTCAACTTCAATCTGTTAGAATGTGACCTGCCTATTTAGCACTTTGTAAGGGATTCAATATAGGTTGGTGCATAGAAGTTTAAATGTGAAAAGCAGATTGAAAGTCTTGGTCATTCAATAAGGAAAAAGATGTGTGAAACTTCTAGTTTTGGAGTATCATGGTTTCCATTAAGGTGTGATATTATGAATTAGAACTTCTTTTCCTTTTACAAAAAGGCTAGATAAGATAAGATAATAAGATGCAGGTGAGGCAGAAATATGTTTCACTTATAAGGTTACAAATGTACTACTGGAAAGTCTCTATTCTCTTTTGTTGCAATTTGCTAGGCTTGGTGCTTCAGGGTAGGACCACAGGAGTTTAAGTTCACTTTGAGGTTTTCCTTAATATTTTGATCCGAATGTATTTCTAAAGGTACTATGTCCAATTCCATTCCCAACTCAGAGAAAGAAAACCAGCCGAGGGAAGTTTAGGGGAAAATAAGGTAAGGTGAGTAACATAACCGAGTTGATAATTTCTTAGAGTCTATCCCTCCATCATATCTAAAGGTGCCATGGAGGGAATCACCCAATATCCCAACAGAACATATAACAACTGAACTGTAATATAGAAAAACCAGAAATGAGTTTACACACTGCTGTTTAAAGTCTAGTCCATTTGTAACATTGTGCATTGTGGAAAACAATATTATATTGGTTTCAAGTTGCAAGGTACCAATTTGTAACAATGCTGAAGGCTCTCTAGAATCTGGGAATGTCCGTTGGACACAAACATGTGGTCCCACAGCAAAGTGGTTCAAAATTCCAAATGCATGTAGTAAATAATTAATATCCATTCTTGTACACTCCAAACTTGCTGGGAGAAGTAGTTCAATGAGACCAACAGATGTTAGAAACTCATGCCTGGAAACACTACTCATCAACTACTACTTTGATCTGTTGTATCGTTGTATCTGCACCAGATGGTGCCACAGGAGAATTATTTCACTGAACAAAAATTCTGACCAGTCAAAGTTAAGGAAAAAGGGCTACATTAACCAACTATCTGCACCAATTCAAAGGAGAAAAATGTATTGCTAATGAATATTAAATTCACTGTTGAGTCTCGACATATCCTTTCAATCATTTCCATGAGACTCTCAGAATATTTCTTGATACCTGTGCCTTCTTAGTATTCTTTACAAAATGGAAAGTGTTACTTCCTGAACCTGCAATTTTAAGTGGTAAAACTCCAAAACACAAGTGCAACCCAAGGGGAATGCAAGAAGGCTGCCCACTGTCACCACAGCATACTTTCCTCTCACTTTATGCCAGCTCTCCTTCGACACAACGGAGGCTTCCCTAAAATAGGATTACTAAAGCTATGACAAGGAGGCTGTGTGATATGAAGAGTTAACTTTAGCAACACATAAATTACAACATACAAAATAAGGTGATGGAGGACCAAGACGAGGACCAGTACCTACCCAATCTAGGGCAAATTGGAATCAAGGCATCAATCTATGAAGGCAGTTTTATAAATGATTTGGACAAATAGAGCTGGTAAACGTGCCACAATCAGCCTTAACTTGCTGTTAAATAATGCAGAAACACACCTAGAGGCCCTGAAGGTGCCATTCTCAAACCATGCTATGAGGGTGTGTCCTAAAATGAAGTAATCATCTAGCAACAACTCTCAACAAGATGATAGATGCAAGTTAATACATTAATAAAACAACAAAGGAAATAAGAGAGAACAATCTTCACATTAAACCCTTCAAACATGGTAACTATACTGATCCCTCTTGGCCCTTCAAAGCATGCTGTTTGTGCGTAACTTCGAGCATCCACCAACAACAATTAGAAATGAAAACATAAGCGTCACTATGATAAGAGAGAACCCTTATACTCTCATTAAGCCTTATAAAAGATATACAACAAAGCTCCAAGGAGGGAAACTCCTCACAAATTCAACCATGACAAACAAATGAGTGAGCTACCCTTTAAATTGACTAGGACCGAACTTGATGGAAACTTAGGTGGCACAACGATCAAGCCAGTCACTACAGTAGTATTCTTAGGCCAACATGACAAGAAGCTTGAACACAATGTTAGTTTGTTTTGGAGATTAAAGATACTAAATTTACACCAAACTTTAGGGATAAGGACACAAGTGGGTGGCTATGCAAGAGAACTCTTACTCGGCCTTAACAACTTTAGGCTGTCAACCGACCCACTTTTGCTACAATTATTGATTACGGATGATTGATTGCTTAAGCTTAATTTGGATGCAAGTGGATCTGGTTGGAAGGATTAAAAATAGCCTTATGGGAAACAACCTGTAATGTCCCTTTTTGAGTGATCACTCAAAGGGGGTCAACTTAGTAGCCTATTTGATCCCCATAGGCTACAGTTGATAAAAAGGGAGATCGATTGATTTAATTGTTTAATGTCACTTGAGACAAAAAATAAAAATTATAAAGGGGAATAATTAAATTAAAAGGTGTTATTTTATTGAGCGAATGACCCATGGTATCAACCCATGGAATTCTGATGACCCATGCTATTCTAAAAGAGAGATTCTAGGTCAGTCTTGGGGATGTTTTGAGTATTTTCTCAAATCAATTTGAAGAGCTCTTGTACCTTGTGTGTATAGAGGGTGAAACCCTTGATTGAGATTAGTTTCAGTGGTGAAACACATCCACCCTAGCTGATCAAAAGGGGGAGATCACTCAGATCTTCTAGCGTTTGTCAAGAATTACACATCCAAAGATCGTGGGAGTCGAAGGAGGTTGCACCACTCTTTTGCAAACTGTGGCACTTTTGGGAGGGCGCTTCAGTCTTTATCAGCAGTTCTGAGGGTTTTGTGGTTCAATTTAGCCATCAACAGCTTGTGGGAGCCAAGAGAGGTCGAGCTTATCCACATAATAGCCATCAGAGGGTTTGAGTGGTCCGAATTAGCAATCAACATTCAGTGGGAAGTCAAGGGAGGTCGAATCTCACAGTTTATCAACAAGATTTAGAGATTTTGGATGGTCGTACCAGCCTGATCTTATTGCCAATTTCAGCACTATTTCCTTCAACCAAACAAACCAACAACTGTTGGGCCATGGCATTCAAAAAGGGGGGTGTTACCCACCACCAGTGGGTGACCCCATACAAGAGATTCTCTCCTATATTTGTCTTTAGTTGGTAGCCAACAACCCCTTGATAGCTACTTGATAGCTTTGATGTGCTTCTTTTTCTCCGCCGCTTGAGCCAGCCATTGTGTACCCTCACTCATCTGTCATGATCGTATGTTTGAAGGCGGGCCATCCAATCCTAAAGGTATGATTTTTCATTACGTAATTGGGTGTTTATGTTTTTTTTTTCTTGTGCACACTTGGGCATGGATTACTGGGAGACTTGGAAGAAGGAAGGGTTTTGACTGTAATCTTGTTTCCTTACCTTAACTGGGGGGTTAATCCTAGATTCTAGTCCCGTGGGATCTCCTTTATTCGCTATTATCTTTAGGAAGGTGCTACATGGGAAACCGTGATCTTGGTTGTGTGGTCTCGCTTCCCAATACCATATATCTCACTCCCCTCCACTCATTGCAAGAGGCCTTTCACATTTTCCCTATCTGGGTACACATTTGTCCATTGGGTCTTATTTCCACACAATCTAGCAGGGGTCCTAGGAGGGGTACCAAAGGGACAACTACTAGACCAAGCAACAACAAAGGGGCAAAGACCCACAGTCACCTCAGTCAATGTCCCCTTCTCTTTACAAACTTTCACCGATGGGAGGAGTCTCGGTATGAGCGAAACCACTTAAAGATAGGATCAATGGCAAGCTATGATGTGATTTCCAAGGCCCATTCAAAGGAAAGGCTCAAATATGGGCTCAATGGTTCAAGAAGAAGCTAATGACTCTCCAAGAAAGGCCTATGAAGATACCTAGACTTAGGGCTAATGATATTCAGTGATGATAAGGATTCCTAAGGTCAAGGCTTCTTAGATGAGTAGGACCTCTCAAGAAGCTTTGAATGATACTTATATACCTTGAAATAGACTATAGCTATCCTTGAGAAGCCTAAAGTGGGACCAAATGAGACCTATGGTTTATGTATAATCATGGGAGAAGACTCTCCAAAGTGCTCTCTAGGTCAAGGTGGGATGAGAGAAAGGGTTTGAGTGATTTATTCCACCAACTAATATATGCAAATCCCTCAAGAAAGCCAACACACCTAACGTTCAAGATAAACTTCCAAAGTTAAATCTAGGGCTTTCGTTTTCTCACAAATGAACTATGGGAATCTCATGAAATCTTGAGGAATCCTGGGGGAGACACCAGCGCAGTACTTTATCCAAGCAGAATTGAAAAATTCTTCCCCTGTAGGAATTTGCAGCAAGCCCTAGCAAGGTCGTCTAGGTTGGAGGCTAATTTTTTTTTTTGGGAAAAAGAAAAAAAGAAGGGAAAAGGGGTTGATCACCAAGATTTCTCGGATCAGTGCCTTTTCCTTGGGCTATGGAGTCTATGTGATTCAAAATTTGGCCAAAATCGTCTTCAAGGAGGTTAGAAAGTGATGCATAGCAAGAATTCTAGCATTTAGCCACCCAATATTTATGGACTTTCATGGAAAGAAAGCAAGTTCTACTCCACTATGAACATTCATCTACTTGTTAGCAACGAGTAACATGCACAAATTTGCAATCTAACAATCCTTTACAATGATATTCAATAATTAGGGCACAACAGAAAAGGCTAGTTACAAAATTTCCACACATTAGACATATTTCATGTAAAAAAAAACCTTCAACAAGATTTACTTACAAGATAACAATAGATATATCCAATCCAACATCAAGAAGATGGCTCCAAGGGAGAACAAATTTCAGCTCCAAAAACATCGAAATGCATCAAGAGATCTCCAATAGACAACCAAGAAAAAAAGTGTGAAATTCTCTTTAAGAGAGTTAATCCAAGTCAAGTGATGATGATCCATTACAAATGAGGCTTACTTTTATTTATATGAGCCTCAAAGAGTTCGAATTAGCCTAAAAATGCCTCAATATTATTTTAACGTGCAACATAACTAATCTTTGGTGACAAGCCCACCAAATAGCTCAAATGTGTAAAATAAGCCTTCCTAATGAGGCCAAAATGATGCAATAATGGTGTAAAGGGCCATAGGAAGGCCAAAATAAGTCCTCCATGTGCCATGATGAAGAGGAGGGCTCCCAAAACGATGACCAGGGGGGTGGCCCCTTGGCTTCCAAGAAAAACATTTGCGGTGCCCCAAAGTGGCTGTGGGGTGCAATCAAGGGTGTCATGACTCTCCAACTAGATCAAACATGTCAATGCTCCATCAATGAGGGCTATAGTGATGATACAAGCCCTCCCATGTCTCCCCTAATCAGATAAAACCCCGCATGGGCTCTGGATCAGTTACCAAGTGTATGGTGCAAGTATGTGGCCAGTTGGGCAACGTGGTCCAAGCGCATCATCATCTCTGTATGACTGGGGCACGAACAAGAAATACGTGGTGCTGAAGAAGCCCAATGGCATGGCAATCAATACTCTATTATGGAGGAGGCCCATGGTTCTTAACGCTCACCCTACAAGTGCCATCATGACCCTCTGGGGGGCTTGGATCCCGTATAGGGAGGCCAAGCCCATGATGAAGACCCACCTGCAATCCTGTATAAGATCCAATGCGTCTCCTCACCTTCCGGTACAAAAATTCATTAGTGCAACTGAGTAAATAAGCTTGCAAATCAGGGGCAAAAGTGGACACTTCATAGTGGCATGTCCTTCCAAATGGGCTTAAGAGTGTACATGTGTCACCACGCTCAAGGAAGAGGTTAATAAAGGACCCTATTATGTGCTTTCAACCTCTAAGGGAGTGACAGGTCCATGGTACATGCATCAAGTGGCAAGTGTCATGTGAAATAATGATGGAATGGAGCGGGGTAGCAAGGGAGGCTCCAAGCCACATGCCATGGTACAAGGGTAGCTATGATAGGAAAGCCCACACGTGGGTGTATGAATGTGGGAGGGAGCAGTCGTGGTGCATGATTTACCTCGGCCTTAGTTTTTCCACCCTTCTTCATATGCCTTTTTCCTTTTATTGATTTTTCTTTTTTTAACCGCTCGAGACTCTAGGGGATGAGAGCATGATGTGTATGAAAAAGCAGTGATTACCCCCTTAAGGTTGGGAAGTTCATCACCCACCAGGGGTTCGGAAAATCATGGGTTCCTTAATGATGCAGGGGGCACAAATAGGGAGCCCTAGGACCCAAGGTGATGTGCATGATTATAAAGGGTAGAGCTCATGCTTGCTTTTGCCCACGTGCTAAATTCTTATGTCTCGGCCATATTTTTCATTTTATGGTACATTCCCTGTTGTAACTTGTAAGTGGCCAAATTATGCTTTTGTCTTTTTAGCTGCATCAACCTCCAAGGCATTGTTTCAAGACTGACCCAAAGTGTGGACCCAATGGACAAGGGGAGAGGGAGGCTAACACCTTGTGGACCCAATGGACAAATGTGGACCCGAATGGGAAAAGTGGGAAAAGGAGTTATAATGAGCAGAGGGGAGTGAGATATATGGTGTCGGGAAGCAGGACCACGTAACCAAAATTAGGGTTTCCCTTGTAGTGCCACTCCTAAATCTGGTAGCCAAAAGAGGAGATCCCACGGGACTAGGATACAAGATTAACCACCAAGTTGGTACAAGGGAACAAGAGTACAATCCGAGCCCATTCTTTTCACCGAATCCCCCCACTAATCCATGTGCAAATGTGCCCAAGAAAAGCAAGCATAAACACCCAATTACATAATGAAAAGTAATACCTTCGAGGTTGGAAGGCCCACCTTCAAACATACCATCATAACACATGGGTGAGGGTACATAGTGGCTACCTTAAGTGTGTGAAAAATTTTTAATATCTCAAACAGAAACCCTACTGTTAATTTTCAGATTTACTTCTCCTACTTACATTAAGTTATGAATGTGAATTATTCAACATTAACATCGAAGTAAATACATCAACAACCTACACATACATATCTAAATTGAATACATGCACAATGACAAAGTGACACACAAGGATTTTCTGGACAACTGTCCCCGGAAAAACCCAATGCGGGAAAACCGGTCTCCCCGGAAAAACACAATGCGGGAAAATCGGTCTTCTGGCTGCTGGAGGGTTTTTATTATTATGCAGGGTCTGAGTACAACATTTTTGGGCACCAAACTTGGTTGGCCCTACAGAGAAAATACGGCAAGCAATACCTCTATCTTCGGAGATAGAAAATATGGTTGATTCAACCGTCAGCGGGGAATTATGAATTCAAGCTCTTTCTGGCCCACGAAAAACCCCAGCGTTGCTCTGAAGCCCTCTCCATCAGCCTGACTGGCCTGCGTCAGCCCCTACGCTGCTCGGGAAGGGCCTGCGTCACCCAGACTAGGTTACGCTGCCCCGGCGCTGCCCTAGTTGGCCTTGTGTGGCCCCTGCGGCCTCTACGTGGCCTCTGCTGGACTGTGTAGCTCCTGGGTGCCTCTGCACTGCCCTCGTATACTACCTCTCTGCCTCGATTATACTCTTGGCCTGGGATCTAACCATCCCTCTTGCCAATACTGCCCCTCGCTGCAGTTGAAACACTTCTGAAATTCTTAGCAAACCACGCCCTAGAATTTCAGCCTAGTCTTAGTGCTCTGCCACTATGTATGTGTGTTCTCCAACTGACCCCAAGCCCTCTTCTTATACTTTTCTCGTTGAAACATCAACAATCATGATCTAATCTTGAATCGATGACTAAGATTAGAAGATGCTTGATCCGTGTGACTTAAGTCATTTTCATCACATGTTTAATTTAATTAACTTTAATCTTTTAATTTTCCTAAGTTAGAATTAGGGTCCTTAATTAAAAAAATTAATTAAATAAATATCTCTTAAATAGGATGGAATTTCTTAAATCGCTTTCTGGGTCTTGAATATCTTATGTACTCTAGTCCCTCCACAAAGTTTGGGAGCTAGAGCACATCCGATGCTACCCCAACACCCCAAAATCTCAACACTCCCTCTTAGCGAGGAATGTGCTCTAGCAACAATACTTCACCCCGAAGTTTTGCACTGATCTCTGGTGTGGGTCTCTGCGTTGATGCTTGGCCTACTGTCCTGCATCACTGCGTTGTTGTTGCTCTCCCATACTGCTGCCCATGCCGTTGCCATCGCCACTGCCACATCCGTATTGCAGCTCCCTCTCAATTTGTTGCATCATGCTGCCAACTGTTGCACTACAACTCAGTTGTTGAGAGTAAGCAACTGAAATACTCCTACCCAATATTTGACAAACAAGTCAGTTGGGCTGCATCTCATCACTGAAGCTCCATAGGCTGCTGCTCTGCACTGCCATGTGGAGGCTGTTGCACTGTTGCAGCTCCGCTCTGCGTAAGCAGACCTCCTCCGCGCTGCCTCTGCGCTGAAGTCCCCTACGTTGCGATGTCCTCCTGAAGCCTCTGCACTGCGTAAGCAAGCCTGCTTTGCGCTACTAAAGTCACATTAGCCCCTCTGCACTGCTGCTACTACATCTGCACTCCGCTGCTCCCTCTCAGTATTCAACTTTGCCTCTGCTCCATCCGTGATCTTCTGCAGCCACTGCTCCACTTGTCCTGCTATCGTCTTAAGGCTCCCGTAGCTCGTATGTGATCCAAGAGTTGGGCTACTCAAGGATCCTGGCCCCACTCTGTAGCTGCTCTACAGATCCATGTCGCCCCACTTTCGTGGTTCATGAGCGCTCATGGCTACATCATCTCTGGAGCCATTGTGTGCCACAACAACCTTGGAGCTAGAAGCTTCCTTCCCTTCTTCTTCTGAGGACAATTGCTGGCGAAATGTCTTAGTTCGTCGCACTGGAAACACTTGATCTTCGAGAGATCATGCTTCTTTCTCCCTTGCTACCTCTTTGATGCCAAGGCTACATCTTCCTCTTCTCCCTTCTTCACTCTACTCGAACCAGTGTTGTACTGTCTCTTCGTCATCTGGAGGATTTCCTCTTTTCGAAGGATAGCCCACATGTTGTCCCAGTTGGGAAGGTCTGCTCTGCCCAAGAGACTTTGGACACAAGTTTCCCAGTCCTCTGTGACTGCATTGAGAGTAGTCCTCACCATACCATTGTCATCTACCTTGGCCATCATGAATAACCTTAGTTTGTTCTCCAGAAGCATCTTCCTCCAGACGGATCTTCCTTCATATAGTGTGGTTAGAGCTACCCACATTTCATGAGTCGTTGCCTTCTCGGCTATGTGTGGGACCATCTTTGACCCCGTTTATAATGAAGCGCTTGGCATGTGTCGCTGCTTCTTCATTCTTGTCCAGGAGCTTCGCATCGATCGGTGTGGCCATGAATTTCTCTGCATGCTCCCTCAAGCCGTATGCCTCCATGATTACCAGGATTCTGGCCTTCCAAATTGCAAAGTTGGACAGGCCATCCAACCTATCCTGATCACATAGTCCATGGGATGCCATCTGCTCAAAAAATGTGTCGGAACGAATCCTCCTCTCTATGCTAGAGACTCGGATCTAGGGTCCTTGGTGAGATAAGAACCCTCTACTCCCTCAGATAACTGACTCCCTCTCTTGGAATTCTACCAAACAAAACGAATCGGCTCTCTTCAATCCTCTGATCGATCTTCAGATTTCTTTAGCAGGAAATACTTTGAGAAGTTGTTCTCCTCCTGCTCTTCGTCAACTTAGCTTAGGCTAAATTTTGCACCAACAGAATTTTAACCCCACCAGTAACTGTTGAAGGTCTGCAGCTCAGCTTCCGACACTTTGAACAACAGTCAGCTTCTGGACTGCATCACCCTCGCTGGCCTCTGCGTGAGCAGACAGACTTAGCACAGCTATTCACTGCCTCTACGCAGTCACTGCCCATTGCGTGGGCCTGCGTGGAGACTACATCAACCTGGCCTCTGCTTGGCTCTGCTTCCTTATATTGTTGTGTTGCCTTCTCTGGTCCGGTTTCTATTGTTGTTGCTACTTTCTGCAGCACAGATTCTTCAGTCTTCTTGCTGGAGATCCAGGCTAGATCTGCAATCGCTCTGATACCATGTGAAAATTTCTGAATATCTCAAACAAAAACCCTACTATTAATTTTCAGATTTACTTCTCCTACTTACATTAAGTTATTAATGTGAAATATTCAACATTAACATCGAATTAAATACATCAACAACCTACACATACAGATCCAAACTGAATACATGCAAAATGACAAAGTGACACACAAGTATTTTTTGCACAACTATCCCCGAAAAAACCCAATGCAGGAAAACCGGTCTTTTCGCTGCTGGAGGGTTTTTATTATTATGCAAAGTTTGAGTACATAATTTCTGGGCACCAAACTTGGTTGGCCCTACAGAGAAAAATACGGCAATTGATACCTCTATCTTCGAAGACAAAAAATATCGCTGATTCGACCCTCATCGGGGAATTATGAATTCGAGCCCTTTCGGGCCCACAAAAAACCCCAGCGCTTCTCTGAAGCCCTCTCCGTCAGCCTGACTGGCCTACGTCAGCCCCTGCACTACTCAGGAAGGGCCTGCATCACCCCATACTGGGTTACGCTTCCCTCGCTAGTCCTGCATGGCCCCCGCTACCTCTATGTGGCCTCTACTAGACTTCGTAGCTCCTGGCTGCCTCTGTGCTACTCTCGTACGCTGCCTCTCTACCTCGGTTGTACTCTTGGTCTGGGATCAAACCATCCCTCTCGCCAATACTGCCCGTCGCTGTAGATGAAACACTTCTGAAATTTTTAGCAAACCACGTCCTAGAATTTCAGCTTAGTCTCAGTGCTCTGCCACTCTGTGTGTTCTCCAACTAACTCCAAGCCCTCTTCTTATACTTTTATCGTTGAAACATCAGCGACCGTGATCTAATCTTGAATCAATGGCTACGATTAGAAGATGCTTGATCTGTGTGACTTAAGTCATTTTCATCATATGTTTAATTTAATTAACTTTGATCTTTTAATTTTCCTAAGTTAGACTTAGGGTCTTTAATTAAAAATATTAATTAATTAAATCTCTTAAACAGGATGGAATTTCTTAAATCTCTTTCTGGGTCTTGGAGATCTTATGTACTCTAGTGCCTCCACAAAGTTTGGGAGCTAGAGCACATCCGATGCTACCCCAACACCCCAAAATATCAACAAAGTGGTGGAGAATGGTGGCACATTGAGCTATCTTGTTGTTGCAAGGGGTTGTTGATTGTCGACTTAAGACAAATCTAGGAAAAAATTTCTCCTAATGGGGTGGGTAACAGGTCCACAAGGTGTTACCATCCCCTTCCCCTTGTCCTGATCCAGGTGGATATTGGTGGCCACCCGCCTATTCCACTTGGACCCCCACCATTGTTTCTTTCAGTTTTTCAGTTTCCTTAATTGTAGCTCAATTTACTATTTTTGGCAGTTTTTCGGGTCTTGAACTTTCGCAACCATTTTGAGGCCCTAAACGACGTTTTTTTGAAAATCACTGGCGGAAAATGTAAGTTTTAAACTCTACATTCACTATTGGCATTTGTAGTCCTCGGATAGATCTTTCTAACGATGTATCGTGTGCGTCAAACGAAGATCGTATGCCAAAGTTACGATTCCGGGAAATTGATGTACCTATTTACCCCAACAGGGCCCATAGCTTAGCATTTCATCTCCTAGGGTTAGGTTTTTGGATGTTTAGGTTTTTCCATTGTTTCTCAATAAAAAATAGGTCTTTGAGCCTCATTGTAACACAGTTCAGAGGCATGTAGCCGCCACATCTCTTCTCAAAGATAAGCTACCATCACCCTAGCTAGTTTATGTCCATTTTGTCTGTAAGCATATTTCAGTTATTTGATATTAATGAAATGAAGTTTTATTTTTGTTGCATCTCTATGTTTATGTTTATTCTTGTATTTTATTGTGTTCCTGCATAAATCCGTATCAGTGGTATCATAGTGGTCTACTCTTTCTCAATCCTTCTTTGCATGTCCCCAACGAGGTCGACGTATAAGGAGTTAGGGCTCGATCTGGTTGAACCTTTTCAAGATCAGCCTTGCAAATCTTGACGGCCACCCATGGGGAAATAAAAGAAAGACGAGGGAGTAGGAAATCCTATCAAAATATTGCTCGAAGAGGCCCTCGAGAAACAAACGAACGCGATGATGGATAACGCTGCCCAGATCCTTCAATGGCTGCCCACCGGTGGCGCATCTGCATCCAACAGCCACTCTAGAGGCGCCACTCCTTTCAAGGTACATGTCAACTTCGACATTCCTGTATTTCAAGGCCAAATATATGCAAACGCCGTAGATAGATGGTTGAATTTGTTGGAAAGGTATTTCTCAGTCCATGATTTCTCCGACCGAGAAAATATTACTTTTGCACTCCTCAAAGTCGCCCTCCATGTCAAAAACTGGTGGGAAACCTACTGTGAGCAAAAGGACGAGAGGGCACCCTCTCTGTTCTCATGCGCACCCACTTGGAATTCGTTCCGAGACGGCATCAAGGAACAATATTACCCCATGGGGAGCTATGAGGACAAGTACATCCAATGGACCACACTGCGGCAACAAAGGGATCAAGATGTGCACAAGCTGACGAATTTGTTCCATCCTTGCACACAAAGTTGGGTATTAAAGATTCGAAAAAACATTTGGTGCTCAAGTACCGTAGTTGTTTGCACAGATACATTCAGGAGGAAATGGAGTTCCTCAACATTACCTCGCTTGGCACGGCATATCGATATGCCACCAAGATTGAGCAAAAATTTAAGCAAAAGAAGCGAGACTTTGGATCCGCGAAGCCGAAGCCAGGGAAAGGCGCCCCCGAACCACAGAACAAGGGGAAAAGACAAAGCAGGGCAACTCAAAACAACACCACAAATCCAAAGAAGGACATGGGGAAGTGTTGTCAATTTCATAACAACTCCACTCACTACACAAGCGATTGTCAGGCCAAACAGTCGCTAGTGGCCGAACTGAAGGCATCCGAATCAGATGCATGTTTGATTCTGAGTTAGAACAAGACAAAGAAAATGACAAAGGGAAGTAGATCATTGATGCGGAACCCAGTGCCACCGTTGCCACCACCAAGCTCCAGAGGGAGGAGCCCAAGGATCTAGAGGGGGAGCACCTCTTCCATTCCCAGATGTGGGTGAAGAGTTCTCCACTACAATTCCTTGTTGATAGAGTAAGCCAAAAGAACCTCATTTCAACAAAGGTGAAGCGGCTCGGCGTACCGACCACAACATACTGTAGAAATTTCTGAATCTTATATCTTATGCAGAAATTATTACTGTTAATCCGGTTAAGCTCTTCCTACTTAAACAAGTTATCAACTGAATAAATTCAAGTTAACATTGAAGCAAAACACATAACAAATCTCTACCAATTTAGATCTAGAATAAGCACTTGCACACTTGACAAAGTGAGTTATTTCTGGACAAACAGTCCCTGGAAAAACCCAAGGTGGGAAAACCAGTCTCTGGCTGCTGGAGGGTTCTATTATTAAGAATATTTCTGAATACACAAATATGGGTTCCAAATCAAGAAAACCCGACAGAGAAAACACTAGATCTACAGCTCACTGGCTGATCTAGGGCCAAAATAATGACTGATCCACACCCTATACACAAATACACAAAATCTACCCCAAATACACAAAATCTTAACACTCCCTCTTAGCATCAAGGGTGTGCTCTAGCAATACATCACACTATGCATTACATGACTTTGAGTACTGGTTTTGTGCTACTGAAGCTTGGCTTGCTGCCACTCAACTCCGCACTGTTGTTGCCATTTTGTACTGCTACCCATGACTCTGCCACTACCATTACAACCTCTGTACTGCAGCTCCCTCTCAAACTGTTGCATCTGTGCTGCTCATAGCACTGCCACTGCTGATCTGCTGCACTGCAACTTCAGTTGTTGAGAGAACCAACTGAATCTCCTACCCAACCTTTGACAGACAAGTCAGATGGGCTGCATCATCATCACTAAAGCTCCATAGGCTACAGATCTATGCTGGCATCTAAAGAATGATGCACAACTACAGCTCTACCTGCATAATCAGACTCCCTCTGCACTACTGAAGTCACATCAGCTCCTTGTGCTGAAATCTATCACACTGCTGCTGCACTGCATTGTCCCTCTGAAGCCTTCTGCGCTGCTGCAGCTCTGCACTGCTTTGCGCTGCTGAAGTCACATCAGCCTCTACATTGCTACTGCTTCTACGCTGCTACTACATTGCTCTGCGCTGCTCCTCCTAGCCTCCAGGTTTGCCTCTACCTCTACCTCATCTGTGATCTATGCACCCACTGGTCCACTTGTCCCGCTACTGTCTTAAGGCTGTCGTAGCTCGCTTGTGATCCAAGAAATGAGTTGATCAAGGATCCCACCTTCTTCTATGTAGCTCCTCTACATATCCATGTCACCCCACCTCCGTGGTTCATGAGCACTCATGGTTGCATCATCCCCTGACCCATCATCTGCCATAGCTGCCTTGGAAGAAGATGCTTCCTTGTCCTTTTTCTCCTCTGGACAATGGCTGGCAAAATGTCCCATTTCACCACACTAAAAGCACTTGATCTTTGAAAGATCCTTCTTTCTCTTCGGTTGCTTCTTTGATGCCAAGGCTGCATCTTCCTCATCTTCCTTCTTTACTTTGCTCAACGCAAGGTTGTGCTGCCTCTTGGTGAATCTGCGTAGTTCTCTCGCCGCAGGATTGACCACAAGTTGTCCCAATCTGGGAGGTCCGCTCTGCCCAAGATACTTTGGACAAAGGTTTCCCACTCATCCGTGCTTGCATTGAGGGTAGTCTTGACTATCACTGCATCATCTACGGTTGCACCCGTTGCAGTCAGTTGATCCCTGATTGCCTGCAGTCTGAAGAGGAAGTGTTCCATGTCTTCTCCCTTGGTCATCATGAATGACCTCATTTGGGTCTCCAACAACATTTTCCTTTGGACAAACTTTCCCTCATATAGGGAAGTCAAGGCCTTCCACATCTCATTAGCTATCTTCTTCTCAGCTATATGTGGTACAATATGGTCCTTGATACTGTCCATTATCAGCTGCTTGGCATGCCCAACAGCTTCCCTATGCTTTCGTAGGAGATCCGCATCTGTCGGTGTGGCCAGAGTCTGCTCTGCATGGTCTCTTAGATTGTACGTCAAGGACAATCAGGATCCTTGCTCTCCAAACCGAAAAGTTTGAGAGGCCCTCTAGCCTATCTTGACCACGCAGTCCATGAGGAGCCATCTGCTCAGAATGTGTTGGAACTTCCTTTTCTCTTTGCTAGAGAAATGGATCTAAGGCCCTTGGTGAAACAGGTGCCTTCTGCTCCCTCTAAAAACTGATTTCCCTCCTTGGAAATCTACCAAATCAACTATGATTCAGCTTCTTCTTTGATCCTCTGATCAAACTACAAGTTTCCTTTGGCAAGAAACTCTCTGAGAAGCTAATCTCTTCCCAATCTTTGTCACTTGTGCTAAGGCTAAAAATCTGAAAACTTTAGAACTTTAACCCCACCAGCTCTTCTGAATTTTTGCAGCTTTTCTGCAGTCTTTTTTGGATCTGACAGATTCAGATCTGAATCACACTGGGTAGCTTTAGACCAAACCAACGTTGTTTCTAAGCTACCTTTGCGCAGTAATTGCGTGGGCTTGCTAGGACACAGTGTTGGACAGTGTCACCCTTCCCTCTGCATGAATCTGCTCCTGAAAACTGCGTTGTCCCTTCAGATCTGTGTTTCTGCTGCTTTTCCAGCTGTTTTCTAGCTGGCAACTAGATCCTTCAGATTCTCCTGTTGGTGACCCTCCTAGATCTGCAATTGCTCTAATACCATGTAGAAATTTCTGAATCTTATATCTTATGCATAAATTATTACTGTTAATCCGGTTAAGCTCCTTCTACTTAAACAAGTTATCAACTGAATAAATTCAAGTTAACATCGAAGCAAAACACATAACAGATCTCTACCAATTCAGATCTAGAATAAGCACATCCACACATTGACAAAGTGACATAGTTATTTCTGGACAAATAGTCCTCGGAAAAACCCAAGGTGGGAAAACCAGTCTCTAGCTGCTAGAGGGTTTTATTATTAAGAATATTTCTGAATACACAAATCTGGGTTCTAGATCTGGATAACCCGACAGAGAAAACACTAGATCTACAACGCACTGGCTGATCTAGGGCCAAAATAATAACTGATCCACACCCTCAAACGGGATTTACAGAACTCAGCCAAGATTAGGGCCTAGAAACCCCAACGTTGTCCTTGGAAGGCTCTGCGTCAGCCTCTGAAGCCCCCTGAAAGCCTCTGCGTCAGCCTTGGATGGCCTCCAAACCCTCAGCGCTACTCCAGAAGGGACTGCATTACCCCAGAATGGGTGACGTAGTCACTACGCTACCCCTAAGGGTCTCTGTGTAACCCCTGAAGGGTTTCCTGAAAATTACATTGTCCTTGCTACTTCTACTACTGTTGCCTTCCTCTGCGCTGTCCTTGAGCTGATCTTTGCCTCTTGTGTATTCTAGACCCTGGGATCAAATCATCCCCTTGGTCTAAATTCCCCTCTCTGCAGCTGAAACACTTCTGAGTATTCTTAGCAAACCCTGCCCTAGAATCTCAGCTTAGCTCTAGTGCTCTGCCACTGTGTGGCTTTACAAATGACCCCAAGTCTTTCCTTTATACTTTTCTTGTTGACAAACCAACCGCCATGATCATATCTTGAATCAATGGCTAAGATTAAAAGAAAGCTTGATCCGTGTGACTTAAGACAATTTCATCACATGTTTAATTAAATTCACTTTAATTATTTAAGTTCCCTAAGTTTTAACTTAGGAAATACATTAAAATAATTAATTAATTTATTATCTCCTAAACCAGATGAAATTTCCCAAATCCATTTCTGGGTCTTGTAGATCAAGTGTACTCTAGTCCTTCCTCAAAATTTGGAACCTAGAGAGCACAACTAATGCTACCCCAAATACACAAAATCTCAACACACACCCACAGTCGTATACCATCGGGTGGCTTCACCAAGGAAGAGATCTCCGCGTCAACCAACAGTGCTGCCTTTCGTACCACATCAAGCCATTCACGGATGAGGTATTGTGTGATGTTACTCCTCTTGACATGTCTGATGTATTATTAGGCCAACCATACTTGTGGAAGTGACACACTGTGTATGAGTCTAGGCCTCGTTCTGTTATTATTACATTGGGAAATAAGTTGTACAGGATACCGAGGTAGCACCGCCTTCCGCCATCTCTTTGAGTACTTCAAAGCAATGCAATAAGATTATTTCCCAAACCAGGAAATTTGTTTTCATTATGATTCGCCCACAAGGCAAAGAGAATATTGTGGCCGCAACCTCCAAATAGGGATCCCCTTCGCAGCAGCAACAGATGGACAAAATAGTGGAGGAATACAAGGACATTTCCTCCTCACCCACAGGGGTTCCTCTACACTGTCAGGTCAAGCACTCCACTGATCTGACCCCAGGCGCACCGCTGCCTAATGGGCCGTCCTATCGACGTTTTGTTCTAGATAATGATGAAATCAAGAGGTAGATCCAAGAGTTGTTGCAGAAAGGGCACATCAGGCCAAGCTCGTCACATGTACTGTATGAGGATGATAAAGCAACTAGATTTATTGAACGCATCCAGCACGTCCGCCAGCAAGTCCACGACATCTTGGAGAAATCCAATGCCACAGACAAGCAGCGACATGATCAACATCGGGTGCCACACAAGTTCCAGGTGGGTGACAAATTTTGGTTGCATTTGCAAAATGAACGGCTAACCGGCGCTCATTGGAAGCTCACACCACTCTGATATGGGCCTTACGCCATTATCAAGGATGTGGGAGACAACGCATTTGAGTACAACATTCCCCCATTCCTTGGTCGGCAACCAGTGTTCAATGTGGATCGCCTTCGGCCATACTTTCCACCACTACTGGACACATCTAACATTGCAGATTTCCTGGAGGAACTCAACGCAATGGGGACCATTGCTTCCTAAGGGGGGAGGAATGTTCTAGGTGGATATGGGTGGCCGCCCGCCTATTCCACTTAGACCCCCCACCATTGTTTCTTTCAATTTTCAGTTTCTTTAATTGTAGCACAATTTACTATTTTTGGAAACTTTTCGGGTCCTGAACTTTTGGAGCCGTTTTGAGGCCCTAAACAACGTTTTTCTGGAAAATCAACAGCGGCGATTGCGAGTCTTCAACTCGACATTCCTTGTCAGCAGTTGTAGTCCTCGGATAGATCTTCCTAACAAGATATCGTGTGCATCAAACAGAAATTGTATGCCAAAGTTACAACCCCGGGAAATTGATATACCAATTTACCCAAATGGGGCCCATAGTTTGTCGTTTCGTCTCCTAGGGTTAGGTTTTTGGATGTTTAGGGTTTTCCATTGTTTCTCAATAATAAATAGGCCTTCGAGCCTCATTGTAACACAATTCAGAGGCATGTAGCCACCATATCTCTTCTTAGAGATAAGCTACCATCGCCCTAGCTGGTTTATGTCCATTATATCTGTAAGCACATTTCAGTGATTTTATATTAATGAAATGAAATTTTATTTATGCTACATCTCTGTGTTTATGTTTATTCCTGTATTTTATGCGTTCCTGCATAAATCCAGATCATGTCCACACTTTGGGTCAGGCTTGGAGCAATGCCTTGGAGGTTGATGCAGCTAAAAAATATGATAAAAGCATAATATGGACACATATAACAGGAAATGTACCAAAAAATGCAAAAGATGGTCGGGACAATAAAATTTAGCATGTGAGCAAAAGCCAGACATGAGCTCGACCCCCTATCATTAGGGCCATCACCCTAGTTCCTAGGGCCCCTATGAGTACCCCTTACATCATTAAGAAACCCATGTATGTCCCAATCCCTGGTGGGTTATGAACCACCCGACCTTAAGGGGGTAATCATTACTATATTATACACATCATGCTCTCAACTCCTAGCGCCCCGAGCAGGAAAATAAATAAAAATCAATCAAAAGAAAAGGGCAAATGAAGAAGGGTGGAAAAATAAAGGCCAATGCAACTCGTGTAGCACAATTGCTCCCTCCTACATTCATATATCCAAGGTGTGGGCTCTCCTTATCATAGCTACTCTTGTACCATGGCATGTGGGTCGTGGCTTGGAGAATTTCCTTTGTCCCTGCTCCGTTCCATCAATATTTCACATGACACCTGTTGCACTCATTTTTTCAAAGTTCCAAGGAAGCAGTTGTACCATGTTCTTCAAAGGATCAATATCATTAGGCATCAGTTTTTGAGTCATTGTAAACCCATTATGTTAAATTTGTAATGTAAATGATGCTAGTAAAGCCATTTGTGTATATAACAACCTAGGTAAGCCTATTATTTTGGAGATAATTTCATCCTAGGAAGTTTTTCGTCTCACCGATTCATCTGTGTTTCTAAATACTGATGGTCGACAGAGTTTTTTCCTCCAACCTCACCCCAAAGTTAGGGTGGAATTTATCGTCAAAATCCTAAGTGAGTCTTAGTGTTTTAGTCGAGTCTTATGCAAAATTAATTTGAGAATAATTTAAGCTAAGTCGCTAAATTATTTTATTACAAGTCACTTGGTCTACTAGATCAGTTGTGTCGCAGAATTGGGTAAGTTATTTGAAGGTCTATAACGAACGAGTATCCCCCTTTGAGGGTTGAAATTTGTAAAATCTTATGTAAAAAATATTTTAGTGCATGGTCTCTCATATTTAGACACCATGGCTAAAATATTAGAGGGTGGAAAATTAATTAATCCCCTCAAGTTTCAATTAATTACTTTTTTCTGGCAAAAATAAAATTAATCCTAAGAAAGAAAATTAATTAATTAGAGTCAAAAAATTAAATTGCTAGAGAAATTAAATTCTCCAAGTGGAAAAAATCATGGGTATCAAAGAAATTAATTTTTGGATGTCCCTCACCAAGGGTTTATTGGAAATTTCAAGAAAAATTGGACCCTTGGGCCTTGGTAGTTAAGTCAAAGTCAATTTTTTGAGAAAATTAGCTCAAAATAATTAATTTTCAGCTAATAAAAAATGGGTTTAATGAAAAATTCGAAAAATCCTCAAAAATAAGTATTTTCGACAGCAGAGATTAAAAGATCATCAAAGACTTATCAACAACCGTGATTACTTTGACGGGGATCAAGCAAACTAGTCGTTATTTTTCACTTGGAGGATTTATCTATAAATTTGAGGTCATTTGTGTCTCAAGCCATTAGATGTTTGGCTAATGTAACTCTATAAGTTGATGTAAAGTTACTGTCCCGTTGGAAATGTTTCGAATAATCATATTAAAAGACTTTGGGGCGTAGTTCATGGTGTCAGTATGTGTTGGGAACGAACATTCCTATATCCTGCATTAAAATTTTATTAAATCGTTATTTCATTGTAGATGATAGGAACATTCTATTGATAAGTTTTGGGCTTATCTTAGGTGATCCGATTCATTGTTGTTCTAAAGGTTTATTTTGCGAGAAAAATGTATAGTGTTTCCAGGTCCCCCAACCGTTGGGTTCCAAGTTCACAAACTGTGGGCACAGGCTAACTATATTTGGATCCAAAATATTTTTTATGGTTTTTTAACTTCGCTAAGGCTGTGGTTTGGCATTTACCTTTTGAAATACATTTAGCCATTATCAATATTTACAAAAAAAAAAATCTTCTAAATATTGTACACTTACATATTTTGTAAATATAATTTGTATAATATACTTGTAAATTATTTTATTTTCTAACCCTTATTTTTTGCAGCTGGGTTTTTTGGGATTTATTTGAAATTTTGTATATATTGGAGTTTTGGGTATTTATAAATTCATTTGTGCAGGTGAGATCAAAGGCAAATAGCTAGATTAGAGCTAGATCTAGGCCCTTGAAGGTAAGATCTAGCCTCTACAAATTTTTGCAAGGCCAGCTACTGAAGTTTTGCAGGAATATTGAAGATTTAAAGCAAAATAATTTTTGAGCAAGGGCTATAGTTTTTCCAAACCACCTAGGTCCAACGTTCTCCTCCCAGCTCGTCGTCTTCCTTCTTGGGCCCCTGTGTCATCCCTTTTTCAGCCCCTAAAGGCTGGCCGTAAGCCCTTAAGGGCCACGACTTTTCCTTCTCCCTTGATCATGGGATTTTAAGCCCCTTTAAGGCTTGGTAGTAAGCCTTTAAGGCTTCGACCCTCCCTCTAAGCCCTAGACAGAAACCTTTTAGGATTGCCGCTGGCTTATTAAGGCCTTTAAGGCCTAGCCATAGGCCTTTTTGGCCTCATAGCCCCTCGCTCCCCCTTTCAGTCTCCTGCTTGAGCCCTCCCTGCCTCTTTAGGCCTCTCAACCTCCTCTTTCGCTGACACGACAAGCCTATTAGGCCTCTTTCCCTAAGCTGCTAGGCCTATTTGGCCTCTCTTGTGTGCCTTTTCCTCTTCCTTGGCCTTCTAGCCCTCTTCCTAGCCCTCTCTTGCCCTCATTTCATCTCTGAAATTTTCTGAAGCTAATTCATTCGTGGTTTTGCAGAAAAATTGGCTCAAGTTTTTTGTTTTCAGGTGCCAAGTCATTTGGAAAATTTTTGGCAACTTGGGCAATTGATCTTCCAAGCCTAGAGGCCAAAGGTTTGATCTCTAAACCCTATTTTATGTTGAGATTTTGTGTATTTGGGGTAGCATCAGTTGTGCTCTAGGTCCCAAATTTTGAAGAAGGACTAGAGTTCACCTGATCTACAAGACCCAGAAATGGATTTGGGAAATTTCATCTGGTTTAGGAGATATTAAATTAATTAATTATTTTAATGTATCTCCTAAGTTAAAACTTAGGAAAATAAAATAATTAAAGTGAATTTAATTAAACATGTGATGAAATTTTCTTAAGTCACACAGATCAAGTTTCTTTTTAATCTTTGCCATTGATTAAAGATTTAATCTTGGCCATTGATTTGTCAACGAGAAAAGTATAAAGGAAAGGCTTGGGATCATTTGTAACACACACAGAGGCAGAGCACTGAAGCTAAGCTGAGATTCTAGGGCGGGGTTGCTAAGAATTCTCAAGTGTTTCAGTTGCAGAGAGGGGAATTTAGACCAAGGGAATGATCTGATCCCGGGGTCTAGAATACACAAGAAGCAGAGAAGAGATCAAGAAAGATAGCGCAGAGGAAGGTAGCAGCAGCAGCAGCAAGGACAACATGATTTTTAGGAAACTATTCAGGGGTTACGCAGAGACCCTTAGGGGCAACGTAGTGACTGCGTCGCCCAGTCTGGGGTAACGCAGTCCCTTCCAGTGATAGCGTTAAGCACTTGGAGGCCTTCGGAGGCTGACGCAGTGTCTTTCAGGGGCAGATCTGGGATTTCTAGGCCTAGCTATGGCTGAGTTCTGTAAATCTCGTTTGAGGGTGTGGATCAGTCAGTATTGTTGGTCTTAGACTAACCAGGTGCTGCAAATCTAGAGTTTTCTCTGTAGGGTTTTCCAGATCTGAAACCTAGAGTTGTGTATTCAGAAAAATTCTTAATAATAGAGCCCTCCAGTAGCCAGAGACCGGTTTTCCCACATTGGATTTTTTCGAGGACAGTTTGTCCAGAAATAACTGTGTCACTTTGTCTATGTGTGCATGTGCTTATTCTAGATCTGAATTGGTAGAGATTTGTTATGTGTTTTTCTTTGATGTTGACTTGAATTTATTCAGTTGATAACATGTATAGGTAGGAGAAGCTTAACCGGATTAACAGAAATAATTTCTGCATAAGAATTAAGATTCAGAAATTTCTACATGGTATCAAAGGAATTGTAGATCTAGAAGGGTTACCAGCTGAAGAATCTGAAGGATCTAGTTGCCAGCTAGAAAGCAGCTGGAAAAGCAGATCTGAAGGAACAATGTAGTTTTCAGGAGGAGATTCACGCAGAGGGAAGTGTGACATTGTCTAGCGCTGTGTCCTAGCAAGCCCACGCAATTACTGCGCAGAGGCAGCTCAGAAACAACGTTGGTTAGGTCTGAAGCCAGCGAGTGTGATTCAGATCTGAATTTTTCAGATCCAGAAAAAAGGTTTGCAGAAAAGTTGCATAAATACAGAAGAGCTGGTGGGGTTAAACTTCTAAAGTTTTCAGATTTCTAACCTTAACACAAGTGACAAAGTTTGGAAGAGATCAGCTTCAGAGAATTTCTTGCGAAAGGAAACTTGCAGTTTGGTCAGAAGATCAAAGAAGAAGTTGAATCATAGTTGATTTGGTAGATTTCCAAGGAGGTAAATCAAGTGTCAGAGGGAGCAGAGAGTTCCTAGTTCGAAAAGGACCCTAGATCCAAGATCTCTAGCATAGAGAAGAGGAGCTTCGACACATTCTGAGCAGATGGCTCCTCATGGACTGCGTGATCAGGATAGGCTAGAGTGCCTCTAAAACTTTTCAGTGTGGAAAGCTAGGATCCTGATTGTCCTTGAGGCATATGGTCTAAGAGACCATGCAGAACAGACCCTGGACACACCGACAGATGCGGATCTCCTAAGGAAGCATAGAGAAGCTGCTGGGCATGCCAAGCGGCTGATAATGGACAATATCAAGGATCATATTGTGCCACACATAGCTGAGAAGAGGACAACTAATGAGATGTGAAAGGCCTTGACTTTCCTATATGAGGGAAAATCAGTCCAAAGAAAGATGTTGGAGGCCCAAATGAGGTCATTCATGATGACCAAGGGAGAAGGCATCGAGCATTTCCTCTTCAGATTGCAATCAAGGATCAGTTGACTGCAACGGGTGCAACCGTAGATGATGCAGTGATAGTCAGGACTGCCTTCAATGCAGTCACGGATGAGTGGGAAACCTTTGTCCAAAGTATCTTGGGCAGAGTGGACCTCCTAGATTGGGACAGCTTGTGGTCGATCCTACGGCAAGAAGAACTACGAAGGTCCACCAAGAAGCAACACAGCCCTGCATTGAGCAAGGTTAAGAAGGAAGAGGAGGAAGATGCAGCCTTGGCATCGAAGAAGCAGCCGAAGAAGAAGAAGAAGGATCTTTCTAAGATCAAGTGCTTCCAGTGTGGCGAAATGGGACATTTTGCCACACATTGTCCAGAAAAGAAGAAGGACAAAGAAGCATCTTCTTCAAAAGCAGCGGTGGCAGATGATGGGTCAAGAGATGACGTAACCATGAGTGCTCATGAACCACGGAGGTGGGGTGACATGGACATGTAGAGGAGCTACATGGAAGTAAGGCGAGATCCTTGAGCAGCTCATCTCTTGGATCACAAGCGAGCTACGGCAGCCTTAAGACAATAGCGGGACAAGTGGAGCAGTGGATGCATAGATCACAGATGAGGCATAAGCAGAGGAAAATCTGGAGGCTGGGAGAAGCAGCGCAGAGCATAGCAACAACAGCGTAGAAGCAGTAGCAGCATAGAGTCTGATGTGACTTCAGCAATGCAGTGCAGTGCAGTATTGCTTACGCAATGCAGAGCTGCAGCAGCAAAGAGAGCTTCAGAGGGACAGCATAGAGAGCTTCAGAGCGACAGTGCAGTGCAGCAGCAGCGTGATAGATTTCAGCACAAGGAGCTTATGTGTCTTCAGTAGTGCAGAGGGAGTCTAATTACGCAGGCAGAGTTGTAGCTGTGCATCGTTCTTTAGATGCCAGCACAGATCTGTAGCCTATGGAGCTTCAGTGATGAGGATGCAGCCCATCTGACTTGTCTGTCAAAGATTGGGCAAGAGATTCAGTTGTTTCTCTCAACAACTGAAGTTGCAATGCAGCGGATCAGCAGTGGCAGTGCTATGAGCAGCACAGATGCAGCATATTGAGAGGGAGCTGTAGTACAGTGGTTGCAGTGGCAGTGGCAGTGGCAGAGTCAGAACCAGTGCCCAAAATCATGTAATGCATGAGTGTGATGTATTGCTAGAGCACACCCTTGATGTTAAGAGGGAGTGTTGAGATTTTGTGCATTTGGGGTAGCATCATTTGTGCTCTAGGTCCCAAATTTTGAGAAAAGACTACAGTTCACCTGATCTACAAGACCCAGAAATGGATTTGGGAAATTGTATCTGGTTTAGGAGATATTAAATTAATTAATTATTTTAATGTATATCCTAAGTTAAAACTTAGGAAAATAAAATAATTAAAGTGAATTTAATTAAACATGTGATGAAATTGTCTTAAGTCACACGGATCAAGTTTTCTTTTAATCTTAGCCATTGATTAAAGATTTAATCTTGGTCGTTGATTTGTCAACGAGAAAAGTATAAAGGAAAGGCTCGGGGTCATTTGTAACACTCACAAAGGCAGAGCACTGAAGCTAAGCTGAGATTCTAGGGCGGAGTTGCTAAGAATTCTCAAGTGTTTTAGTTGCGAAAAGGGGAATTTAGACCAAGGGGATGATTTGATCCTGGGGTCTAGAATACGCAAGAGGCAGAGAAGAGATCAGAAAAGACAGCGCAGAGGAACGCAGCAACAACAGCAGCAGCGGCAAGGACAATGTGATTTTCAAGAAACCCTTCAGGGGTTACACAGAGACCCTTAAGGGCAGCGTAGTGACTGCGTCACCCAGTCTGGGGTAACGCAGTCCCTTCCAGTGACAGCGCTGAGCATTTGGAGGCCTTCAGAGGCTGACGTAGTGTCTTTCAAGGGCAGAACTGGGGTTTCTAGGCCTAGATCTGGCTGAGTTCTGTAAATTACGATTGAGGGTGTGGATCAGTCAGTATTGTTGGTCTTAGATCAACCAGGTGCTACAGATCTAGAGTTTTCTCTGTAGGGTTTTCCAGATCTAGAACCCAGAGTTGTGTATTCAGAAAAATTCTTAATAATAGAGCCCTCCAGTAGCCAGAGACTGGTTTTCCCACATTGGGTTTTTCCGGGGACAGTTTGTCCAGAAATAACTGTGTCACTTTGTCTATGTGTGCGTGTGCTTATTCTAGATCTGAATTGGTAGAGATCTATTATGTGTTTTGCTTTGATGTTAACTTGAATTTATTCAGTTGATAACTTGTATAAGTAGGAGAAGCTTAACCGGATTAACAAAAATAATTTTTGCATAAGAATTAAGATTCAGAAATTTCTACATTTTCTCTCACTGTTTGCTACAACTCTCTGAATACACTCATAACAGTAACATAATCCTCATTGAAGTGCTTTAAAAATCACTTATAATTTTCCTAAATGCACTAAGAAATTCCATTGTGAAAATTTACTAATCATTTGGTGAATTGGGCATTGTTTCTTGGGCATAGTTGATTGAAACTATATGCATAAAAGTCTGATCAGATCTGATATAATTTGAAGCTACATAACAAAAGGTGCTTTTTAACTCATAATTTAATATTAGCAAACTTGTTTTGGCATCTAGAAATTATTGGGCACAATTTGGCACACACTATCACATTGGTGGCTCATTGTTTCCACACTTTTCTTACTACTGTCAGTTTAGCTCAGATATTCAATTGGCAAGTCATTGGGTGTCTCATTGTTCATATTTGGTTCATTACTTGCTTGACATTATTGGATCTAAAGTGATCTTACTTCTTGTTGTCCTAAGGGGTTAATAAGTGCTTCTTTAATTAGAAAGTATGTCACACTAGTGGTCTCATAGATTCTATGTGCTATTGTGAAAAAGCTTGTTTAAACATTGGTTATTTGAAAGCTGACATTTACTTGTTTCTTGTAAACTCATTCATAGCCTCTAAAAGATCATTAACTTTGCACTAGATCCACTCATAAAGCACTTAAACATCTAATCTCTAATCTTCTAAATGGTTTAAGTTGCTTAAAATTAAATTGGCATCTGAAGTATCTTTCTCTCTCAAGTATTTTTCCATCTAATTGGCATTATTATGTTGGGCATCTAATTGAACATTGTTAAGGAATCATTGGACAATTGCTCTAAAGTAAACAAATAGTCTTGTTCTCCTTTGCCATCGTATCCTAAGAAGCTTTGATAATTTTAAGCATTGGCAACTTGAGAATTATTAATTGTATGGTGGTGAATCATTCTAAGTGAACATCTCCTAATATTGGCGTAAAATCATCATTGTCATTTACTTTGTCAAAATATCTTTGAATATCTCTAATTATTTCAATTGTGGCATTGTCTTTAATAATCTTGCAATTGATATCTTGATAAAGCGTGAGATAAGTTATTACGGGATTTTTGGACATCCCTTAGTTGTTGGAATTTTGTGAGTATCTTGTTCTCACTTGATAATTTGGCACATTTCTTGGTGATAAGATTGTCTTAAGTACTCAAACATTAAACAATCTTAACATAAGAAATCACTCACACCTTTGCACAAAGCATCCTAAGTCTGGTTGCATTAATAACTTACCTCCAAGCATAAGTTTGGTTTATAGACATCTAAGGCCACCCTTTCTCATTTAACTTGAGGGATTCAAAACCTTTCTAGTGGTTAACACAGTGACCTTGCAGACGTCAGAGCCATAGTCTCTGCAGCGCCGGAGGCATCGGGTGGCTGGAACACAGGGGTAGGTATTGTTAATCAAGTCTCTGCTTGCTTACCATTGGCTTCCAACCCACAACCTAATCTAAAGACTGGTTCCAAAACAGTTGAGAGAAAGGTCTTACTTAGACTAGGCATATAACTAAAACTAACCAAAATTCTAGCACCAGACCTGGGTCTTAGGATTTGCATAGCATATACGTTAGTGAGCGTTCAAGCAGTGGTTTTCCATCCAGTTATTTGGCTTTTAATTTCAATAAGTAAGAAGTTGCCTCCATAAGGCACTGGTATCGCCTCTGAATTTAATATAATCCCTAAATCGTGCTTAAATTAACCAAGTAGCTAGGCCACTCAATCGTGTCTCCAACTTGTCCTTCATCTTCATATTTCCATAGGGAATACCCCCCATAGGTTATTGTAGGGAGACAATTAGAACGGAGAAGTTGGGAATCAGGGTGACATCACCCGACCTGAGTAGTTCTTGTACAATCTGAGCGACAACATTTTCTAGCGTCGATGTCGGGGAGGAGTTTATCTCATTCTCGACGCTTCAACGACATCTTCTCAATCTTTCATTTTCATCATTCCTTATCCCATCAACACCACATTTTTTGGAACCATTGTAATTTTTTTCATCATTCTTCATCGCTTCATCACCTTATCCATTTTCCTCTCACTAATCTTCTCATCTCTTCTATCTAAACCTTTAGCACCTGGACATTTTGTTGGTTTCCTATTTGGGTGGTGTTGCACTCAAATTGTCAAGGTTCCAAGGAAGCGAAAGTACCAATCTTTTTTTCAACAGATCAGATCACACACCAGCAGTACATGTGTCATGGTCTCCCATTCTACAAGTTATATGATGTAAATGATCCTAGTATGACCCTGAGTGTAACGAACCATTCTAAGTTATAAGCAAAATAATATTAGCATTTATACGACATACGCATATGATAGCTACACATGCATATATCGCATACACCGCACTAGTATACATACCTGCTAGTATCAAGACTACCTAAGTTAGAGTAACGAATTGAATATCACAATGCATTTTATCTTGCCGAGATATAACGAAATATCAACAAGAGACTTAACACGTATACCACCCTTATATGTGTATGCGTGGTAGAGCATTATTCAAGAAAAAAAATATATAATTTAGTACAAATTATAGGTGAGTGGACAAATAAAATAATAATATAATTTAATTAGTTATAAAGTTAACTTAATTAAGTTAAAAACAAAAATAATACAATTAATATTAAAATAATTAATCAAAGTCAATATCTCCAAAAATATCTATAATATCTACATGAATGAGTAAAATATCTCCATAAATACCTATAATATCTACATAAATGAGTAAAATATCTCCATAAATGCCTAAAATATCCACATAAATGCCAAAAATATCTACATGGATGTGAGGAGGTGGAGAAATTTATATAAGGAGTGAAATATGAAGGAGAGGGGGGGGCTTTGCCTTGCAAAATTATGCATTATTGTCAAGAGGAAATATTGAGGGAGATGAACTGTTCTGAAGGGGAGACTCATTGTTCTTGGAATTTTGGACACGGGGGCAGAAGAGGCATCTTCTGGGTCTAGGATTGTTTCCTAGATTGGCTGGGAGGAATCGATTGTTTCGGTAACCTGTCCGCTGCATTCATGAGGAGAACCACAGCACAAGAAATCATCAATTTCATTCCAGGTATTTTTCTATGTATAAAATAGTTATTCAAGCTCAAATTTACCGCTGATCTCCATTTATTTGCATTACTGCTGAAATATATGTATAGAATAAATTTTATGTCGAAAAATGATGGTTAAGGGGCTCTACACATGGTATCGGAGCTAATTGTTCAAACCTTTAGGACCTTACAGGCTCACGTATACTACCTCAGCCATCCAAAAACGTTTTAACTCTCTAAGTTGTTACCGCTGGAATATGTACGTCTAAATTCAGTTTCCCCTTTTATTTCTAAAAATAATCAAAGCTGCTTACAGTAAAGAAAATACTTGTTCATTGTGGGTACTCAAAACCGACATAATGCTCCTGCAGTATTTTCAACTAACTGATTTTTCACAAAATCACCAGTGGTTTGAAGGCTTCGAGAAGAAAGGATATTCACAATCATAGACAACGTCCCAGCTTCTAGAAGCCATTCTGTTATCTCCTTGCTATTTAAGGGAAGATTTCCAATGATTCCCACTACGGCAACTTTCTCTTCTTCATTTGAAGATGTTGAAATAAGTTTTGCTAAACATTTCATATATTTTATCCAAGATGTTATGCTAATTTTCTTTTATCTCCATCCTGAGACAAGATAAACAACAGTTTCACAGCATAAGCTCGCATTTCAGACTCCAGAGTATGTAGCTTCACAAAAGGGAAGCAATACTTGAATTGCTCCTCCTCTCTATTGTTTTATCCTCGAAATTCAACAAAAAATAACCAAATTTCCCCTAATATATTTGTAGATAACAAAACATTAGAGATCTAATGGCTTCTAAAAGTTAGAATTAATGGAAATTTGTTTCTTCCTGTCAAATTTCGATAAATCCCTCGTTTAGTGCAACTTTACTGCTGAACGCCCAGAAAATATAGGGTTTTTTTTGTAAGATTTATTTGCGATCTGTTCATAGGAGCTCTACACACAGTCCCTGAGACCATCAATTTTGCCAGTTTATTCCTATGTGAGTCTCTCCATCCTCTACTTCTCACGTATCACCAGATTTGAGTCTTCAAGACTACATTAGGAATAGAAGAGGGTCCAAATCATGAGTTCTGTTAGTTGGAATTGCCAGCACTAGTATAACATCTTTGCTGGTGGGGTATCCCTTGACTCAACTTCTTACTATTAATTCTGTTGTTGGAGGTTGGTTTATCTAATCTTTAGCTACAGTTTAACAAGTTTCACAAATTGTTAAACTGGGATTTACTCCTGTCCCCTAACCTCATTTTACCGAAGTTCAAATTATCAAGATCGGATTTTGTATTTGAGAATGTTGCTGCATTGTAAGTAAATGACAAGGTTGAATCGTAAAATTTAGAAAATGAATTATGGGTGTGAAGTATGTTGCCATAAACAGGAATCGGCAAAAACGAGAAACGAGAAAATCGTAAATTTTAGAAAATGAATTTATCAGTGTGAAGTATGTTCCCATAAATAGGAATCGGCAGGAATGAGATACGAGAAACTGGGCCAAAGGGCTTCGAGAGATAGGAAACGTGAATCCCTAACCCGAGCGTACATTATGCATATGAAACTGATTACTGGTTCACTAATGTATTGTCGAGATGAGAACTAACACGAGAACGGGAATAGGGAACGGAAAGGAACAGGAAATGGATCTCCTTGTCACATTTCTGGTAACGGGTATGAACCCCTTTTTAAGCCACCAACTTATTGCATTGTTTATTGTTTTTATCTTATACACGTTGCTGCAAATTAATTACAAAACCCCTAGAAATACAATTCTGAAGATTTCGCATTGATTTGCAGCAATTAAGTCTTGAAAACTTGCAAATCCTGTAAAACGCCCCCATTAGGTACATCAAAGGAAAATTTGCCCAAACATACGTCATTATTCCCATCACACAACCCTATACCTTTCAGGGGATGTTCTTTACTGCCAGAACTAGTCGGTTGTGATAAGCATAACCAGATGGTTCTTCTCATTTAGGGAAGACTTTGATCGTATTCATGGGGGAGATACACTCGAGAAGAACATTAGATAAATTGCACCGCTTATCTCATATAAAACGTGTTGTTTCAATAATATTGCCAGGTAGTTCGGGTACGAGATAAGGTGTAAAGAATATAGATGTGGCAGAAAGACCTTAGATAAGTTTCACCACTTAAAACTAGTATTGCCCCAGTAATAGTTCTCATGGCAATGTGAACAGGGAGAATAAGTCAACACGCTGTGATTCAAATTGGACAACAAAACTTATTAAATTAAAATGGCAGCTCCTAGAAAATAACTATATATATAAATATATATGAGTAAAGTTTATTAGAAAATGATGAATATATATATATATATATATATAACGTTGGAGTAAATTTTATTTATAAATTCAACAAATTAAAAAAATAATAATAATATATGTGATATAAGTAATGGAGCCACCAAAAAAATAATAATAATAATAATAATAAATAATAATTATATATAAATATAAAGGTATAGTGTTAAAAGTTGTGAAAGGAATTAAAGTAGAGTAAGTGTAAGTATATAAATACTTTATTTATGAACAATAACAAAAGATGTGCACTAAATTTTATTATGACACTTGAACATTTGTTACTCAGAGATGTTGTTGTATGACAGCATAATAACAATTCAACGAAACAAGAATTTAAACTTATTAAATTCCAAGTATTAGTTATAGTCATAAGTAGCAGAAAGTCAATAATCCCTTCTATAACTGCATCTAGGACTAAACATTCTAGACAAATTTTACAAAACGACACTATGATCTATGAAAACCCTTGCATTTCACTCTAGAATTAGTAAGCATAGAATATCCTACATAGGATAAGGAGGTCGCGTGGCCACCCTCCTTGACCTCGGTACTAGTAAGACCTGCCTACAGGTAAAATAGCAAAAGAACTATACCCGTATGCAAGCTCAATTTGACGAAAATCATATTTAGTTAGTCTAAAAATTTACCCGATTCTCATAAATTTATTATGTATTCCAAGAAAAGTCACGATGATAAGAACGTACCAAAGGCGGCAACGCCAGCGAGAGGCATTGCCATCTCGAACACCTCCACCATCGTCGTCGCCAACACCGTCACCATTGCCACCACTTAGATCGTCATTAGCACCAGTTGCGCCAGCAACCGATCTAACCACTGTAATGCGCTCATTTGAAGCCATTCTGGAAACATTAAAAAGGTCGCAGCCGACTAGTAGCAAAGCGGAACAACATCATCTAGAGGAAAGAAATTCAGAAAAGCTTAAAGATTATGATTATAAGCCTCGTAGAGAAGATATTTCCTGGGAACTGCAAAATATTAAACTCCCGAAATTCTCAGGAGGAAGAGCTGGAGAACATGCCGAAGCATGGTTATAAGGGATGATAAGATGCTTCACACTAAAATAATATTCTTCTACCTCTAAAACAAAGATCGCTATATTCCAACTCAAGGGGAATGCTCTGATTTGGTGGGGAAATCTAGAAAAACAACTACATATCACATCAGACATCGTTCCTTGGAAGTCGTTTGTAGACCGATTCCGTGCAAAACACTTACCACCTTTATTTCAAGAGCAACAAGCAGAAAACTTCCATACTCTAATCCAGGGTAATAAGACCGTGGAAGAATACGAGATAAAGTTTATAGAACTTGTAAAATATGTTCTTTATCTAGACACGGATAAACACCAAGCCGAGCGTTTCATATATGGATTAAATCCTCGAATCAGAGCCATGGTAAGAATGTGGAAGCCATCAGCGGTAGCAGAGGCGGCTGAATGTGCACGATATGCAGAAGAACATCTGGGGATTAAAAGAGATTTCAGGCCAACTGAACCATCACAGCGGGAATTTATAGGAAAGACTCCCCGAAATTTCTTCCGATGAAATAGCTCGAGACCACCTCCTTATGGTAACAGGTTTACCCCAAGAGGAATAGGAGAAAGAGCTCCCATGACCATTAATACTATAGCTTCCAAACCCTCAAACATCAGTCTTTGGAAATCTCAAGGGACTGGTAATCGGGGAAGGAATGGGAGAGGAAGTAGCACCAGGGGACAGAGCTCCTAGTCTATAAATTCACAGTCAGACTCAAGGGGGCCAACCCAGGTGGATTGTTGGGGGTGTGGAGAACCTCATTTTCAGCGTGATTGTCCGGAGAACTCACAGAGAGCAGAAAAAGGACCATCATCAAATACCCGAGACAATCATAGAATCCATGCCGTCGTCAACAACAACCAAGCAGCACATCAATCCACCGTAGTGGAATCTTCAGGTACAATCAATGGAATAAAACTCAAAATCTTATTTGACACGAGTGCTACTGATAGTTTTATTTCATCATTTACATTAAATAAATGTGGGTTGGCAGCTTGCAAGCAAAACGATTTTACACTGGTAGAAATGGCTTCGGGAGAACTTCAACCAGTAGAATTAAGTGTTGAGAATTTCAAAGTTGATCTAGGAGTCTGTTCGACCAAACTAAAAGTATATGTCACAGCCCTAGGAACTTACGACCTGGTGATAGGTATGGATTGGTTAGAGTCGCTTCAAGCATGGGTAGACTGTTTCGGGAAAACAATACTTTGCACAAATGATGAGGGAGAGACAATCCAAATCCAAGGTATTAAGAGGAAAGTATCCTTACGCTTCATCTCAGCTATGCAAATGAAACGGTGCTTAAGGAAAGGTTGCCAAGTGTATGCGGTTCATGAAGTAAGCAAGGAGAAAGGACCATCCTTAGAACAGTATCCGATTCTATCAGAATTTTCGAATGTTTTTCTAAAGGAATTACCAAGACTGCCTCCTAAAAGAGAGCTAGACCTCACAATAGATTTGAAACCTGGTACCGAACCAATATCTAAAACACCTTATAGAATGATCGCTCCTGAACTTCAAGAATTACAAATACAACTGAAAGAACTATTATATATAGGACACATTCGACCCAGTATTTCACCTTGGGGCGCTCCTATAATCTTTGTCAAGAAGAAAGATGGTTCATTACGACTATGTGTGGACTATCGAGATTTAAATCGGGCCACTGTAAAGAATAGGTATCCAATGCCTTGCATTGACGACCTTTTTGACCAAATGAAAGGAGCTATAGTGTTTTCAAAGACTGATTTACGATCAGGCTATCATCAGCTAAGGATTAAAGAAAGTGATGTTTCTAAGACTGCATTCCGAACTCGTTTCAGGCATTATGAATTCATTGTGGTATCATTTGAGTTTACCAATGCTCCTGCGGTATTCATGAACCTTATGAATAGCGTTCTCCGCAAATATCTCGATCAATTTGTGCAAGTCTTCCTGGACGATATTCTCATTTACTCTATAAGAATGAAAAGGAGCATGAAAAGCATCTTCGGATAATATTATCTTGCCTCAGAGAACACAAATTGTATGGAAAATTATCCAAATGCGTTTTCTTTCAAAAGGAAATTCGTTGCTTAGGTCATATCATATCTGGTGAAGGGATCTTTGTGGATCCTGAAAAGGTAAACACAATCAGGGAGTGGCCGGTACCTAAGAATGCACATGAAGTGCATAGTTTTTTGGGTTTAGCAAGTTACTATCGAAGGTTTGTAGAGGGATTCTCAAAAGTTGCAAAGTCGATCACAACCCTCTAGCGCAAAGGTGTTAGGTATGAATGGATTGAGGAATGTGATAAAGCATTTTCCGAACTTAAAAGATTATTAACTAGTGCACCCATTTTGCGAGTACCTAATATGGATAAATATTTTACTATGTATACTGACGCATCTAAATAGAGGTTAGGTGCAATATTAATGCAGGAGGGAGGCGTAATAGCATACACTTCAAGAAAATTAAACCTCCATGAAGAACTTTATGCTACGCATGATTTAGAGTTAGCCGTTGTGGTTTTAGCTTTAAAAAAATGGAGACACTATTTGGCTGGAAGAAACTTTGTGCTTAAAAGTGACCACCAAAGTTTACAGTATTTATTCACCCAGAGAGACTTAAATGCTAGACAAAGATGATGGAGTGAATTCTTAAGTGAATATGATTTTGTGATTTCATATATAAAAGGGAATGAGAATGTAGTAGCAGATGCTTTAAGTAGAAGACCTCGAATATTTTCCCTCATACCTATCAAGGTGGACTTAAGAGATCAAGTACTTGAACATCTCGTAAGAGATAGTTGATACTTAAAAGTAAGATCGGGGCTTGATAGCAACCATTCGAAGGAGCCTCAGTTCGAAGGATATGATCTAAAAGAAGACGGAATTTTGCGATTTCATGGAAGGATGTATATACCAGATAATGGAGATTTCCAAAACACCATCCTAAAGGAAGCCCACAGAGAAGTTTATTGTACACATCCTGGTGTAACGAAGATGTATGCTGACACTAAGAGACTCTTCTTCTAGAAAGGCATGAAAAGCGACATTGTCCAATTTGTCGCTAAGTGTCTTGAATGTCAACAGGTAAAAGCTGATCATTGTCACCCAGCAGGTCTCCTACAACCTCATGACATCCCTATGATCAAGTGGGAAATAATTTCTATGGATTTTATCGTTGGGCTCCTTACGTAACAAAAGCATAATGCCATTTTGGTTGTGGTAGATAAATTGACAAAAAGCGTCCATTTTATCTCGATAAGAGATACTTACGAAGTTGCTGATGTAGCTCGGGTATTCATAAATGAAATTATTAGATTTCATGGAGTACCTAAGAAAATCATATCAGATAGAGATCCTAGATTCACATCGAGATTCTAGACTTGTATGCAATTAGCCTTAGGGACTCAGTTAAATTTGAGTACAACTTATCATCCTGAGACTGACGGGCAAACTGAAAGAGTAAATCAAGTACTAGAAGATATGCTAAGGATGTATGTTATGGACCAACAAGAACGCTGGGAAAAGTACTTGCTCTTATTAGAATTTGCATACAACAATAACTATCATAGTTCAATCGGGATGCCTCCATTTGAAGCATTATACGGGAGACCCTGCAGGACGTCGTTGAGTTGGGACAGGTTAGATGACCGGGTGATAGTAGGGCCAGAATTGATCCAAGAGATGGAGGAACAGGTAAAGTTGATTAGGCAACGATTGAAAGAGACATGGGATAGACAGAAAAGTTATGTTGATGCTCAAGGACAAATAGAAACTATGTAGTGGGAGATCAGGTTTTCATCCGCATCAGACCAAATAAGAGCACCATTCGGTTTGGGAAGGGGACAAAATTATCACCCCGATTTATAGGGTCATTCGAAGTCTTGGGAAAAATTGGACCTATCGCTTATCATCTTGCACTGCCACCCCACTTGCACAAAATTCATAATGTATTTCATGTATCTACCATATGACATTATATTGCTGACAAATCTCATGATATTCAATGGAAGGAACTACAAGTATCGGACAAGGGAACCATTACGGTAGAACCATTACGTATTCTGGAATGTAGAGTTCAACAACTCAGGAATCGTCTGATAGACCAAGTTAAAATCCAGTGGGACAAATATAATCCTGGATCGGTGACTTGAGAAGATGCTGAGACCTTATGCCAAAATTACCCCAACTTATGCTAAATTTTGAGAAACTAGAACTTTATATGTATATGACTGCTCTTTGATACTTGAAACTTTATTTTGAAATATCACGTAAGGATGAGTTTTACTTTGCTGGTACATGGATATCCATAAAGATAGAATGTTACTTAACTCTAGTGATACAGGATATATGCTTGTTGTTTCACTTTACTAGTGCATGGATACCGATATGCAATATGTCATTTAAATTAACATTGTAAGAATATGAAATCATAGATTACGTTATAAATGAGACTATCTATTCATTCATTTCATTTTGCATCTCAATATGGTTGAAGGAATAGAAATAGAAAAGTAACTACATTTTAAATATGAAAGCGAAATATATTAGTATATAGATTGAAAATGGCTAACTACAATGTATTATAGATGAAACATGTATGAACTATAAAGGAGCTATATCTAGCGATAAATTGTATTAAATATATAGATGCATATGTTGTAATGTGTGTACAAGTGTTTACATTGCAGATTGTGTACAAAGTGATTACTTTTCAGAACACATCGTTACCGAAACAATCTATGTGATGACAGAATTCCAAGAACAGTTGAAACTCCATGAGATTCCATGATAGGGTGTTGACCCTGGTCCTACTAGGAGGGGTGGAGGTATTGCCTACCGTTTATCCTCCAAAACTTGGAGTCATGGGAGGACTGTGCGAGTCACGCTCCCCTAGACGTGTGATGATGACTGCCAGATGCCTACTAGTAAATCAAGTCGACGTAATCGACACTGATACTCTTAAGGTCTATGAATGGTTGGATCAGTAGAACTGATGCTATGATATATTCCTGTAGAGGATAGATAGGATGGGAGCGGAAGAGATTAGGAAGGACAGGGTGATTCTAGAATAGCTTGGAGACTCGGTTAAGATGGGAAGTAACAATTAAATTACCAATACATACTTATTCAAACAGAAAGTCAATCTTAAATTATAAACTTTATACAAATAGCCCTAATCTCTAAAACGCAATTATTAATATGATTATATAAAACCCTAACTTTGGGAAGAAGTTTTCCGAAAGGAAGAAGTATGTAACAACCCATTCCAAGTTATAAGAAAAATAATATTAGCATGTCTACGACATACGCATATGAAAGCTACACATGCATATATCGCATACACTGCACTAGTATACATACCTCCTAGTATCAAGACTACCTAAGTTAGAGTATTGAATTGAATATCACAATGCATTTTATCTCGCCGAGATATAACGAAATATCAACAAGAGACTTAACACGTATACCACCCTTATATGCGTATGCGTGGTAGAGCATTATTCAAGAAAAACAAAATATAATTTAGTACAAATTATAGGTGAGTGGACAAATAAAATAATAATATAATTTAATTAATTATAAAGTTAACTTAATTAAGTTAAAAACAAAAATAATACAATTAATATTAAAATAATTAATCAAAGTCAATATCTCCATAAATATCTATAATATCTACATAAACGAGTAAAATATCTCCATAAATACCTATAATATCTACATAAATGAGTAAAATATCTCCATAAATGCCTAAAATATCCACATAAATGCCAAAAATATCTACATGGATGTGAGGAGGTGGAGAAAGTTATTTGAGGAGTGGAATATGAAGGAGAGGGGGAGGCTTTGCTTTGCAAAATTCTACATTATTGTCAAGAGGAAATATTGAAGGAGATGAACTGTTCTGAAGGGGAGACTCATTGTTCTTGGAATTCTGAGCACGGGGGCAAAAGAGGCATCTTCTGGGTCTAGGATTGTTTCCTAGATTGGTTGGGAGGAATCGATTGTTTCGGTAACCTATCTGCTGCATTCACGAGGAGAACCACAGCCCAAGAAATGATAAGTTTCATTCCAAGTATTTTTCTATATATAAAATAGTTACTTATTCAAGCTCAAATTTACTGCTGGTCTCCATTTATTTGCATTACTACTGAAATATATGTATAGAATAAATTTTATGTAGAAAAATGATGGTTAAGGGGCTCTACACTGAGTCTATGTAACAACCTAGGTAAGTCTATGATTTTGGTGACAAATTTCAGTCGAGGAGGTTTTTTAACCTTGCTAATTACCTGTGTTTCTAAACACGGCTAATCAAAAGATTTTTTCCCCTCCAACTTAAACCCCCAAAGCCAGAGTGAAATTTATTACCAATGTCCTAGATGACTCCTAGTGTTTTAGTCGAGTCTAATGTAAAAGTGGTTTGAGAATAATTTAAGCTAGTTAGCTTAATTATTTTATCACAAATCACTTGGTCTACTAGATCATAATGTGTCGTAGATGGGTTACGTGTCTTGAGGGTTTAAGCCTAATGTGTATTCCCTTTTTAAGTCAAAAATGTAAAATCTTATGTAAATGAGGGTTGGAAAGTAATTAAATCCCCTCGTGTAAATTAATTAATTTTTCTGACAAAATAAAATAAAATCTTAAGCCAGAAAATTAATTAATTAGGGTCAAGTCAATTTATCTTAGGAAAAATAATTCTCCAAGTGGAAAAACTCGTGGGTCTTTAAGGAATCAATTTTTAAAGGTCTTCCACCAAGGAAATATTGTATATTTCAAGAAAAATTGGACCCTTAGGCCTTGGTGGTTAAGACAAAGTCAAATTTTTGAGGAAATTATCTCAAAATAACTATTTTTGAGCTAATTAATGTGGAGTTAAATGATAAATTCGAATTTTCCTCTAAAAATAAAAAATCAAAGGCCAAGATTAAAAGATCTTGACGTGTTTATCAACGACGAAGATTATTTTGACAAGGATCAAAGAAACTAGCTGTTATTTTTCCACTTGGAGGATTTATCTATAAATTAGAGAGTCTCTTGAGTCTCTAGTCATCGAAATCTTGATCTTTGGCTAGAATTGTTGTTGAAGCATTTTGTAAATTATTGTCCTGCTGTGAACTATTTTTTCTACCATAATAAAATACTTTGGGGTGCAACTCGAGGTGTTATTGTTCGTTGATTTGTGGTATGTATTGACTACGAACTTCCTATGTGTTGCTTTATGATTATTATTTTGAGATAATACATAGTGTTTGCAGGTACTCAATCCTTGGTCTCTGAGTTCACAGACTGTGGGCAAGGATTTCCTTGCTTGGATTCCTAGTTTTTATACGGTGGATTAAATATTCATTAGGGCTATAGTGAGCAATAATTTTTCTGGAGCGTTTTAGCCATTCTTTCAAGGAAAAATATCATAAAAAATATTTTCTCAAAATCTGTTTGAAAACCCATGTATATTTTGTAAATAATTTTGTAATTTTAAATTTGTAAATTATTTTCTTAACTTGGGTTGGGGTTTTAGATTTATTTTGTATATATTGGGGTTTGGGTGTTTCTATTTTCATTTTTGCAGGTTGGATCAAGAAGCTAAATGGGATAAGAGTTAGATCTAGGCCCTTAAGGGTAAACTGTTGAGCCTCAAAATTGCGCTTTCTTCCATTCCATTTTACCTCATTTTCCTTTGTCCATTGCTATCCTAGACCCAATTGATCAATGAATATAGTTAAAATTACTTCTAGAATGATTTACATGACTGACTTGCTAAGTTTTGTGATCTTTGCCATTAAGCATAGCTTATTGACACAGCCCGGAACAAGCCTATGAGGCTGAGACATTAAATGACTAACCGGGGATTCTGCAGCTCCCTTCACGTTTGAGTATGTTCCGGGTGGCCTCTCAGAAAAAAAAGCATATGGGCATAATCCCGTCACGGCAATACCATGTGGATTCGTTGTGTTCATCATGGAGGAAGAAACGGAGTGACGGTAGCCAATAGTTTTGGGCATTAGGGAACACATTTAGGAAGGAGAGACTTCTGTAGAATTTGTCTCGATCCAGGGATATTTTCCTTTTCTGTGACCACTTCAAGAGTCCTAATGTGATTCCGATAAGGAAAGACAGTGTTCCTGAATTGTTGCAAATCTTGTTATTTACATTTGTTATATAAACACTTGGGAAACCGAAAGCTAGGTTAGATTTTGATGTTATATTCTATGCTAGATTTTGTTTAGATTATGTGCTACATTTCTGAAGACGCAGAGTGCTATGTTCAAGTTATTTCATCTTTAATGAAGCAGACAGTGTTGTTTTGGAAGCGTTGATTTAATTTGGAGTTGAATTCCGTCAGGTGGTAGAAAGCCCCTGCCTCTTGCACGGATTTATTTTGCGTAAATTAAATAAGTCTTCTAGCTGCCTTTACATCTTTGAATTTGAATTAATAGTTTTTTTAATTAGCTACTGTAGTTGTACTCATTCTAACTCTTCCACAAGAAGAAGCTCTTCCAAAAGACTATAATGATGAATGGGAAATGACTATAGTATTGTAGAATTAGAAGTTGAATTCATAGTTGTTTTTAATTAGTTACTGTAGTTGTACTCATTCTAACTCTTCCACAAGAAGAAAGCTCTTCCAAAAGATTATAATAATGAATGAGAAATGGCTATAGTACTGTAGGATTTAGTTGTAATTTTTGTTGTTCACTATCACAGTTACACTTGTTCTAATCACTCTTCCACAAGAAGAAACTCTTCCAATAAATTCTTAAGGAGTCCAAGACATGACCGTGATAATGAATGATTTAGTTGTGTGTTTGCACTAAGTACCATCTCTATTCTTGCTCTTAAACGCTTGTCCAAAATATCATAATGATGAGTGGGATATGGATATGATGTCTTAGTTTTTCATTGCTTTCAGCCTTTACATTTGCATTTGCACTCAATTACACAGTCAGAATTGTTCTAACTCTTCCAAAAGAAGGAACTCTTCCAAAATATCAACAATGATGGACAAACAAACTGTATAATTTCATAGAATAATGCATGATAGTATAGTTAGGATACTCCGGAGTTTCATTGCACTTAATTCATGTTCAGTTATTTTATTTTGGGTTTGATAATGACTTGTAGTTTAACACTGTTTTAGGCTAGTGACATCTTAGGTTTGGTTGTAGTTCAACTCATTGCATTTGCACTCCACATTCAATTGTTATTCACTGCACATTAGATTACTTCAGTTGTTAGGATTAACAAAACAACGTTCATTATTCACAAACCTCTTCTTGTTCTAAAATCCATAATTGATCTATAACCATATGAACAGAAGACAACATCATTTTAAGGCCTGAAGTACCTCTGCAATTTCCTCATCATTTCATAAACAGAGCTCTCCCTCAAAAGACTACTTTGAAAAAAAAATCAATAACTCTTGAGTAAAGGTTTTGTGACATTCAATTAAATTGCAGAATAGAGTTAGGAATTAGCTTCAAAATAGAAAATCTTATGATGATATCAATGTTTTACTCCAAACATACTTCAACAAATCTCTAATCAAGGACAAGATGTTGCATCATTATAAGTTAGTTGTTTAAACTGATTAGTTAGGAAGATTTGCATGCTTAGTTGACCATGTTTCAAGCTCTCTCTCAAATGCCTTTGATGAAAGAATTTGACAAGTTTAGTTTGTGTTTTGAATCATTTGCTTAAAAGTCATTATCAAGCTTTGTTTATGATTGGTCATAGTTTAGATTTGATTCTGTTTTTAAGTATTCCAATTGCATTTGTCATTTGTCATCCATCAATTAGGATCCACTCTATTTTTAATCATCAGCTCATTTCCATCAGCTTTCTAGGCATTTTCCTTGTGAACATAAAACCACCAAAAGACCAAAAACATCATAAATCATCACAAAAGACCAAAAATATCACAAAACACTACACACAACGCATTAGGAAACAAGTACCTAGGTACATATAGTACACTTCACTTCAGCAGTTTACAAATCCTGGTTGACAATTAAATGAGCTCAGTTTAGGAGACTAGATTGAGACCAAACATAAACCATAAGATTTAATCTCTTGGAAATTTTTGCAGGGTTTCCCATGTAGAAATTTTTGAAGAATCAAAGAAGCTGAAGCATAAATTTTTTGAGCAAGGGTTTCAATGTATTTAGGGCTCCTACCCCTAGTTTTTCTCCTCCAAACCCCAACGTCATCCCTCTGGACTCCTACGTCACCCTTTTTCAGCCCTCCTAAGGCTAGTCGTGACCTTTAGGGGTTGCAACACCCCTTCTTCTCCCTATCCGCGGGCCTAGAAGGCTTTGTTTCCTCCTCTTCTTCCCTCCGTCCTCCTCGGCCTCCCCTCTCTCAGCCTCCTTCCCTCTCAGACCTCCTTCCCTCGACCTTCCTCCGTCCTCCCTCAACCCCCTGCCTCGGCCTTCCTCCCTCCTCCGTCCTCCCTCAGCCCCCTCCCTCAGCCCTCTTCTCCTTTCTCCCTAGGCCGCAGCCCTCTAAGGGCTTGTAGCTCCCTTTCCTTGGCCTTTAGGCCATAAGCCATAGGCCTTAGGCCTTTTTTTAGGCCTCCAAAGCCTCTTTTTCCCAAACGATAGCCTCATTAGGCATACCGTTGGCCCTTTGAGGCCATATTCTCCATCCTTGGGCCCTGATATATCATCCTAGACCTTTTATCCATGCGAATTCGGCTCCTATAGCCTTGATCTCCATTTCTTGGCCTCTTTTGCTCCAAAATTGACCTGAAACCCTAATCTGATGTTTTAAGGCTAAATACTTGGCGATTTTGCAGTTTAAGGTCTCAAAATTCTTATTTTTCAAGTGACAATGTGATCCTAAAGTTAAAACGATTTTCAATGATGGGATCTTCAAGGCCTTAGGCTTAGGTTTTGACCTCTAAACCCTTGTTTTCTGTAGTTTTGTTACAACAAGCAAATTACTAACAATTAGGCCCTAAAATCACGAACTAAATGGTCAAAGTCATTTAAAATTGCAAAATCTTCATTTTCACAAATTTTCGACTCTTGGGTAATTGAGTTTTGGCCTCGATATAACATTAAAGCTTGTTGGATTTTTTTCTGCATAAATAAAATCTTCTGCAGATCTGAAATTTCTGAATCAAAATCTTAATAAGAGCCAAACACTGAAATTTTCAATTTCTGGAATTTTTTTCTATTTTTTGAAATATTGGGCATCATTTTTGTTGGACACGTAATCCTCTAAGGGTTGGTGTGGAATGTAAACAGCCAAAGGCAGTCCAAGAGACCACTTGGTATGTGAAGAATAAGGGTCACAAGGATGTGTATAAATGTGTATCATAGCTAATAGTAAATGCATTCAATGTTTTATCATATTTTGGTTGTCTTCTCCATGTGTGTGTCTGACATGGTATCAGAGTTAGACGAATTCCTGCCCTGCTCAAGTTTAAGCTATTAGTTTTGGTGGTCTCAATCTAGGCACCTTCACCAAAATTGTGCCCTTTTTATGAATATATGCCAACTCTAACTGTCATAACTGCACTTGAGCGATTTTACCTGCAGACCTAACATTGTCCTTCTCTTTATCCGATGATGGAGACCAACTTCTCTTCCTGAAGATTCTCTCTGCTAGAAAAACCCAATCAGATTTCTATCTCACACTGTCAAGTCTACAACCTGACAAGGCAACGCGCAGTGGTATCGGTTACAGTGGTGGAAGATAGATCATGCACAAATCTCTTTTCCAGCAGAGAATTAATAAGTATCAGAGATATTCCTGTAAATGGACGCACATGAATCTAAAAACGACAATATAAATTCGTTGTTATGATACGCACAAGGCTGGGGTGGAGTTTTTCTTCAAAGAATTAGTTTGTTCTTAGTTCTCTCATCCACCGTAATCTCTAGTAACCGTGGGGATCGATGGTGGAGCTTTCTAGGACAAGGATTTGATGATTTTTGAAAATCCTGAGCCGGGCTTTGTGAATTTTGCATTTATAGTGGTGTAGAAGTAGGAGTCGTGACAGATATGAATATCATAGATACCATGAAAGAAAGTGATATTATCACTATTCGAAGCCGAAGACAAATGTTAGATGTTAATTCCCTTTGATTTCTTTCTCGTTTCTCCATTAATATTTTACCATGATTAGCATTGCAACATCGTCATATTAATACTATTCTTACAATGAATCTTTTATTGCTAACTTGTATTATTAGTGTGTAAAATAATGGAAAGGCGTGTAGTTATCTCATTCTACTGTGGCGGGTCAAATCAAGTCAGCAACCATGTTCACAAGCGCACACAATGCAAGCCAAATTAAAAGTGTAAGAGTTGGGAAGTTGTTTCATGAGCTACTAAGAGATATATCAGTAGTGTATCTACCAGAGCTGTGGTCAACAAAGAGAACCAGGCTTGAAATGCCATCTCAATTTTTGCAGAGACATACCATCAACTTTCGTGTAAGTGTGTGGGATCGAAAGTCATCTGCCCTGACTACGCTCCTCCTCCAGACCCCTCGACCTGTACAGTCGACCTTCGCTGCCTCCGTTATAATGCTCCTCTCTCCACTCACTGACTCTATATCATCGACTCCATTGTGTGCACGCTAACTCCGTCGGTCCTCCATACACGCTGCCTCAGTTAACATACCACAAGTCGACACCCCTCCTAGCAGCACCTATCCATTGCACAACAGTCACAGACTGTGATCTAGTCACCGAACAGTGGGAAATGGTATACACGGCTCCTCCATATGTTGGCCTCTCGGCCCTCCAACAAGGTCTGCTACAAAAATTACCATGTGCATACTCATTCTATGTGTTGAATCACTGTGTGTGCATTGGAATTTGCGCTTCCGAACACTTGGAAGATTATGTAAATATTTACATGAGGAGAAGCTCTGCATTTGGATACATATTTGTGATAATTTGTTGCGAGGTGATAATTTAAGATAATTTGTTGCATTAACTTGGTGCATTGAACAACCTTGAATTCTCTCCATAGGATGATGAAATCAAAGTTAAGCCTTAGTCTGAGCCTGAACACAAATTACTGGTTTGCTTGAACAAGATCACACGACAAAGGTTTCTGTTGGGCATATTGTTTTTCTTGGCATAAATATGTTTGATTTATTTATGGAAAATGTATTGGAGGCACTGATTCTACAACAGATTTAAACAAAAAGTATAATTTTGTAGACATTTACACCAAAATTTCACAATTATTCTATGTGTTTTCGTGCGAAATCGACATTGTGAAAGGGAATTAGATTGACAGTATATCGTGCATGGAACTGTGCTTTCAATGGTGCACAACTCTTGCAAGTCGTGATTTGTGATGGTGATGTTAATCCTCAAATCAAATGAGTAATTTTGTATGCTGGTCATGCGTGAATTGTTGTGTATATGTAGTGGATTGTGATTGAATCACATTCATTGTCACTTGCTGGTTGGATAATTAAGTCTGTGTGTTGAAGTCGTGGTATGTACACTGAATAGAGCTAATGCACACTGGTTGTTTGGTGCACATCTACAGAGAATATTGCAGTCACATTGAAATTGTGAGTGAGTGTCCGCTTCTTCCTCTTTTGTTCATAGTTGTGATCAAAAAATGGCTAAAGTTTATGAAGTATTAGAGTTTTTGAAAACTATAATATAGTCTACAACTAATGACATAGTGAAAATCAACAAATCATCTCTTGCCGACATTGGAATTTGTCTACAAAATGCATAAGAGAAGATTGATTTTTTACAGCTTGAATCTCGACTTCAGCAAGAAAAATTACAACAATGGGGTCATCATTCTAAACCTGTTTATGTTCAGAACATTGAAACAGACTCCCATCAACAACAAGAATATACAATTGAAGTTAATTCAGATCCAGTGCCCAATGAATCAACAAAGTTACATGCAAATGCAGAAGTTTAGTTTGCACTTCCCAAGCCCATCATTAAACCTTGGGAAGAGCTTGTCCATAACAAGCACAAAACTGGTCTTGGATATGACAAGGATGTGTCCTTTCATATTCCAGACTATTCCAAGCCCATTCAATTTCAAAGTGTTGGGTTTCTTTATGAAAGTTCACCTTCAGATGTTCCAAATTCTGCTCATCTTCCACAACAAGAACAACATATTGTTATATGCCAACATTGTGACTGAGTTGGCCATATGAAAGATCATTGTTTTGATCTTCATCCATGTGAGCATTGTCATAAAACCACTCATTCTTCAAAAACAAGCCTCATGCAAGAACAAAGATTTGTCATGGATGGATCGCTTCTTGGCAATGGGCATCAACAACCAAGAAGAGGTTTCAGCCATATGTCATAATTTCTTCTAGAGTATTAAAAAGTCTTACAGTTGAGTTTTCTCCATCATCTCACATTGTATCTGATAGGGGGAAGTGATGGTCATATACAAGCTTCAAAGCCACATCAAGCTAGCCTGAGCCACAATTTTCCATACCATATTCAGAGTTGTAGCCAGAGACAAAGATGCCCCTAAACATGCCTTTTGTTGGTGGTCAACCTTAAACCATCTATGCGAGGTTGAGCTTCTCCCTATTCAAAGAATTGGGGACATTTCCTCTAGAAGAAGACTTCAGCCTCTTGCCAGTTTTGGAAGAGTTCCAAGAATTGCATTAAGCATTCCAGAGTTGGTGTTCATCCTTAAACCACCACAGGTTGAGACTTCCCTTTTCAGGTTGAGGTTCTCCCTTTTATGCACATTGCAAACCTCCCTTTTCCAGGTTGAAGGTCTCCCTCTTCGAAGCATTAGGAGCACTTCCTCTAGCAGAAGACTTCAACTTCGTGTCAAATTTGGAAGAGTTCTGGAAACTGCACTAAGCGTTCTAGTGTTGGTATTCATCCTTATACCAACATTTCAGAGAGTTCATTCATTCTAGTGTTGCCATGTATTTTTGCACATTTGTATTACAACTCTCTTCTTGGACTCATACATACCCCTTCTGATTAAGGAGGGGAATGTTGGACACCTAATCCTCTAAGGGTTGGTGTGGAATGTAAACAGTCAAAGGGAGTCCAAGAGACCACTTGGTATGTGAAGACCAAGGGTCACAAGGATGTGTATAAATGTGTATCATAACTAATAGTAACTGCATTCAATGTTTTATCCTATTTTGGTTGTCTTCTCCATGTGTGTATCTAACAATATTAAGCTTGATTAGTTTGCTGATTGTGGTGTACTCACTGTTGTAATAAAAATATCAGTTCTGAACATTTGCTGGAACACACTTTCTAAAAACCCTAAAATTGAAAATTTCAAGTTCTAGTACATTTTTACTATTTTGGGGCGTATTGGCCATCTATTTTTAGCATCTTTAGCTTGTTGATTTGTCCTTTTTACTGTTGCAAATCAAGAAATCAGATCTGAAATTTTACTGAATACATCATCTTGAAGTGATCTAAACAAGTTGAATTACATTTGTTGGTCATTAGAATTTTTGTGTTTTGTGTTGGGCAAGTTTCATCATTTGAAGTGGTTTATGCATTGCTGCCATAACATTGATGAACTCTGAAATTTTCTGAAGTATTGTTGCTGATATAAATTGTCATAAATATGTGATCAGCATCTTGATTGATTATCTTAAGCATTTGGTATCGTGGGTTCATTAACTACTTGGTATCTTGTGGAATATTGTTGAAGTTTACACTTGTATCTTGTTTAAGATCATATCTCAACATTGTTAAGTACTCTTGTCTTAAGACAAAGTCCCAATAAGTACTTAGGTAACTTAAGAAAATCTTAACTCAAGATAAGTCTCACTCATAATCACTTGCATTAGCATACTAGATCTAGATTGCACTAACAATTTACTTCCTACCATAAGCTAGGTTGATAGAGATATAGGGCAAGCCTTTTCCAGTCTATCTTGAGAGATTCAACTTCTCCTAGTGGTTAACATAGTGACCTTGTAGTCGTTAGAGCCACAGTCTCTGCAGCACCGAAGGAATTGGGTGGGTGAAACACATGGGGAGGTATCGTTAATCAGACTGTTTCCTACTTCCCATTGGCTTCCATTTCACAACTTACTTTGAGGATTGTTTCTCAAAATAGTTAGGGGAAAGGTTACACTTAAACTAGACATCTAACTAAATTTTACCAAGATCACTTCACTACACCTAGGTCTTAAGTTTTGCATATCATATAGGTTAGTCACTCATCTCAAGCAGCGGGTGTCCATCCGGTCATTTGGTTTTAATTTACTAAAAGCGAGGAGTTGTGACTCCATTAAGGAACTAGTCTCATAATAAAGAAGCTAATCTAATCAATAACCTTTCTTAAATTCAACCAAGTGTCTAGGCCACTCATCCGAATCTCCCGAGCAAGTTGGTTTCCAACTTGTTTCCTTCCATCTCATTCCATAGGGACTACCCCCCATAGCCTGTTGTTGGGAGAAAGCTAGAACGGAGTGGGCGGAGATCAGAGTGACAGCCCCCATCTTGAGCATTGTCGCAGTGCCTGTACAATCTGGGCGACAACATTTTTTGGCACTATTGTCGGGGACCAATTTATTGGACCTTGGTGTTGACGACATCCTCATTAAATTTCATAAATCTTCTAATCCATTTTCATCTTCTTAATCCATCAAGCATCACATTTGCTAACACTTTGATATCTCACTAATCTTCTAATCACCTTATTCACTTTTCTAGTTGCACCTTTGCTCCTGGACATTTAGGTTGGTTTCCTGTTTGGGTGGTGACTCCACTTATTCATCCATTTACAAAAGCTTACATTCTATTAAGTATTTATTCTGTCAAACATGAAGCCCTCCTTGATATCAATCTACTTCTCCTTGACTAACTTTTCGATTTTGCCTTTTGGATTGTACAGCTAGATTCATGTTCAAGTGGCGACTCCATTTCTTTCATTTCTTACAAGAGTTTCTGATAGAGGCTCGCTTGTTAGGCCCCTATATTACTAGTATAGTCCCTTATTGTTGTTAGTGTAACCCCCTTATTGTTATTATTTTACCCTTGTAACCCCCATTTTGTTATTATTGTGCCCTTAAATTATTATTGTTAGGTCGGCTAGGATTACATTGTGGCCCACTAGGATTACATTATGGCCCCATGGACTCCTATATAGAAAGGAGGTTTTGTAAATTGTATCATCCAAGAATTGTTCATTCATGTAATGTATTGAGGTTTTTCCGAAGTGGCTTATTTCTAAGGCGTTGATATCTCTTTTCTTCTATTTTTGGAGCTGGTTACACAACATTTGGTATCGAGCTTTAGATTCTAAGGGTTTTCACTGGCCTAAATAGGTCACACTGGCATTTTCAATTATAACTTTTTTATACGGTTTTCGTTGAAATTTAGGTGCAAAGCCAAATCCTCGAGGGAACACGCCAAAAAATTTCAGAGTTGGGTTCACAATATTTTCTCGGAGATATGATCTCAGGAAGTTAGGTCTTTTTTCAGTTCTAAACAGTCATCGCAGTATTTGGCGCTTATAAATTTTTTTCTTTACTTAAGGTTCAATCTGAAATTTTTGTGCAGCGTCGTAAATCCTGAGGAAACTCGTCAAAAAATTTCAGATCTTGATTCGCAATATTTTTGGAGATATGATCTGTGGAAGGTGGTGCTTTTTCAAGCTCCTGAATTTCATCTCAAAGAGGTGATCGTGGGAAAAGTTCAATAACTCTCTCTCTGAGCATCGGATTGGAGTGCCGTAAAAAGTGGTCGCAAGTACACGGATTGTAGTTTCTTGGCTATCAATTTCAGAGGCGAAGGACGAAACAGTGACACGTGGCAAGTCGTACAAGTTCGCTATACTGAACCAGTCCATAATTAGGTCATTGTGGGAGATTGGACATAACTTTGTCTTGGAGAATCCAAATCAAGTCAGACCTGTGGCATTCAAAAGAGAATTTAGAGGGCGACTTCAGTGCTGAATTTTAGATATTGAAGAGCTGCAATCACAGAGATAATCCAATTTCAATATCGAGCTCCTCAAAAGCAAGAGGTGTGTATTTTTTTCCAAATTGTGATATCTTGTTTGAAGAATCAATTTGAATTGATTCCAAGGGCATATTAGAATATATATCTGTATTCGGTTCTAAAAGATGTTCTGTAAAAATAATTCAACACCCATTAAGCCTTCCGAAGGCTCTACTATGACTCATGAAGATGAAGAATTGCAACATGATCTATCAAAATTACAAGAGCAAGTGCAACAAATTTCACTCTCGCAAAGAGCAACAAAAAATGAAATGGAAGTTTTGAAGAAAGGCGTGGAAGCGAAGATGGACAGTTTGAAGAAAGGCGTGGAAGCTAAGATGGATGGCATGGAAGCTAAGATGGATGACATGAAAGACAACATGGAAAACATGAAGAATGATCTAAAAGCATACATAGAAGGTTTGACAAAGTTGATACAAGAAATGTTTCCTAATGGTGAAAAAATAGTAGAAGAACCTCATGATGAGAACAAAATCAATGTTAATCGTGATTTCATAAACTCTAATGTTGGCGGGAAGAACCACCATATTCCAAAAATGGATATGAGGAAGTTTGATGGAAAGGATCCTGTAACATGGATACTACAGATTGAGCAATATTTTGATCTCCATAACGTGCAAAACACACAAAAGGTACGCATTGCAACTTTACATTTAGAACAAAATACATTTGTATGGTATCGATGGTTTTGCTCCCGTAAAAAAATTGTCACTTGGTCAATTTTTACGGAGGAAATGATAGCACATTATGAGGATACAAAGAGCAACACCTTCTTTAGCCAATTGATAAATCTCAAACAAAAGGGTTTAGTGGGGCAGCACATTGAGGACTTCCAAAAATTGAATATATGGGTAACTAATATTCCAGAGGAACACAGGATTGATCTCTTCTTAGGTACTCTAAAGGATAACATCCAACATGAAGTTCGTGTTTTGGAACCTGATTCATTGGAGAAGGCATTCAGGTTGGCAAGAAAAGTTGAATGTAAAATTATGGCGACAAGGAAGCTTACCACTCAATTCTATAAAGAAGGAAGTGTTGCTACGCCTAGATTTCCACAACCTACAAGGTTGACACCACAACAATTGGAAGAAAAGAGAGCAAAAGGGCTTTGCTACAGTTGTGATAGCAAATACACTAAAGGTCATAAGTGTGCTGAGAAGAAATTATTTTACATAGATTGTGAAGAGGAAGAAGAAATGAACAAGAAGAGGATATACACCAGGAACCAGCCCCAGAAGAGGAAGAAATGAATCCGAACATATCGTGTAATGCACTGGCAGGAATTACCACTCCTCAAACTCTCAAGATAAAAGGACAAATCAAGAAGAAAAAGGTAATAGTGTTGATTGATTCAGGTATCACCCATAATTTTATTCATTGTAAGGTAGCCAAGGAATTAAATTGTTTCCTATACCCAGCACCAGAATGTCAAGTGATGGTTGCAAATGGAGGAACTATAAATTGCTCGGGAAAATGCCATAATATCAAGCTAACCATGGGGGAATATGTATTGACTAGTCCAATGCTTTCCATTCCTATGGAAGGTGCTGATGTTGTACTAGGAGTACAATGGTTACAATCTTTGGGGACGGTAGCTTTTAATTTTCAAGAACTTTTCTTGAAATTTTTTTCAGAAGGAAAGGAAGTCGAATTACTGGGTATTGCGGGGAAGCCAGGAAGGATAATAAGCTCTAATGTCATGACAAAGCTTCTAAAGAAAGAACAACGAGGCGTAATTGCACAATTATGCTCACTAGAAGTTCCGACATCAAAATTATCTATTTCTGCAGATCTCCAACAAGTCTTGGACAATCATTCCAAGGTGTTTGAAACTCCCAAAGGACTCCCACCTATTCGTGATCATGATCATGCTATTCATTTGATTCCAGGAAGTGTTCCTCCAAACATCCAGCCTTATAGATATCCTTACTTCCAAAAGAGCGAAATTGAACGTATGATTGCAGAAATGTTAGAGGCGCGTATAATTCAACCTAGTCAAAGTTCTTTCTCTGCTCCTGTAGTATTGGTACACAAGAAGGATGGATCATGGCGAATGTGTCCGGATTATAGGGAGCTCAATAAGCTCACCATTAAAGACAAATTTCCCATTCCCGTGAGTGATGAATTATTGGATGAATTACATGGAGCAATTTATTTTACCAAGTTGGATCTTCGTTCAGGATATCATCAAATTAGAATGAAGACTGAAGATATTCCAAAAACAGCATTTCGAACTCATGAGGGTCATTATGCATTTTTGGTCATGCCTTTTGGCCTTACCAATGCACCTTCTACATTTCAAGGGTTGATGAATTCCATTTTCAAACCCTTCCTTAGAAAATTTGTGCTAGTATTTTTTGATGGTATACTAATCTACTGCAGGTCTTGGAAGGATCATGTTGAACATGTTGACAGGGTGCTCAAACTATTGCAGGAGAAACAATTATATGCAAAAACATCCAAATGTTTCTTTGGAGTACAAGAGGTGGAATATCTGGGTCATATTGTATTTCACGAGGGTGTTAAAGTAGACCCTAACAAAATTAAAGCCATTAAGGAATGGAAAGTCCCCACAACCATAAAGCAGTTGCGAGGATTTCTCGGGTTAACAGGGTATTATCGCAACTTTGTTAAGAATTATGGGAGAATAGCAGCACCTCTAACAACATTATTGAAGAAAGATGCATTTTCATGGACTCCTGAAGCAACTAAGGCCTTTGAACATCTTAAAGAGGCAATGTGCCTAGCACCTGTCTTAGCTACGCCAGACTTCACAAAAACCTTTATTGTGGAATGTGATGCCTCAGGAAATGGAATTGGTGTTGTTTTAATGCAAGAAGGAAGACCCATTTCTTTTGAAAGTCGCCCAATCAAAGGAAAGTATTTACAGAAACCTATTTATGAGAAGGAAATGTTAGCAATACTACATGCACTAAAGAAATGGCGAACTTACCTAATGGAAAGACACTTCAAGGTAAAAACTGATCATGATAGTCTTAAACACTTTTTGGAACAAAGACTATCATCAGAAGAGCAGCAAAAATGGGTCACAAAGATGTTGGGTTATGACTTTGAAATAATCTACAAAAAAGGAAAGCTTAATGTTGTTGCAGATGCACTCTCATGAAAGAATGAAGAGGTGGAAGCATTGCTTTGTGCCATTTCTATTATCCAACCAGATTGGATAACCGAAGCAAGAGATGAATGGAAGAAGGACAAAGATGTATGGACAATCATTCAAAAGTTGCAGCAAGATCCTAGTACATCTGATACATTTAGTTGGAAAAATGATTCCTTATGGTACAAAGATCGCTTATATCTTTGTAAGAATTCCCAACTAAAACAAAAGATTCTTCTGGAATTGCACACTTCTCCTTTAGGAGGACACTCACGATTTTTAAAAACTTACCATAGGGTGAAGAAAGAATTTTTTGGGATGGACTTAAATCTGATATTCAAAAGTTTGTGGCGGAATGTTTGGTTTGCCAGCAAAATAAAGTTGAGACAATTAAGACCTCGGGTCTTCTACAACCTTTATCCATTCCAAGTCAACATTGGGAGGAGATTTCAATGGATTTTATCACAGGTTTACCTAAGTCCGAAGGAAAGAGTGTCATCATGGTGGTAGTTGATAGACTTACCAAGTATGCACACTTTGTGCATTATCTCATCCATTTAAAGCAAGTACAGTTGCTACTACATTTATGGACAGAATTCAAAAGCTACATGGAAGCCCAAGGGTTATTGTGAGCGACGAAGATCCCATTTTTACTGGAAATTTTTGGACGGAGTTATTTTCTTGTTTGGGTACTCAATTAGCTCATAGCTCATCTTATCATCCTCAATCTGATGGTCAAACTGAGATAGTAAATAAATGTTTGGAAGGATATCTTCGTTGTTTTGTATCCGATAAACAAACACAATGGGTCAAGTGGTTACCTCTCGCTGAGTGGTGGTATAACACTTCCTTCCATACTGCAGCAAAAATGACCCCATTTATGGCACTTTATGGATATCATCCACCATCGATCACATCATCTTTAAGGGAAAATTCGAAGGTTCAAGCAGTGGAAGATCACATCGAGCATCAGCAAGAAGTTCTCCAACTCTTAAAGGATAACCCGAATTTGGCACAAAATCGAATGAAACAACAGGCAGATCAACATCGCAGCGAGAGAAGTTTTGATGTAGGAGATTGGGTATTTTTGCGGCTACAACCATACAAACAAATGTCCCTCAAGCAAGCTAAGAAGGATAATAAATTATCGCCAAAGTACTATGGTCCTTACAAGGTGTTGCAAAAGATTGGTACTATGGCATACAAATTGGAGCTTCCTGCTTCTTCGCGAGTACATCCACTTTTCCATGTTTCATGCTTAAAGAAGGTTATAGGTGAAAATCTTCCAGTTCAAACAATATTTCCAGAACTTGATGAGGAAGGAAAAATCATATTGGAACCTGAAGCTGTCACGGAAACAAGAACTCGACAACTACGGAATCGATCAATTTCAGAGTATCTCATCAAGTGGAAGAACTTACCCACTGAAGATTCTACATGGGAGGATGAGAATTTTATACAGAAGCACCCAGAGCTACTCAAGCGTTGAGGACAACACTTTTTGGAAGGAGAGGGGCATGTTAGGTCCCTATATTACTAGTATAGTCCCTTATTGTTGTTAGTGTAACCCCCTTATTGTTATTATTGTACCCTTGTAACCCCCATCTTGTTATTATTGTGCCCTTAAATTATTATTGTTAGGTCGGCTAGGATTACATTGTGGCCCACTAGGATTACATTATGGCCCCATGGACTCCTATATATAGAAGGGAGGTTTTGTGAATTGTATCATCCAAGAATTGTTCATTTATGTAATGTATTGGAGGTTGCCCCCTCGAAGTGGCTTATTTCTAAGGCGTTGATATCTCTTTTATTCTATTTTTGGAGCTGGTTACACAACATCACTTCTTGTGGATCTCTTGTTTTTCTTAAACAAGGGTCTCTCTCTCTAACATCCATTAGCTCTCTTTCCCCTAAAGCAGGTCATCATGGATGATTGTTTTGCCCCTTGTCGTTTTACCGACATTCTCCGTGATCTTCCAAGAGAAGCCATTAATAATTTTCCTTCTTTCATGGGTAATGATGTTATCATTGCTTAATATCATCTTGAAAGGTTCACTCATCGTATGTTGAAGTTCGGTGGTCGGGCATATAACAAGCACGAAGACGTCAAGATACGACTTTTTGCCCTTTCTTTGGAGGATGATGCTCAGAATTGGTTTTTTGGTTTACCTGGCCATTCTATTAATTCCTTACAAGCTTTCATCAGTACCTTTAAGGATAAATATGGGAATCAAAGGATTCATCTTACAATATAAAGGAATATGAACCTGTAAAGAACTTAACTAACATCCAAAGTGTTCATAAAGATGCTACTTGTCAGTTTGTGCCATATTGTAAACCTTACGGGAAATTTCATAATGAATCCACTTGTGTCATTGCAAGACGAATCCTCGACAGTGGAAAGGTAGGAACAAGTTTCCAAATTGGTGTCGACCATGAAAGGGAAAATGACAAGTGTCTTATCGATAAATTAAGTAAAATGGTTAAAGACAAGCAATTCAGTCAAGCACAATTGATAAAAAGCATGGAACTTAATCAAGAGAAATTGATAGCAGATCACGCCAAAGAAACAAATTCTATGGGGAACAGGTTACAGGAAATGGAAGTTACTCAATATAATCAAAAGATCAATTTTCAGAACATGATAGATACCATAGAAGAAAAGCATGTTGAGGAACTAAGAATCATGGAGACTAATCATTCCAATCAGATGATCACCATGCAAAGTTATTTGATCACCATGGAATCAAACCATAAAGAAGAAATGAGTTCTATTAAAGCAGATGATGTAAAGTAATAAAATATATGGAAGCTAGTCTTCATAATAATTTGTTAGCCATGGAGGAAAATCATGCCAATGAAATTAATGCTATGAAAGATGAACATTCTAAGAAAATGGACACCATGAGAATCGAAAAGATCACTCTTTAGAATAAGCTACAAATAATGGAAAAGATACAGATACGGGAACTTCAACATAGATCATAGGATGAAAAACCTTCGACATATCACCAACCTCCCAGTTCGCCAGAGCAGTTCTCGTCTCATTGTAAGAAGGTTACTTGCCCCATTCAATACAAGTTAGCTGGAAGGGCCAAGGTTGGAAAATAAATTGAGGAAGATCAGATTTATGTATCACCTTTGAAAGAGTATATTCAGAATAAGATTGGTCATAATTCAGATTTTTCAGATCCTTCATCCAGGCATTCTCGGAAGCAGGACAAGAAATCTACAGTGGACTCATTATTGACATCACATCTCACCAGGAAGAAAAATAAAAGGCATAAAAGAAGACGGAAGAACTTTGACACTTCTGATGGCAGAGAGCGGCTCGATATTTAGATGAGTCAAAGTCCTAGCATTTTCAGAATTTAGAAAGGGACATCCGAGAAGCAGCCCACGGACTTGCCTAAAATTCGGTAGATGCTCAGTATGCATTATGTTGAAGACATCTAATGTCATAGGGCATCGTTTTGTATAGTATCTATGACCCTATCCCCTTTTATTTCATGTCATTAGGTAGTTTTATTTCATGCATTTATATTATGTCTTTATATTTCAGTTTATTCGAGTAGATTTTTCTATCACATCAATATTTCTATATATGCATATGATTTCGATGTTGAATGGATATCTATTTGATGGAATTTTGTTTTCTTGGATGCGGGATTCTGTGATTCTCACGTTACTTCATGGAAGAAACATGTCCCCATGTGGAGCCAGATGTTGCACTCAAATTGTCAAGGTTCCAAGGAAGCGGAAGTACCAATATTTTTTTTAATAGATCGGATCACACACCAGCAGTACATGTGTCATGGTCTCCCATTCTGCAAGTTATATGATGTAAATGATCCTAGTATGACCCTGATTCTATGTAACAACCTAGGTAAGTCTATGATTTTGGTAACAAATTTCATCGTAGGAGGTTTTTTAACCTTGTTGATTACTTGTGTTTATAAACACGACTAATCAAAAGAGTTTTTTCTCCTCCAGCTTAAACCCCCAAAGCTAGAGTGAAATTTATTACCAATGTCTTAGATGAGTCCTAGTGTTTTAATCGAGTCTAATGTAAAAGTGGTTTGGGAATAATTTAAACTAGTTGGCTTAATTATTTTATTACATATCACTTGGTCTACTAGATCATAATGTGTTGTAGATGGGTTATGTGTCTTGAGGGTCTAAGTCTAATGTGTATTCCATCTTTGAGTCAAAAATGTAAAATCTTATGTAAATGAGGGTTGGAAAAATAATTAAATCCCCTCATGTGTAAACTAATTAATTTTTCTAACAAAATAAAATAAAATCCTAAGCCAAAAAATTAATTAGTTAGAGTCAAGTCAATTTGTCTTAGGAAAATTAATTCTCCAAGTGGAAAAATCATGGGTCTTAAAAAAATCAATTTTTAAAGGTCCTCCACCAAAGGAATATTGTATATTTCAATAAAAATTGGACCCTTGGGCCTTGGTGGTTAAATCAAAGTCAATTTTTTTAGGAAATTAACACAAAATAACTAATTTTGAGCTAATTAATGTAGATTTAAATGATAAATTCGAAATTTCCTCAAAAATAAAAAAATGGAAGGCCAAGATTAAAAGATCTTGAAGTGTTTATCAACGAACAAGATTATTTTGACAAGCATCAAAGAAACTAGCCATTATTTTTCCACTTGGAGGATTTATCTATAATTTAGAGAGTATTTTAAGTCTCTAGACATCGAAATCTTGATCTCTGGCTAGAATTGCAACTGAAGCACTTTGTAAAGTATTGTCCCACTGTGAACTATTTTTTCTACCATAATAAAAGACTTTGGGGTGCAACTCGAGGTGTTTTTGTTCGTTTATTTGTGGTATGTATAGACTACAGGCTTCCTATGTGGTGCTTTATGATTATTATTTTGAGATAATACATAGCGTTTGCAAGTACTCAATCCTTGGTCTCCAAGTTCACAAACTATGGGCAAGGATTACCTTGCTTGGATTCCTAGTTTTTATATGGTGGATTAAATCTTCAATAGGGATATAGTGAGCAATAATTTTTCTAAAGCGTTTTCGCCATTCTTTCAAGGAAAAATATCATAAAAGTTATTTTTTCAAAATCTATTTGAAAACCCATGTATATTTTGTAATTTTAAATTTGTAAATTATTTTCCTAACTTGGGTTGGGGTTTTAGATTTACTTTGTAAATATTGGGGTTTGGGTGTTTCTATTTTCACTTTTGTAGGTTGGATCAAAAAGTCAAGTGGGATAAGAGCTAGATCTAGGCCTTTGAGGGTAAGATATAGTCTCTTTCAAATTTTGCAGGGTTTCCCACAGAGAAATTTTCGGAAAATCAAAGGAGCTGAAGCATACATTTTTTGAGCAAGGATTGGAAGGTTTTTAGGGCTCCTATCCCTCATTTTTCTCCTCCAAACCCCAGGGTCATCCCTCTAGCCTCTTGCATCACCGTTTTTCAGCCTTCCTAAGGCTGGCCATGACCTTTAGGGGTTTCGGCACCCCTTCTTCTCCCTAGCCGTAGGCCTAAAAGGCTTTGCGACCTCCTCTTCTTCCCTCCATCCTCCTCGACCTCCCCTCTCTTGACCTCCTTCCCCCTTGACCCTTCTCCCTCGGCCTTCCTCCCTCCTTCATCCTCCCTCAACCCTCTTCTCCTCTCTCCCTAGGCCACAACCCTTTAAGGGCTTACGGCTCTCTTTCCTTGGCCTTTAGGCCTTAGGCCTTGTTTTAGGCCTCCAAACCCTCTTTTTCCAAAACACTAGCCTCATTAGGCATGGTGTTGGCCCTTTGAGGCCATATTCTTCATCCTTAGGCCCTGATCTATCATCCTAGCCCTTTTATCCCCACGAATTCGCCCCCCATGGCCTTGATCTCCATTTCTTGGCCTCTTTTGCCCCAAAATTGACCTGAAACCCTAATCTGATGTTTTAAGGCTAAATATTTGGTGATTTTGCAGGCTTAAGGTCTCAAAATTCTTATTTTTCAAGCGGCAACGTGATATCAAAGTTTCAATGATTTCCAGCAGAGAGATCTTCAAGGCCTTGGGCCTAGGGTTTGACCTTTAAACCCTTATTTTCTGCAGTTTTAATACAACAAGCAAATTACTAACAATCAGGCTCTAAAATCACAAACTAAATGGTCAAAGTCATTTAAAATTCCAAAATCTTCATTTTCACAAATTTTGGCCTCTTGGGTATTTGAGTTTTGACTTAGATATAGCATTAAAGCTTGCTGGATTTTTTTCTGCATAACTGAAATTTTCTGTAGATCTGAAATTCTGAATCAAAATCTTAATAAGGGCCAAAAACTGAAATTTTCAATTTCTGGAAATGTTTTCTATTTTTGGAAATATTGGACATCATTAAGCTTGATTAGTTTTTTGATCTGTGGTTAACTCACTGCTATAATAAAAATATCAGTTCTGAAAATTTGCTAAAATACACTTTCTAAAAGCCCTAAAATTGAAAATTTCAAGTTCTAGTGCATTTTTACTATTTTTGGGCATATTAGCCATCTATTTTTGGCATCTTTAGCTTGTTGATCTGTCCTTGTTTACTGTTGCAAATCAAGAAATAAGATCTGAAATTTCACTGAATAAATCATCTTGAAGTGATTTAAACAAACTGAATTACATTTGTTTGTCATTAAAATTTATGTATTTTATGTGTTGGGAAAGTTTCATCATTTGAAGTGGTTTATGCGTTGCTGCCACAACATTGATAAGCTCTCAAATTTTCTGAAGTATTATTGTTGGTATAAATTGTCATAAATCTTTGATTAGCATCTTGATTGATTATATTAAGCATTTGGTATCTTGGGTTTATCAAGTACTTGGTATCTTGTGGAATATTGTTGAAGTTTACACTTGTATCTTGTTTAAGATTGTATCTCAACATTGTTAAGTACTCTTGCCTTAAGACAAAGTCTCAATAAATACTTAAGTAACTTAAGAAAATCTTAACTCAAGATAAGTCTCACTCATAATCTCTTGCATTAGCATACTAGATCTAGATTGCACTAATAATTTACCTACTAGCATAAGCTAGGTTGATAGAGATATAGGGCAACCCTTTTCCAGTCTAGATTGAGAGATTCAACTTCTCCTAGTGGTTAACACAATGACCTTGCAGTCATCAGAGCCACAATCTCTGCAGCGCCGGAAACACTGTGTGGGTGGAACACAAGGGGAGGTATCGTTAATCAGGTCGTTGTCTGCTTCCCATTGGCTTCCATTTCACAACTTACTTTGAGGAGTGTTTCTCAAAATAGTTAGGGGAAAAGTTACACTTAGACTAGACATCTAACTAAAATTTACCAAGATCACTGCACTACACCTAGGTCTTAAGTCTTGCAAATCATATAGGTTAGTCAATCATCTCAAGTAGCAGGTGTCCATCCGGTCATTTGGTTTTAATTTATTAAAAGCGAGGAGTCGTGACTCCATTAAGGCACTGGTCTCATAATGAAGAATCTAATCTAATCAATAACCTTGCTTAAATTCAACAAAGTGGCTAGGCCACTCATCCGTGTCTCCTGAGCAAGTTGGTTTCCAACTTGTTTTCTTCCATCTCATTTCGTAGGGACTACCCCCCATAGATTGTTGTTGGGATACAGCTAGAACGGAGTAGGCGAGGATCAGAGCGACAACCCCGTCCTGAGCATTCTCACGGTGCCTATACAATCCGGGTGACAACAGGTGGCAACTCCACTTATTCATCTATTCACAAGAGCTTACTCTAGAAGGAATCCTAGTAGCTTGGTTAATCCCGCTCTCGACCCTAAAAAGGTTCTAAAAGCTCAGTTAAACAAATTACATTCTAGAGAGCATTTAATATTTCTCGAAAAGGAAGCCCTCCCTGATCTCTACTTTCTTTTTCTTAATCTCATGAATCAAGACTCCATGGTTGATTATTTCGGGCCTTGCAACTTCATCAATTTCCAAGGATATCCTCACAATCTTCCGAATGAGTCTACCATGAGAAAGCTCCCGACCTTACAGGGGAACAATGCCGAAGCTCACATAAAGAAGTTCAACACCTTTGTGCAAAGATTGGCTCACTCTGTTGCATAAAATCATGGGGATGTCAGGATGAAACTGTTTGTTCTTTCACGAGAAGATGATGCACTTGACTGGTTTCATGACAAAGCGGATAATGCCTTTAACTCTTTAAGAGCCCTCACTGATGCATTTAAAGATAAATTTGGGGATAAAAGAGAAGGAAAATACTTAGTCAAAGATATTAATACTATTAAGAAAAGGGAGAATGAAACAATTTAGGAATGCAATCAAAGATTTAATGGTCTTCTAAAGGATATGACTCAAGACTACAGACCTCCTGATAAGACAGTGTTAGAATAGTATCTTGAAGCTTTCAATGGTGATACTCAATATGAGATTAGACTACCAAGCTTGCTACTTTATTCGTTTCCCAAAGTACAACTGAAGAATTGGAAAAGGATAAAAAAGCTTCAGGTAAATCAGTAATCCCAGGGTTTGAAAGAGGTCCGCTCAAATCTAAAGGGAAAGAAATTAAGGAAGAAGAGCATGACTCAGTGAAAGAACTCACTCGAATAATTAAGGAAATGAAAATTGAGCATGCTAGGACAACAAGTGATATGCAAAACAAGTTGATTCAGATGTAAAGAAGACAAATGTAGAATATGCAGCCCAGAAATAACAATAATAATAGGAAAAACAATAATACATGGCCAAGAAAGAATCCTTCAAATGATCAAATGCCTCCTACTGCGCTTCAATCTGTTAATGTTGTTGATGAGCCTATCCCTTTTTGCATACCTTGTGAGATTTTCCATGAAGAAAGTGCATGTGTCTTTGCTAGAAAAATCTTAGAAGAGGGCAGAAATCAACAGATAAATAATGTAAGTCAAGACGCTTCTAAGGAAATTCGACATGCGAACATGAATTCTTCATCCTTCGCCATCAATAACTTCAGTGACGAGAAGGACCCCATCACACAGGCATATGGTGAAAAGCCATCTCAAGATCAAATTTTGGAAATTGCTAGAAGTAAGGGTTACACTTATCAAAGGAAAGGTAAAGAGAAAAGTCGAAATAAACAAGTTTCTTCCGAAAGATATAAGTCAAGATTAAAATTCGATTAGGCCGCATAGTTAATAGTATTAAAATGTCAGTCTCAGTCTTAGAACTTTTAAAGATCCAATCACAAAGAGCTTCATTCATCAAAGCTTTAGGTATGGTTCAACAGGGTAATATCGATAACAGTCCTAAGGATGAAGAAATTAAATTAAAGAGTAATTTTCCTTTTTTTAGTGTTCCTTATGAGAGGGTTAGGATGGACATCCAGAGTTGGGAGTAGACGTGTCACAGGTGCAGGTTGGTGTCATCAGTAGGCCCAAGGGCTTTTTGGAGGATTTTTGAGGAGTCTCTATGAGGACTAGTGGCATTTGATTGGTATATTCCATCATCCACACAGTTTGTCTTTCATTCCGGTGCATTCCGACAACTTTCGAAAAACTGAGTTATTTTTGGGCTTAGCTCAATTAATTATGTAGAAGGTGGCATTTCGGGAGGAATACGTGATAGAACACCTTAGTGTAATAACTCGTTGGAACCAAGACGAGAATACCTACATGATGGGATGGTTGGACATGGGTTCTAGTGACCGGATGAGACATGGCAGTCGATTTACTCTTTCCCACATTAAAAAGAATATTTTAATAAGAGGGTAAAGTGCTCCATGATTAAAATAATAATAAAATTGAAGGCTTTAGAGGAGTCCATGAGATCTATAAAAGAAGAGGAGGGGGCCATTGGGGAATATCTCGGATTTGGTATTATTCCTTAAATGTGAGGTTGAGAACCCGGTTCTCTACTCCATTGGTAGCCCCAAGACAGAAACCCTCGAGTGATTGAGAGAGATTGCCCAACTCCCCTTGATGAATTCACCCTAAATTCACAGGTGAGCTTAGCAACGCCACTTCAGTTTAGTTCAGAGCCTGGTGCAGTGCAGAAGTGTATATTGGAGTAACAACATCAGCCAGGAGAGCGTAGCCCCTTCAGGACTGCGCAGAGGCAGCGAAAGTTGTGCAGTTCAGTTGGTGTGGGTGCCGGGAGTGAGGAGTGCAGAGGAGATTCAGCAAGAGATTCAGAGGGGAGGCTAGTCACCTTTTATCAGGGGTTTTTAGCAACATTTTGGAGGCACTTTCCAGCAGAGTGCACCAGTAGTTCGATTTCCCCAACAGCGCAGCGTTCCAAGCCCAAGAGGGCCAATTTTCGGGGTTGAGCTTTCAACAAACCCTTCAGGGGTTTTTGTGGGTCTTTTGAGGAGAGTCGAATGTCCTTCCCAGAATTTTCTGGGCACAGGAAGTAGCCCAACCAGCAGTCCGAGTTTAGCCAATAGAAGCATTTTCTGGACTGGGCAACGCAGTGATTGAGCCACATAGTGTCATTCAACAGCAGTTAGCTTGGATTGAGTTTGCCTTTCAGCTTGTGTTGCGCAGGCCCAGGTGCAATCCTTTCAGTACCTCACTTGTACTCCTTTCCAAGAAATAATATAATGGCTCAACATTGTTTATTGGCTTCCAGTTTGTGTGTTTGATGGTGTTTTTCTGTTTGCCGTAGTTTCTTGTCTATTTTTCCTTTTATAACTATTTAATCCCAATTTGGGATATTACATAAAGGATCTAAACTACTACATGACCAATGAATATCATCATCCCTTCTTCTTGACTTTGGATATTAATGATCGATTGCTTCATAGTTGTATGCTTGACTCCAGTGCATCAATAAATTTTATGACTAAAAAGGTTATGGATCAGTGAAATTTAAGAATCTCTAGACCGTATCATAGCATTTGCTCAATGGATTCTAGAAAAGTTGAAGTCCTTGGTGTGGTCAAATATCTACAGGTCTCCTTCGTTGACTATCCATATAAGATCATCACCATGGATATAGCTATTATTATTGTGCCCGATGTATGGGGAATGCTCTTATCCAAGAAGTTTGCAGCTGACTTAGGTGGGTTTATTCAAATGGACTTATCATATGCTACTATTCCTGCGGCAACAGGTCGTATGGTCAGATTATACAGGGAGGTCGAAAGAAAATATCACGTTGAGTATCCAAAGAGGCCAAAGAACGGTAAAGAGATCAAGCCAAAGGGTCATCCACCGTATTTTGAGTCAAAATTTATTCAGTCAGTATATCACTTTTATTCATCGCATCTTCCATCCTACCTTCCGAGCAGATGCAGAAGAAGACTTCAGTATGTCCAAGATATGCAACACAATGATCAGAATATTCATCAACCAAAGAGGGTTAAATTTTGGCAAGGGACATCTAATAAGGAGCCTATTGATTTGTCTGTCAGCAAGCAGATGTCCGAAATTGTACCACACCGGTGACATTTGATGCCATGGGGCATATTTTGTATACTATGGTCCGAGAGTTCTCTGCTGAGCCGAGAGCCGAGATTGTTGCTGCCGCCGAGAACCGAGATTGCTGCTGCCGCCGAGAACCGAGATTGCTGCTGCCGCCCGACTGTTGTTGCCGTCCGAGAGTCCGCCCGAGAGTCGACTGTTGTCGTCTGGCTGCTACCGCCAAAAGCCGAGATTGTTGTTGCCGCCCGACTATTGTGGCCATCTGAGAGTGGCCGAGAGTCGACTGTTGTTGTCTGACTGCTGCCACCAAGAGCCGGGACTGCTGCTGCCGCCCGAGAGTCGACTATTTGCATCCCGACGCTTCAACTTCCGTTGACTGGGATGACGGAGAGGAAGGAAAACAAGGACCTAGGGGGCGCCGAATTTCCTCCTTCCCCGAATTTCAATGACAGGGGGCTACTTAAGTATCTCCAGCAGTGCCACAACGAAACCGGAACTGTGTATAGCCCCACTAACATCAAGTTGGAAACTGACTTTATATTCTGGACTTCCCAAATCAAGCAATTACTGAGGAAAATGGAATTCCTTGAAGCGGAAAATTGCAAGCTTCGCTCCGAGATTGGCACTTTGTCCAACAGAGTCGGGGCGGTTGAGGAAGATAACTCGTCCCTAAAGAATAAGCTGCAGGAGTGCAGAGAACCTATCACGGTACACCAGCCGGATGAGGTCTTACAGGCGGAAATTCAGGTTCTCAAGGATAAACAAGAAGAAATCAGATCACAACAGGTATCTTTCAAACAAGAAACGGAATCACATATAAGTTCATGGGTACAGGTGGTCAGAGGAAAAGAAAAGGCCCCACCCCTTACAGTGGTGGAAGAGGTTGTGCAGTCTAAACTAGTGGAGGAAAGGACCCGGCGAGCAAGAGAACTAAACCTCAAGGTAAGGAGACTTGCCCCACCCACTCCTTCATCAGACACACTGGAGCTAGGCAATAGGTTCCTTTGTGACATGCTTGACATACCCGATATAACGTTGGATAGGGCATGGTTGGGGCAAGACTCTACTCTTTTCCTCAAATTACGCAACTCACAGATAGGCTTTGAGCGCTTCGGGCAAAGCGGAAATTGTTCTCCCTTCCAGACAAGGTATTCCTGGATGAGGACCTCACAAGAACACAGGTGGTCGAACTTAAACAGGCCAGTGAACAAGTTGCGGCAGCAAGACAGGCAGGAAAGTGGTCAGTCATCAGAAATCTTCGAGCAATTGTTCGAGATTCCTTCCCCCCGGGGTGGGTACCTCAAACCGGTAGCTCTAAATGACGGGCCCGAGCAGAGAGGAGACAGGGTACGAGTATTTCGGTCCACTGCTAGAATGGAAATGGCTCTTTCTAGTCATCACCTGGCCTACTTCATGACGCCTTTACTTCAGCAGACATCCTACTTGTTACCGAAACACACGCGAGCCCAGTCCGCCCTCTCCCTAACATCACAAGATACTAGTGGACCTCGGCTTGCAGACAAGAGACACGGAGTTCAGGAGGAATCAGAGGTTCAGGAGGAGTAGCATGCCTTGCCAGAGATGACCTCAGAAACAGAATCTTTTTTGTGGCGACCGACGATCACGCCAGATTCATGTTGATTCAGATCAGAGCCAGAGTCTCCCCTCCGAGAGACATTTACATTGCGGTGTGTTACTTTCCCCCCGTCTCGTCATCTTTTGCTATCCATAGCAGTGACGGAGACCCCTTCACAGACTTGTACTCTGACATTACCAAGTACTCAGCAGTGGGAGACATCATTCTCATGGGGGACTTTAATGCCCACACCAGAGACCTCCAGATACCCATTCATGATCGTACAGAGGACGTGTTCTGCACTCGAGGGGTCAATCCGACTTCGGTGAGCATGCACCGGACGTCAGAGGATAGCTTGGGCCCCATCACACCCTACGGAAAACACCTTTTGTAGCTGGGGGAGTCTCACGAGTTGATAATCCTGAACGGCCTCCCTTGCTTTCCATCCTCCCACTTCTTTACTTGCCGACCCCATTGGGGGGGGGGAGCGAGTGTGGTAGACTATGCTCTTGCCAGCCCGGATCTCCTCCCACACATCAAAAACTTTTCTATCACACCCATCCCCCTGGTTGATCATGCACTTCTCTCACTTTCACTTCAGTTTGACATCCCTCGCACATCCCCCCTATTCTGCACAATCCACCCCATACCATCTTCCGTTTCGAGGAAGGCGACCCTGACGTCTTCTCTTCTACCCTCAAGCAAGCAATTCCACCCGAAGTCCAGTTCGCCTCTCTTGAATCCGTCAATCACAAATACCAATGCCTCTCATCTGCAATCTGGGAGGCCACGCTCCAGTCCTTCCCTTCCTCCACCCGCTCCACCGTCGGCCCCCCCAAACCGGGAGGATGTCCTATGAATAAGTGGTATGACCAAGAGTGCAAATCTCTGCACCAAGATCTTCGACACGCCTTTAGACATTCCCTACCGTGCCCCAGCATCTGTTCTGCCTACCGCTGCCTCCTTCGCCGCAAAAAACGTCATTTTATTTCCCACAAAAGACAGGTTCTTTATGCTCTCCTTCTCCGCTCCCCTAAAGAATTCTGGGGCACCATTCTTTCCAGGCGATCCCCCACCCCCATCGACCTTGGCCCCACCTCCATGTTCTCCCACACTTCCAAGTTGTATGACATCCCCGGGCAACCCCTCATTCAGGTTGTATCCCCCCCAGCCACCTGTCACTTCTTCTTCGACAAAGATATCAGAGAGGCAATCTGGGCGATGAACAGCAGCAAAGTCGCAGACGAAGAAGGCTTCCAGGCAGAATTCTTCAAACTTGGGCTTTGTCCTCTGGTTGGTTACCTAGTGGATCTCTTCAACCATGTCATTCGAGAAGGCTTCCCTGATGGATGGTCCCACCACATTATCTACCCCATCCATAAGGCAGGACCTACCTCCAATTCGAACAATTACAAAACGATCATGTTTGAACACACATTCTCCAAGCTTTATGCTACTGCCCTCCATAAGGGACTCTCTAGCTTCCTAGAGCAGAGACATCTTAGGGCCAGGGGGCAAGCTGGTTTCAGACCGGATCATCAGACCATTGACCATATCTTCACCCTTCGAGCGATGATCGAGGAGGCCCTGCATCGTCCTCCAAGGTGTACTGTTGCTTTGTGGATTTCAGGAAGGCCTTCGATTCGGTCCTGAGGGAGGACATTTTTCAGAGGATGAGAGAGATTGGCATCGTCGACTCTTCTGACTGCTATTATGTGCCTCTACGAGTCCGTCCTTGGCCATCTCCGCACGATTAGAGGGATGTCGGAGTTCATCCGGAGCACTATTGGAGTCAAGCAGGGGTGCCCGCTTTCCCCCACTCTTTTCGGGATCTACATTGATGAGCTGGAATGCTTCCTCCGAGAGCATATCCAGGAATCTTATGGGTGCCTTCTCCACCATGTCTTGATCTCCAGCCTACTCTTTGCCGATGATATTGCCCTCGTAGCCTCCTCCCCGAAAGGCTTACAGAGACAGCTGGATGCCCTAGCAACCTTTTGTGATCTTTGACACCCGACGATGAACCTGAGCAAAACCAAAGTCATAATTTTCAATGGGGTGAAGAAGACCTCGAGTTTCCGCTTCCTATTCAAGGGAGAAGAAATCGAAGTCGTCAGCAGTTACACTTACTTGGGAGTGCAGTTTACAGGTCCCCGTTTCACCCTACGGCCGGCTCTTCAACCCAAGATAAACAAGGGATATGGTTCCCTGGCCCTTCTTAAGAGATAGTGCTTTCGTCACCACTTCCAGGACATTTCATCCAAGATGAGCATCATGGATACCTTGATCCGCCCCATCGTTCTTTATGGATCAGGGGTTTGGGGCCCCTCATTACTGGAGTCAGATTGAGCCTCGGCAGAGCGAGTCCAGACCCTTCTCTTGCGCCGCTTCACTCGGTGCAACAGACAGTTCCTCAGAACATCATCCTAGCAGAGTTTGGGGCTAAGCCCTTCTGCCTGGAGGCGATCTTCAAGATAGTCTCATTTCTTCATCGGATCCATGGGCTGGCAGACACGAGAGAGGGTAGAGACAAGTACCCATACTTGGCCTATTGCTCCTCAGAGAGCATCGCTCATATGCAGACAAGCCGAACCAAATGATGGTTCACTGGTGTGACAAAACTCCTAGGTCTTACAGGTATCCAGATGGATCATCTCCCCCCATTCCAGTATTCACTGAATGCCCCGGGGCACCTTCTCCCAAACCAACAAGAACTCAACAAAATCATCAAGGAGGACATCTACAGGCAGTACATTCATACTACATGGATCAATCCTCCGAGCGGACTGCGCCCAAAGATGGCCTTCTACGTTGAGCACCTTCTGGAGATCAGAGATGGACTCATTGTTCGACCCCAGTATACCCTCCAGCATTGGATGCATGCTATTAGGATCCCTCTAGGGCAGCTCAGGGTTGGATCGCATAGGCTTCGAGTAGAGACAAACCATCACATTGACAGGACAGATAGGATCTGTCAGTTTTGTCACTTACAGGAGGTCGAGACTGAGTTACATTTCATCTTCAGATGCCCAGTCTACTATGAGAGCCGAGGACGTTTTCATTGCTTATTCAGGGGCCCCCAGAGCCTGGACAACTTCCTTAGATACACTGACCAGAGATGCTTGGCACTTTACCTTCAGGAGACCTTCAGGCATCGTTCACTTCTTCTCCAGCCTCCCACCGTTTTAGACACCACACAAAGGATCACAGCTTTCTTGAGGGTGCTCCCTTCATCGCGGGGCACCAAGAGAACCATCGATCAATCCATAGACCATGATCCAAATCAGTGCGGATCCTGGGGTCTCGTCCCATTGGACCCCATCAGTGCTTCAGGACCAGACCCTCCCCTAGGAGACGCCCCAAATCCTCCAGACGACAGCAGCAGCAGTCTAGTTCCTCCTCGAGTCAACAGACATTAACAAGTTTCCTTCAGTCCTCTTCTATCGGCCTCAAATGCTAGGAGTAGAAGTCTCCCCTCCTTCAAGAGGCTCCTCTTTCTCCTCCGAGACTTCTTCATCGCAGCTCATTGTTAAGATGCTTTAGTCATCTAGCCTTTACTTTGCATACTTTGCACTCTTTGTAGTTTGTATTTCCTGCTTTTATAAAGGAAGGAGACATGTGGTCCACCGGCTAGGCATGTTGTAATCATTGTAACCAGCAGTCCCGTTGACCTTTTTGTGGTCATTCGTTGGACATTAATAAAATTATCTTATCCTATCTTTTATAACCCTACTCCTTTTCATTTATGTCATTATTTAGTTTTATTTTACGCACTTATGTTTTAATGTGCTTTGTATTTTCTAGTTTGATAAGGTAGAAATAAGCTATTCCAACGAATTTACTATATATGCATGATGATTTCGATTTTGAATGGATATCTATTTGATGGACTTCTATTTGCTTGGATGTAGGATTTTGGGATTCTCATGTTACTTCATGGAAGCAACGTGTCCCCATATGGAGCCAGATGTTGCACTCATTTTTTCAGAGTTCCAAGGAAGTAGTTGTACCATATTTTTCAAAGGATCAAGATCATCAGTCATCAATTTTTGAGTCATTATAAACCCATTGTGCTAAATTTGTAATGTAAATGATGCTAGTAAGACCATTTATGTATGTAACAACCTAGGTAAGCCTATTATTTTGACGATAATTTCATCCTAGGCGGTTTTTCGTCTCATTGATTCATCTTTGTTTCTAAACACGGATGGTCGACAGAGTTTTTTCCTCCAACCTCACCCCAAAGCTAGGGTGGAATTTATCATCAAAGTCTTAGGTGAGTCTTAGTGTTTTAGTCGAGTCTAATATAAAAGTGATTTGGGAATATTTAAGCTAATTGGCTAAATTGTTTTATTACAAGTCACTTGTTCTACTAGATCATATTGTTTCGTAGAATTGGGTAAGTTATTTGAGGGTCTCTAACGAATGGGTATTCCCCCTTTGAGGGTTGAATTTTGTAAAATCTTATTTGAAAAATATTTTAGTACATGGTCCCTCATACTTAGACACAATGGATAAAATATTCGAGGGTCGAAAAAATAATTAATCCCCTCAAGTGTCAATTAATTAATTTAATTGGCAAAAATAAAATTAATTTTAAGCCAAAAAATAATTAATTAGTGTAATGACCCAACTCGAGTTATAGGGAACATAGAAATATTAGCATGCATATGAGACCTGCATATGATAGCTACATATGCATGTATCACGTGTACTGCACTAGTACATGCACTAATCAATTATGAAAAATCTCAGTGTAGAGTAATGAGTGAATTATTGAAGTATTTAGTAAATACCTAACTCACCAGAATATAATGAATGTATTAGTTATACCTACCACTATCATAATATAAACTAATACTTTGTTCAAAGAAAATTAAAAGCATTGACTTATGCAAATAAATGATGATATTTTAATAAATCCAAGATATTTATTAAATAATAATATTTTAATAAATCTAAGATATTTTAATAAATCCAAGATATTTATTAAATAATAATATTTTAATAAATCTAAGATATTTTAAAAATCCAAGATATTTATTAAATAATAATATTTTAATAAAACTAAAATATTTTAGAAATCCAATATATTTATTAAATAATAATATTTTAATAAAAGTAAGATATTTTAGAAATCCAAGATATTTATTAAAAGAGGATATTTTAATAAATATCTTGAAAGGAGTTTGTGTATAAAAGGAGAAGGGGGGGGAACTTGATGGGCATGGGTCAGTGAGGTGGGAAAACTGACCCGGACGCTGTCAGTGGAGTTCTAATTGCGTGAGACATGAGAAGTGAGTTCTAACAGTCTCATGGAGTGATCTCGATTATTATATGAGTTTTGGGCACGGGGGCCAGAAGACTTGTCTTCTGGATTCAGGGACCGGAGAGGTTGACCTCAGATAGGCTGGGAGGAAAACGACGGTTTAATAACACGGGAGTTGGAGCCATAGCGAATCAGGAACATATTCAAACATGGTTCCAAGCAAGTATTAAATAGTCAATTGATATATATTCTGCTTCAAAAATCCCACTCTAGATTATGTAGTATAAATTCTGCTAATGATTGTTAAACTCAGCAAGTTAAAGTCTTTACAATTAGAGTCAAAAAATTAAATTGCTAGATAAATTATATTCTCCAAGTGGAAAAATCTGTGGCTATCAAAGAAATTTATTTTTTGAGGCCCCCCACCAAGAGAATATTGGAAATTTCAAGAAAAATTGGACCCTTAGGCCTTGGTGGTTAAGTCAAAGTCAATTTTTGGAGGAAATTAGCTCAAAATAATTATTTTTGAGCTAATAAAAAATGGCTTTAATGGGAAATTCGAAAATTCCTCAAAAATAAGTATTTTCGACAGCAAAGATTAAAATATCATCAAAGATTTATCAACAACTGAGATTATTTTGACGGGGATCAAGCCAACTAGCTGCTATTTTCCACTTGAAGGATTTATCTATAAATTTGAGGTCATTTGTGTCTCAAGCCATTAGATGTTTGGCTAAAGTAACTCTGTAAACTTGATGTAAAGCTATTGTCTCGTTGGGAACATTTCGATAATCATAATAAAAGACTTTGGGTGAAATTCATGGTGTCTCTGATCTACTGATTTGTGGTATGTGTTGGGTACGAGAATTATTATATCGTGCATTAAAATTTTATTAAATCGTTATTTCATTGTAGATGATAGGAACATTTTATTGATAATTTTTGGGCTTATCTTAGGATCTGATTCATTGTTGTTCTAATGGTTTATTTCTTGAGAAAAATATATAGTATTTGTAGGTTCCTCAGCCCTTGGGCTCCAGGTTCACAAACTGTGGGCACAAACTGTTTGAATCCCAAATATTTTTTATGGTTTTCTAACTTTGCTAAGGCTGTGGTTTGGCATTTATCTTTCGAAATACATTTAACCATTATCAATATTTTCAAAAAAAATTATCCTAAAAAATTCTTCTAAATATTGTACACTTGTATATTTTGTAAATATAATTTGTATAATATACTTGTAAATTATTTTATTTTCTAACCCTTATTTTTTGCAACTGAGGTTTTTTGGGATTTATTTTGAATTTTTGTATATATTGGGGTTTTGGGTATTTGTAAATTCATTTGTGCAGGTGAGATCAAAGGCAAATAGTTGGATTAGAGCTAGATCTAGGCCCTTGAGGGTAAGATCTAGCCTCTACAATTTTTTTGCTAGAATATTGAAGATTTGAAGCAAATTAATTTTTTGAGCAAGGGTTTTAGTTTTTCTAGGCCTCCTAGGCCCAGCATCGTCCTCCCAGCTAGTTTTCTGCCTTCCTTGGCCCCTGCATCAACCTTTTCTCAGCCCCAAAAGGTTGGTCGTAAGCCCTTAAAGGCCACGACTTTCCCTTCTCCCTTTGTCATGGGATTTTAAGCCCCTTTAGGGCTTGATCGTAAGCATTTAAGGCTTCAGCCATCCCTCTAAACCCTAGACAACAACCTTTTAGGCTTTCCACAGGCCTATTAAGGCCTTTAAGGCCTGGCCGCAGGCCATTTTGGCCTCCTATCCCCTCGCTCCCCCTTTCAGCCTCCTCCTTGAGCCCTCCACTACCTCTTTAGGCCTCTTGACCTCCTCTTTAGCCCTCACGACATGCCTATTTGACCTCTTTCCCTAAGCCGCTAGGCCTATTTGGCCTTTCTTGTGTTGCTTTGCCTCTTCCTTGGCCTTCTAGCCCTCTTCCTATCCCTCTCTTGCCCTCATTTCATCTTTGAAATTTTCTAAAGCTAATTTATTGGTGGTTTTGCAAAAAAATTGGCTCAGGTTGTGTGTTTTTAGGTGCCAAGTCATTTGGAGAAATTTTGGCAACTTGGGCAATTGATCTTCTAGGCCTAGAGGCTAAGGGTTTGATCTCTAAACCCTATTTTCTCTCACTGTTTGCTACAGCTCTCTGAATACACTCATAACAGTGACATAAACCTCATTGCAGTGCTCTAAAAATCACTTATAATTTACCTAAATGTTAGTTTTTGTAGCATCAGATGTGTTTTAGACACGAAATTTTGTGGAGAGACTAGAATACATGAGTTCTCCAAGACCCATAAATCATTTATGAAATTTCCACCTAGAAGTGTCTCAATTAGATTATTAACCAATTTTTAAATATTTCCTACGTCTAAATTTAGGGAATATGGTTAATTAATCAGAGTAATTAATCAATATTAATTGAGATAAGGTGAGAATCATTTAGAAACTCAGTCAGATCGACATGGAATTAATTTGGGCCATTGATTATGTTTTAATCTTGGCCGTTTGTGCTCCAACAGAAGACTATAAGAAGAAGTCGATGGGTAGATGGAGAACATACCAGTGTAGTTACTAAGTTGCCCAGGCAGTTCGATTTTCTCAGTGATTGTGATTCAGCAGAGAAGATAGAGCTAGAGAGTGAGTAGCAGGTGAGAGAGGAGAGCAGCAGAATTCCAAGAGGAATATTTCCAGCTTCTGGAAGAGGCAGAGTGAGGAAGGGTGAATTCCACAGTAGCTTTGCGCAGTCACTCCACAGAGAGTGACGCAAAGGCTCCAGCATGAGGATAAAGGGTCCATATCGGAGGCAAAAATTTGCAGTGGCTATGAGAAAATTCTCATAAAAATTCTCTCATTATTTTCCTCATATTAGATTGCCAGTAGAGCATCTAAAATTTGTGTACACAGATTTGTTGTTGAAGAATACTAAGAAAACCCTCATCTGCTGCACCGATTTTCCCAACTTGGGTTTTTTCGGGGAAATCGATTAATTAAAAGTAATTAATTGAGAAAGGTGAGAATTCTCTAGAAACTCACACAAATCGACTTGGAGATTATCTCAACTATCAATTACGTTTTAATCTTGATCGTTGGAGACCCAACTGGAGATTATAAGCAGAGGTCGGTGGGAAGATGGAGAAACACACATCAAAGTGAGTGAGAGCCAGTAGTGTGAGTTCCTTGGGCAGTTTGAGCTAGCCAGCAGCAAAGTTTGAGTTAGAGGGGAGATGCAAGGCTAGAGTGGGGCAAAGATAGTGATCCGAAGGAAGATTTTCCAGTTCCGGAGAGGCAAGAGAGGAGGCCGAATTGTAGTGCTCAAACCAAAATTTACCAAAATAAGTTTGCAACTTAAATTCCTAAATTCATCTAGAATTTACTAACTACAATTTAAGCAAGAATTTTATCAATTTTAATACACAGACATCTACTTGGTTTCCTTGTATGAAGTTGATCTTTAGATGTTGTGCCTCCAAATTCGCTCCCATTACCAAAATGACCAAATCCTCCCATCCAAACTCGACACAACCTCAGTACCCAGCTCCAGAGTACTTCAAAATTGTAGCACTATGGCCCTCGTGCCCAAAATCTTCAAGAACAACCAAGGCTTCTCTCAATTTGTGACTCTCTATTGTAAATTCCTCCTCCCTGCACTCCACTCCAAAGGCCAAAATATCCCTCTCTAAGTCGCACCCCATTCTCTTATATTTCTCAAAACCACCTCCTTTCTTCCCTTTGTCGTCTTAGTGTCTTTGTCCCTGTTACGTGGAACTCTGCATGCCCTGTTGTTGGCTTGAACCTTATTTTATTTTTGTCATATTTGATTGAGTAGGTTCACCTTTTAAAAGATATGCTACGTAGGATTAATTTGATTTATTAGTTTAGTTAGGGTTAACACTATTTTATTAAAAAAAAAAAATTAAATTAATGTACTTTATTTATAATTTTAATTAAATTATCTTATTTAGAATTAAATTATCTTATTTAGAATTAAATTATTTTATTTATTTTAATCAAATTAAATTCGTAAATTAATTTACTTCATAATTCATTGTATTTTATATTTTCTTTTGATTAAGGATTATCATATATATATATATATATAATGGTGGTATACATATAAAGTACCTAACTTGATATGTTCATTATATTCCGGTGAGATAGGAATTTATTTAGATAATCAATTCATTACCCTAACTTAGACATTTTCCAATATTATCCAGTACGTATACTAGTGCAATACATGTGGTTCATGCATATGTAGTTATCATATGGATGCCCCATATGTATGTTAATATTCGTATTATGTTTGTAATTGTAGGTGGGTCATTGCACAAATTATTTTCTCTAGGAGGCAGCGCAAGGTCTGTGTAAATTCTCAAAGAGGCAATTTGATTTAGCTAGAGAGGACGTCGTTTCAATTTCCAAAGGCTGAGAGGATTTTCCTGTAGGCAGGAGAGACATTTCCCCAGTCAACAATAGGCAGGATGGCTTGAGTAGCAGCTATTCCGGGATCAGTGTGTGACAGGCTACACAGAGGTGATACAGAGCATCCGCAAAGGGTTTGGATGACTTGCTTGGGTTTTTCAGTTTTGAGCTAGGATTGCTTGGAGAAGAGGGTAAATACTAAATTCCCTCTGGTGATTTTGCCAGTATTTCTCTCATATTGGATAGTCAGTTGGGCATCCAAATTTATTATACTTAGAATTCACAGTTGCATAACAATAAAACCCTCAGCTATTGCATCAGATTTCCCACATTGGGTTTTTACAGGGGCAATTATCTAAAAATAATTGTCATTTTTATGTGTGTGTGCTAGCATTTCTCAGTTTCCAGCATTTTTATTTCTGCAACGTTTATTTTGTTTGGTGAATAAATTGCAGTGTGAATAATTTGGTATTAATCAAAAAATTAATAAATTGTTAATCAGTCAGAAGAATTAATTTCAGTTGCTGCATTTCAAGGAAATTTTCACATGGTATCAGAGCAAGCTTGACGGACATGATGCTCAGAGCTGAAAGAGAAAATTTCGTTGTTCAGAGGGAGACACAGGAAAACATTTTCTGAGGTTGCGCAGTGCCTAGCCGGGTAGTGCGAATTGCTGGATAGGGGTTCAATTTTCCAGTTGCAGGTGGAAGGAAAATTCAATTTGTCCGGGGAAGCGATTCCAGCAGGCAGATAGAGCAACAACTCAGTACTTTCACAGAGCATATTTCTTGTCTCAACACAGAGTGTTTGCAGCAGTTTGCTAGAGCGAATTTAGTGTCGAGTGGAAGATAAAGTGCACACATAGAGGGAATTTCTCGCAGAGGCTTTCTAGCTTCGGGAATCAAAATTTCCAGTTGCCGAACGCAATAGCAACAGGAATATATTCTCACTTCAGAAGGAAGTGTGAATTGCAAATCAATAGTCAAGTAGGAGAGGAGGAGATTCCTGTTTATTTTCTATTTATTTGAGTTTCGCAGATTTTGTAGCTTTACAAAGATGTTCGTACGAGATTTCCAGAGGAGATCATACGAGATAGCCATAATGCAGATCTGGGCAACAAATCGATTTCCATTTGTCGGAGACAGTTTCCGAAGTACGAGTTGTCTAGTATGGGTTACAAAGTGAAGAAGGATCTCAATAAGGGACAAGGCTTGATAAGAGATAGTGGGGAACTAGATCCAGGTTGATGTGGAGCTTGATACTTCAATGTGTCAATATGGGAAGCATTCAACGCAAATGCAGCAAGGAGATCAGTTAGATCAATTCCAGTTGTTGCAGCAGGATCATTACCCTTGCTACAGGGGCCCTCAATATTTAGTAGTAGGTTGGATCAGTGTCAGCTTGTGGCAGTCAGTTCTTGAGGGACAGTTGCAGTCAAATGCTGAGAAGCGCAGTGCAAATGCAATGCAGATAGACTCAATGGGCAAGCACAGAGACTAGTAGTATTCAAAGACTCGGGAGACAGTTGCAACATATGGACATAGTTGATTCAATATTCATATTTTTGGATCTTAGTTGCAGTAGTTGCAGCAGCTTGAGAGGGAGTGTTAGTTAGTTGCAGCACAGTAGCAGAGTTGGAAGCAATACAATATGTACAGTGCAGTGTCAGCAACTACACAAATGCAACATGGTTCAACTACAGTTAGTGGCAGATGAATCAAAGTTAGCGCAGTGGTTGGTGGACAGTGGCAGGAACTACAGTTGTCAAACATCAGCAACATGGGAAGATGTTATGGAGACAGAATTGGAGAATACCTTCCTCGCTAAGATGGAGTGTTAGTTTTTGTAGCATCAGATGGTGTTCTAGTCTCGAAACTATGTGGAGAGGCTAAAACATAAGAGTTCTCCAAAACCTAGAAATCGTTTCTGGAAATTCGACCTAGAGATGGCTCAATTAAATTAATTGATCAATAATTAAAAAATGCCCAAGTCTAACTTAGGGAAATCGATTAATTAATAGTAATTAATTGAGAAAGGTGAGAATTATCTAGAAACTCACATGAATCGACTTGGAGATGATCTCAGCCATAGACTAAGTTTTAATCTTGTTCGTTGGAGTTCCAACTGGAGATTATAAGAAGAGGTCGATGGGTAGATGGAGAAACACACATCAAAGTGACTGAGAGCCAGCAGTGCAATTTCCTTGGGCAGTTCGAGCTAGCCAGCAGCAGAGTTCAAGCAAGAGAGGGGATGCAGAGCTAAAGTGGGGTAGAGACAGTGATTTGGAGGAATATTTTCTAGTTCTGGAGAGGCAAGAGAGAAAGTTGAATTATTTTATCCAAGAGGCAGCGCAGGTCCTGCGTAGAGCCTCAAAGACGTTGTTCGATTTAGTCGGAGAGGAGGTCATTTCAGTTTCCAGAGGCCAGGAGGATTTTCCAGTAGGAAGGAGAGACACTTCCCTAGTCAGCAGCAGGCAGGATGGCTTGAGTAGTAGCTATTCCAGGTTGAGCGTGTGAAAGGTTGCACAGAGGTGACACAAAGCCTACGCAGAGGGTTTGAACAGCTTGCCTGGGTTTCTCAGTTTTGGGCCGAGATTGCTTGGAGAAGAGGTTAAATTCCCTCAGGTGATTCTGCCAGTATTTCTATCATATTGGATAGCCAATTGGGCATCCAATTTTATTGTACTCAGAGTTCACTACTGCATAATAATAAAAACCTTAGTTGCCACACCGGTTTTCCCACATTAGGTTTTTCCGAGAACAATTGTCCAAAAATAATTGTCATTTTTATGTGTGTGCTAGCATTTCTTAGTCTCCAGCGTTTTTATTTCCGCATTGTTTATTTTATTTGGTGAAGAAATTGCGGTGTGATTAATTTGGTATTAATCAGAAAATTAATAAATTGTTAATCAGTTAGGAGAATTATTTCCAGTTGCTATATATCAAAGAAATTTTCATGCCAGCGATCTTCAAGATCACTTTCAAAGTGTTCCTCTATATGATCAAGGGAGGGTTCTTGCTCAAGGTACTCTTCCTAATCACTATCTTGTTCTCTTTCATCAATAGAATCATCAAGATGATCAAGGGAGATGTTTTCCTTTGGATGGGAACGATCTTATTCAACCATTTCAATATGATTGCAGAGGTGCCCTTTTAGAGAGCAACAATCAAATTTTAAAGAACATCTTCAACTTGACACATCAATCCCCAATACTTAAGGAATTCTTCAATGAATACCTTCATGGAAGGGATGCTTTTAGGTCCACAAGAACATCTAATCTAGTCCCTTTGATCATCCCCAAAGGAATTGATGAAAAACCACACGAGAACATCTTCATGACCCATGTTGATCTATGACATGTACTTGATAAATTTGACAACATGATCCACAGCTGAAGAAGGATCACCATTGAATTTTGGAACATTTCTCATAGAATTTATATCACACTAATTTGGATATCCAAGGACATCCTTGATATCCAAAGCAAGGAACATCTCATGCAAATCCCAAGGAGTCATTGCCTCAAGTTTTACATAGCAACCAAATGAGGAGTCACTAGGGCGAATTTGAAATGCTTCAAGAGATGCTTGCTTCACCCTACAAGCATTGAATCTGGAATTTCAATGAAGAACAAGGGCTTTGTTCTTCCAATGGAGTCACCAGAAGAAAATGTATCTTGTCATTAGGGATGAAGCCAAAACTTTAAAGTAGACTCACTTTGTCCCCGACAACGATGCCAAAAATGTTTCTGAAAAATCTAGAAGTCCTTAGAGGGGGGGACCCTACAAGTCTATCACTAGACTAAGTGACAACAATGAGGTAATGGCCCACTATCACCACAGCCAAAACCCCTTGCTCTTTATGGATTTTCACCAATGGGAGGAGTCCCGATATGCATATAAGTCACCTAATAAGTATTCTAAGCTTAGGTGTAAGGTGAAAAAGAGGCCTCCAAGGGAAAGACACAATTTAGGCACAAGGCTCCAAGAGGAGGCAATCTGCTTTCCTTGAAGAGGCCAAATTAGGGCAACACAAGACCTAGGTTTTGATTGATAGGTTGAGAGTTGGGATGACTAAGGTGTAGGTGCAAAGAAAGATTTTCCCACAATGTGTTCCAACAAGGCTAAGGCATATGAAACCATTGAGAAGCTCTCAAGTTGAAGCTAAAACCAAACTAGGGTTTTCTCCTAGGGCAAACAATTAGGGCTAGAGAAATTATGGATGAAAATAGAATTAATGTCCACCAAAAGGGAATGATTTTGTGACAACCACTCAACCCTTTATGTTTATACTTTCCAAGGTCCAAAATTCCTCCTCCTTGACAATTCGCACTAAGCCCTAGTTGGCCACATGGCCTTAAGAGTGTCGAATTAGGAAAGAGAGAGAAACAATAAAATTTATGGATAAAATTGACTTAATCACCAACAAATGGATGGCCATTCCCTAATCCTTGGGTGGATGGAATCTATTGATATTTAAGGTCAGCTAATCCTTGCATCAAATCCCTAACTATTATCTTTGTGAGGGATCAAAGGCACTTGGCAGAGCTACAATATGAGTTCACCAAGGGGAATACCATTGACATGTTATATAATGGGTAATGCATGCCATAATGATATCTAGCTTCTATGCAATTGATTTTCAACAAATTAGGGCACAATAGAAAAACCCTAGATTATAAATATATTCTATAATCCATACATTAGACATAAAGAAAAAAATTATCAAATACAAGGCTCACTTGCAAGATAACATGCATGAATAATCCATCATTGATCCAAGATAACTTCTACAAAGACAAAGACATAGCTCTAATACAAAATTTGTTCCATAGATCACATCTCTCCACAAGTAAAGAAGGCTGAAATTCTCCTAAGAGAGGTTGAATTGTCCAAGTGATGATGATTTACAAAATGATCCTATCCTCAATTTATATGAGGAGAAACAATGTCTAATTAGCCTAAAAGCCCCTAAATCTCAAGTAAAATTAAAATGATGCCTTGGCTTACAAGCCAAACCAATAGCTTAGACGAAAAATCAAATGATATTCCCACACATGTGAGTCATAGGGCATACAAAAACTGACAATATACATGCATTATGCTCCAATAAGAATGTGTTGGTGCTTCTAGGTGCCAAAATTGATCGACAAGCATCTAAAAATCATCCCCAAAGGGTTGGCCCTCATGTCTCTATCAATACTCCTCAGTGGGCCCCAAAATCCAACTTGGGGCACCAAAGGTGGTCTTATGGGTCTCCAAATGGCCATAGTGTCAATCTCTGCTCTAACATTGAGGACTTCCAAGGTGGTTTTAGCACTCCCATGTCTCAAGAAGTGAGACCATCCTCATTTGGGCCTTAGATCAGCTGCCATCCCTCACAAAGTGCTAAGGCCATCTAGGGGGCATGTTGGGTCCACGTGCATCATCCCAAAAAGTCATCATATGTAGGGAAAAGTGTCAGAACGCTCTGGGTGTTGGAGGTGCCCAAGGGCGTGTGTGATGCTTTGTTGTTGCTTGGAGTCCTATGGCTCTCAATGCTTCACCTATGGGTGTCAATGTGCTTCTCAAATGGCTTGGATACCTGTGGGTAAGGTGCCCAAGTCATGGTTGTGGAACCACCCAACAATTACAACATAAAGTCTAGTGAAAGCAACCAGTGATCAGGTATAATAATCATTTTTGCATCTTAGTGGACCAAACTTGAATGTAAAGGGATATTTAATACTTCAAATTAGACTTCCCTTCTAAATTTAGGGCATTGAACTCGCAATGGTGTCCCCCCCCTAGGTAGGAGTGGCTAAAGGACAACCCTATTAGGTGTTTCCACCCCAAAAGGGGAAATAACATTTCCTCAATCCGCCCTTCAATCGATAGGTGTTATGTGAATAATGATGGTATGAAGGAGTGAAGACTTCATGGCCAAGTGCCATGGTCAAAGGGACCAACATGATGGGGATCCACATCCTAAATGTATAGATGTGAGGAGGGAGCAATCGTGGATGCATGAGTTAACGACTCGGCCTTTGTTTTTCCACCCCTCTTGTTCACCTTTCACTTTTTCTTGAATTTTCTTTGTATTACTGCTCGTAGCTCAAAGGATTAGAGCTTCCTTTGTATGATGTATAGCAGTTGTATTACCCCTTAATGATGAGGAAACTCATTTCCCATTGACGTTGGGACATGCAAGGGTTCCTTTCATGATGTATAGGAGCAACATTGTGCTCAAGAACTAGGTGATGCCCATAATGAGTGAGGTAGAGCTCATGATAGGCTTTTTCCCTCGTGCTAATGTGTATGTCCCGACCATCTTTTTTATTTTGATATTCTTTCTTTTATTTTGCTTGTGGCCATTATATGTTTTTTCCTTTTCTTCTAGTTGCATCAACCTCCCAGGGAAAATTTTTGGGCCCTAACCAGGTATGTGGATGTATGGGTGCCAAATCCCAGAGAACCAACGATCAGTTGAGCCCGGAGAATGGAGGTGGAATAAGGGCTTGTAATGTAAGATGGAAATTGGTAATAGGGATAGATGGAACATGCTATCTCAATCAAGGCTTCCCGAGTAGTGCCCTCCTATACCCATTGGGCCACTAGAGGAGGTCCCAATGGACTAGGATCGAAGATTGACCTTCCATTTAAGGTGAGGGAACAAGATCATGGTCAAAACCCCTCCTTCCAGGTCACCCCATAATCCATATCAAAAGCCCAAGTACAAACAAGCATAAGCACACGATTGCAAAATGAATATAGTACCTTTTAATCAAAAGCCCACCTTCATCCATGTGCTCTTGCCGGATGGGTGAGAAGGTATATGACTAATGCAGGTGATCGAGATAAATGGCGTGTTGTCATCGGCTAGTGGTGGTTGTTCGGGGCTGCTAGCTGGTTGGCTGGATGCAAAGTGTGGGAGAAAAAAATTCTTCTATGAGGTCACCCACTTTTGGTGGGTGACAAAGTTGATATTATTGATGAGGATCCCAATATATGCAATGATTCTGATGATATGTAGTTATTTTTTGTAGCATGATTATTTTTGGACGATAGAGGCCATCTAGAGCCTCTTTGTTGATGTACTTTTGGTTCAAAGATGGATTTCACTCGGTGCTATTTTGGTTATAAGCACCCTTGCTATATATATGAGAAACTTTACAATTTGGATTCATATGGATGCACATGAATATTTACGGTTTTTTTTTCAAAATTTGAAGATTTATGCATTTTTCGGTCGACCATTTTTTGGTCTAATGTTTTCTAGTTCCTAGTTTTGGGGTCAACCGGTTTGATGATAGGTTTGATTTTGATAACATTGGTTCACTATCCATTGTTCATTTTCAGTTTTAACTTTTGAGTCTTGACTCTAGATACTGATGACCTTAGACCAAGTGTTTGACTTGTCACTCTTTTATATTTTTGAGTTTGAGAATTTCGATTTACTATTCCAGTCTTCATACTTTAGTATCTACCATTTTGCTAAGTACTAATCAAATTCTAGAATAATGATTAATGAATTTAATCAATGTATACAATATTTACTATTTATATTTCAATGCATCATTTATAATGTACGAATCAATATATTTCATTATTGAATTTCAATTTGAATCATGTTTATAATATACAGACATACATACATACATATACCCCAACGTCCACCCACGCCCCCTAAATTCCCCTAAAATTTGAGGGTGCTCCCACATGTCCCCCATATGTCTCTCCTTGTTCTCGCATCCCCCCATCCTGGAAACTTGGTAGAGCATTGATATATATATATATATATATATATATATATATATATATATATATATATATGTAAAGAGAGAGAGCGAGAGAGCATGCGCCTGCCTTTACCTAAAGAGGTTAACTGATATGTCCCCTACAGGATAGTTGGCTAGGGGGCAGTGTATCTCATACAGCAAGACTGTGCACGACTAAAGGTGCATATATGGTATCTTGATAAAATAAGTATGAAGCAAAAGTCTGTCAATATAGGAATAATATTGTCTTTTCCTAATTTTACTTGAGAGCTCGATGGTGGTCGGAGGTAGAGCTAGGGTTTACAGGACTGGACTCCATGCTCGCGTGACAGTGGCCTCTCATGGAGGAGCAACAAACGGGAACTAGAAATGGAAGTGCCCTCACTCTGCGACTACGCCGGAATGGATTAAAGACAGGCACTGGGGTACCACAAACCCCGCTGCAGCCATCCCTCGCGACCCCATCACCCTCTCCGGCCTTGCGCCATGGACTGCTCCAGCTGCGCCATACACTCGCCCAGCTACTGCACGAATGTTTCTCTCCAGATTATGGGCACCTGTTCTCTGTGGCTGGGGCGTATATTAGATGTTGGGTCACAAAAATTTGAAGACCAGACTAAGTCTGGTGCCGGCAGCTACAAGGCGGGGTAGAGACCATATTCTCCCTCGGGGTTCTATGCACGAATTGGGGCATCATGGCGGCAGAGCGCTCAACACTCAATGCTTTATGCCTAATAGTGTAGCCCTGATTCCCGCCTATGATCTATATCGAGCTATGGAACTTGGCACCCATCGGACCCTATCAATGCTGCCAGAATAGACCCCCATAGGAGCTGACACAAGTGTCACAGACTATGAGAAACATGTAAGCTCTGTTCACTTTCAAATTTTCATAAAAGCCCATGTGGGGAACAGTTTTTTAATATGGGCACAGGATATAAACGAGGTTACAAACCTGAAGCAAAATATCAGGTTATCCTCAGGATACCCTTGCCATATGCAGTCCTTAATCTACTGTGTGAGATCCTTACAAGACTCCTGCACAATCAAAGATTATTCCATATGCCCAGGATCCACCATTTATCTCAACCTACGACTGAGAGGAGGCTCAGTTGATCAGAACAGATCTCATGGACCCAAAAGGGAAACCAACACTTCCAAAACCGACATCCCAAAAGGTCCCTCATACAGGAACATTTTCCAGGGGAAAAACAAAGCAGCAACACCAACCGAACCAACCGAGAATACCCCCAAACAATATATTGTGGAGCAACTAAATTGCGTGCCAAAACTGAATATAGATATTCTAGAGATTGATGAACATCGCTCCACATTCGAATCCCAAGCAATAAATGCAGATTTAATTGCTACTGGACCAAACCAATGGAGCTCTTTCATTGGATTTTCACCAACTGGACCATGGACTATGAAATCCATCTCTATTCAAAGGGGTTTTTCATTGCCAAGTTTTCACCCTCGGAAGCCAGAGACATCATTCTTAGGGCTGGACTGTAATATTCTCAATAATGGATTCTTCAGCAGATCATGCCTGAAAAACGCATTCCTCAGGTATGAGGGCTTCAGCTATCATATAATATCTCTGAAAATGTTCAGAAACCAAAATAAATAGCAGCAGCAACCTTTACTCAATTTTTAAGGGCAAAAAGGTGGGGAAAAGTGAGGATTTTGGCCCTAAAATGAGTGAATAAGGAAATCTGCGTATAATGACGAGTCAAGGCTCTAGAATATGTTAGAATAGGTCAAAAGGGACGTCCATGTCGAATTTCAGCTCAAACAAAGGCGTTTTTCTATATTAAACAGTTCCTCCTTCCCGACTAGTCAATAAAAACCCTGATTTCCCAAGACTTTGAATATGCAGAAATTTGCTGAAGCAAGGGCAGCGTATTTTCTGAAGGAATATGATGTATAACACTATGGATAATCATAGAATGAGTTTGAGTACAAGGCATAGGCTTTCAGCAAGGTTAAACAACAATTTTATATAGAAAACCCCTCAAGATAGAGGTGTCGCAAGACAAGAAAATAATCCAGAAACCCTACAGCGTTTTCTGCAGTAGCTGTGAGACAAAAAATGCATATATAGCCAATAATAATGTATAGCAGCAAAAGAGAGTACAAATCTTGAGGAAACAACCTCTCAAGAGAAGAAATGCAAGCCTCCACAACACATGTACATAAACATGAAAAGTACTGCTATTTCTGCACAACCCAGGCTATGAAAAACGCAGTCTAAGATAAAATGCTTCTCCAAAGAATGTCAACACATGGATATGACAATCGATGGCCCAAATACAATAGGGGAGCAAAGCTCTAACCCTTATAAGCAAAAATATCCCAATCCTCCAAGGGATTGGCTGAAATGCACAATATGACAAAAATGCCGGAGTTGCTGGGCAGCTACTGCAACTCCAAACTGAAACCAAATAGAGAAGGCTGAAGATGATAAGAAACTGAAATAGACCTCCTCCAATAGATCTCCAAAGTGGAAGGCTGATCCTTACACTTGAGATCTTCCCCTCAAATCAACCGGCAAACCCTCACTGTAAATACACCATGAAGATAACGCAGAAACTGAGAGGGACTGCATAGTAGTGGAAATAAACACTTTGGCCAAGTGCCAAGATCTGCAAATCAGCTCCAATATCCTCCAACCTGATCCCTCAAAGGAAAGAAAGACTCTCCCTCTGAAAAACAAGAGAAGGAAGTGGTGTCGTAAAGTCACCACGGCAACACCCTACAACACAGTATTATGCTGCTACAGCAATAACGTTGTCCTGGAGGATGATGCTAAGAAACTAACCTTGCCCGAGCAGGCACTCGAAGTCCCACGGGGCTAAGGGTGAGATCTCCGCACGGAGACACTCGGTGCACTAAACAGTGCAGCAGACAGGCTAAACAGCCAGCGTGCCAAAGAAAGACAAATGTCTCACTCAATAATCAATAATCCAAAGAATCCAAGCATGAATCAAATGAGGAGGCTCCTCCATCTTTTATAGTGTTGGTTTCCCTCCAAAACCCAATGTAGCCTCTATCTCTCCTCCACATCCTCATCCTTATCCACATTCTCATCCTTATCTGTGCAGAAGCTTGGAGAAACTTCTAGAGTGTACATAGGCCCCCTCCTCCACGTGGTGTTGGGTCCCCCCTTGACTCCCACTTAAGTCACAACGTTGTGCTACTAGGTGGATGTCGTATTTCATTTAAGTGAGTTTAGACCCTCTTTACTCACTTTTTATTTACTTACAAACTATAGGTGGCAAAATAAACAAAATAGAATATTCCAATTTGCTGTCGCAAATTAGGAATATTACATGGACCATGGTTCTCGGGATCCACCGGACCTTTCATCACACCATGATTTCCGGATTTTGATGCAAACACTATGGAGGTAACCAGAATATCGGTTTGGGTCCGACTATACAACCTTCCACTTCATTTTTGGAATGAATGTGTTTTAAAAGGCATAGGGAACGTCATCGGGAGATACATAAAAACAGACACCCAATGCTTGAAGGAGAGGATCTACACCTTCGCACGAACCTGTGTGGAAGTGGATCTCAGCAAAGGGCTACCAAAGAGCATTCAACTGATTCACAAACAACAAAAATGGACACAACACCTAGACTATGAAAACACTGCATTCAGATGCAAAATTTGCAAGAACACCGGTCATTTGCAAAACACATGCCTGGAAGCAAAAAGAGATAACAGAAAAAAGAAGAAGACAAGGAAAGCAACCAAAGGATGGAAATTTCCTTCAGATGGACCAGAACATGAGACAAAAGAAGAAGAGGATGGCCCCATCCCAAATGAGAATAACCAGACAGCAGCTGATCCGGAGACACAAGAACAAGAGATGCAAGATCCGTTTGACCTTACCACCACGGTTCAGCTGGCAAAGGACCCTTGGGCACCGGACAACGGGGGAACAAAAGACAACACAACTTAGACACCTTGGATTCAGATAAGGACGATGGAGCAATCACAGAAGAAAACCAGCTCGCCCTTATCTCCGCCACGCCAACACAAGGTGCTTGGCGAAAGGTTGAAAAGAAGAAAGGGAGAAAATCTTAATTTCTCCTCATGTATTATAGGTTCTTATTTTGTAATTTGATAGCCTGTCTTTTGACAACTACCAGCACATGCAACACGTAATTTTGTTTTCTTTAATAAAATTACGACTTTTTCCTTGAGAAAAAAAAAGATTGTCTTTTCCTTCAGGCTACATGTCTATGTTAAACTAAGATATTATAACTTATTACTATTTATGAATAATCTCAAGGATTTCCAAACAGTTCACACATTCCCTTTCCAAAGTTAATCCCACCATAACTGGTGTTTACCATGATACTGAATCCAATTTTCAAAGTGAATATGAACCCTTTCGTGCCTTAAAAATGAGTTACACACCTTGGAAAGTGGGGCCTACGTATGTTGTTGCTTAATTAAGGAAACTTGTAAGTATTAGAAATTTACACTCTTGTTGTTTGTGTCCATGAATAGATCTTATTATGTGAATATAAAACACCGGAAGGGAGGGCAACGGGTCTTATTGCTTGTTTATGGCAAAGGCATCAATCCTTGAATGCAGCAGCCAAACCTTCAGGCAATTCTTTCTCCGAAAATCTCAACGATGGACTCAACTGAAGATTGAGCATGTAGAATTGGATTCATCCAGTTCTCATTTTCTGTTTTAATTTTTCAGAGGAATGCATGATATGAATGTTGCCAGTTATATAAAATCAGTATTTAGGAAAATGCAACTGCACTCATCTCTAATTGAACAACCTTTTTGAATCATTGGAGTCCCTAACAACAAAGATTTGTGAATACTGCTATTGGTATAATGGCCATGAAAATGACTAAAGAAATAACCCATCTACTCTTGTTCCTGTCATTAATAGTCAATACTACATGCATTTGCAACAATTTCAATTAGTAAAAGGTATAAGAAGACAAAAATGTCAGCTAATCTGAAAGTGAGGCAAGGTACATTCAGAGAACTTACATTGCAGTCTGATCCAGCAGAACACCTGAAGCCACCATTCCCCGTGCATGGCTCACTAAAGGAAACATTCACGGAAACATTTAGAGCATTTGTGAAGGTTGGCCCTGCAATTACTGAAGCTACGGGGGGGACAGTATCTGTAACATGTTTACATGCTAGATCAGCATAATCACTGCAAATTTTCATAAAGATAGAATTCAGCAGTATCTAGAATTTAAAGAGTCTCCTCAGATATGAATTCTCACCAACAATCCAGGAATATTGAGCAGAATGAACTCCACTAAATGTGTTAACAAAAACTTTGAAAGTGTGTTGTCCATCAGTCAAGGAGGAATATGAACTGCGTCTACTGCTACAATCTGTAAAGCTCAGGTCATCCAACTGCAGCATACACACCAATTGACAGATAGACAAGTTCATGATATATGAAAATTCAAGAAAAAGCATGCAAGCACAGAATGTCAATTTTATCAACAAAAAAATAGTTTCCTCTGTTAGCTCAAGTACATGGTATTTTACGATTAGCTCAACTCATACTAACTTCCAGCCTCCTTGTCAATGTATGTTGCTTGGGCAATGCATTGGGCACGTCACATACCTAAGCTCTCTCCTATTTACGACATTTATTCCACACATATGAGTGGAATTATGTGTTCTTCATGTTTCTGATCACATTCTTTTGCAAAAACCTAGGTGAAATCATAGTTTCAATGTTCTTTACTTTTTCCCAATCTAATTGTTTGAGAGATTCTGACAGGCTACATAATTTGCAAAATCCCCATATTGTTTGAGAGATGCATTACACATAATTTTTGCACTGAAAAAATCGAGGTGCTCTACAGCCAGGGTGGGGGAAGATGCTTTTGTCTGTGTGCCTTCAATTTTTTAAGTGGCATATCTTCCAAAAGAAAAACCATAAGTATTACTAATCTTACCATATTTATAAAAAAATACCTCAAAGTTTGTTAAATTGTATAGGGGTGTTAAAACAGTGAGATTTGCACCTCAAATTTTGTTTATCCCTCTGGGTGCTCAATAGGTCCAGAGTTAAGACAGATACAAGCTAGTAAACAAAGTCCTCAACCCTGGAAAATTCAGATGAGTGCTGACAACTGTACTCAATGCATGTTGAAGAAAAGCTGTGTATACAAAAACCTTCCAATGAGTTGGAAAACATCAAACATGATGCGCAACACAGCATCACATTGTCATATAGAAAAAGCCACGTTTTCAGAATGGAAATGAAAGATAATGCCTAGCATCTATATTACAAGCAAGTCTCAGGAGGGTTGCATATCGCAAATCATCATATGTTTAGAATCTAGATCCTAGAATGGCCAACAGTCTAGAGGACATAAGATAGTGATTTGCATGTGCAAGAAGATTTGCATGCTTCATCACATCTCAAACACACTGTGCAATTACTAGTCATGTGGAATCAAAATGTACGTTGGAATAATGGTTTCAATGAAACAAGAATAGGAAGGGACGCTTTAAGGTGGAAGACTGGCAAATAGGCTCGTCCACTTTAGATATTCAAGCCCATGAAATCTTGTGCACCTAAATGGGGTGACTTCTATAGACCAGAAATTGTGACAGTATCGAGGAGAGGTCCGTGAAGTCCTCCTTTTATGTAGTTGAATCTGGTTCTCACCTCGGTATTTTGCACAGGCTATTTTCTTCAGTTAAGGAAATGCTTCAGAGTTGGAAGAGCGTAAGAGCTTCTGTTGAATTGGAGATTGGAAAAAGACAAATGTGCTTATGCTTCGGGCGAAGGAATTGGACCATTATGTGAACTGGTACTCTCAGCACCTTAAAATCACTAGGAAATACCATATGTGATACTTACCCTTGTCACATAATAAACAGGTATTGACTCATAGAAGACAGGCCTGGGCCTCAACATCAACAAAATGTTCAAATGTATTTCAATAGGCAAATTTGCTCTCCCAAATTGTGAAAAGTGTACCTTCTGTCTGAGCCACAAACATCAGCTAGGATATATCTAATGATATATTGGCAAGTCAAACTTTACCACCTGTTAGAGATCCTGCAATGAATTGGTTTCTCCTACCCCATGAATAAATTGCAGATCATATAACTGGTAATGAAATCTAAATGTCTGAAGGCCGATGCCAAACTCATGTGCCTGCCTGAGCTTCCCAAATCGTAATGAGGTTTAATTTCTGAAAACAAAATAACTGGTTTGTGATGATAACTGCAATGCCTAACCATATAAACAATGTTAATCAGGCAACAACCGATCTGAGAACTTGGGCCTGTAAGTTTATGGAAACCAAAACAAATCCTTCCTAAGGGGGTGCTTGGCGTTGGGGTTCTTAGCGTTGGGTTTGGACGCTATTCTATTGAGTTGTACGGCGATATTGGATCAAATTACGGCCAGAGAGTAACTACCCACCTTACATCTAATGCTACAGTTGCCACACGGATCTGTGCCTCTGTAATCTCTCAACGAGAATCTGAATAGAGCTGCCATTGCTGAAGTGACATTGTCAGGGGCCGTCTGAAACGTAATTTCGACATTAGAGGATTGCCCATTAGCTCCTGACATAAACACCGTCAGTAGTAGCCATAGAAGAGTCAAACCCATCTGCAACTGGATGAGCAAAAATCCCTTTCTATATATATTCTGCTTAGCAGAGTAAAACTTTAGTGGCTGTGTAGGCCACCTGAATCAGTTCCGGAGCTAAATGGGTACTAAATAAAGTATCACTGTATCCCTGATGGAAGTAATCAGTTGGAAAATGCTTGATGGGCGTTGCTCAAATTTGAGCTCCCATGTAAGTGGGTATTGACCAAATGCAAAGCAATACCAAATGACAGGCAAGAGAAAAGGGATTGAACAGAGTAGGTTGGCAGTGGAGAACACATGGCTGTGGCAGTGGCAGGTGCAAATTTTGATAAAAATTAAACTCCAGCAAGGACATTTGGAAACTATAGTCAGCAGAGGTACGTGCGTAATTATAACTTTTGAGGGAGAAACGAGCATGCAGAGCCAAAGTCTGTAGTTACATTTAAATGTATTAAATAGAATAAATGCAGGTCACAAGCACAGGTGACAGATTTGATCTACAGTATGAAGATTGAAAAAACAGCAAGGACAGTGACAAACTGGAGAAGAAAAAGAGTATAATTTGTAAAGGATTGGAAGAAATTTGATTTACAAGAAGGGAGGTGAAACAGGGGAGGATAAGAGAGCGAATAAAAAATTGCATGTTAAACCTAATGGCCACCTTTGTCAGCAGCAGGAGAAGAGAGAGAATAAAAAATTGCATGTAAAACATAATGGCCAACTTTTTCTTTATTCAGAAAGCCTGCAACGTCAATTTCTACTTCACATGTTCACCGCTCTTACCCGTCCCATTCATGCCTAGGAAAGGAACTTTACATCCTAGGATTTGATTGTCCTTGGAAAGTGTCTGTCATTCCAGTCATGATTAATTTCATCGTTTTTCAGTCTCAGAGTTTGCCCTTTAAACCACCTTATTTTAAATTTGAATTTTATTTTAAACATTATCCAATTTTTTTAAAAGTGCAGATGTTTTTATTTTTATTTTTAGGAATTTGATCTTTATGGATCACAAAAACTTTTCGGGGGAACCAATATTTAAATCTTTGGTTTAAGTTTATTTAATTTTTTTATACAAAGTATATATTAATATGTTTTAGAATAATTCAATCAAATTAATTAATTATAAGTTAAAATATATTTTTAATTTACTTTATTTTAATTTAATAAGATTAAAATAAATTAAGTGCAAATTAATTTATTGTATATTTTTGTTTTGGTAAGTGTTTGGCTAAAAAAAAATTAATTGACATTTTAGATGTTCATGGTATATCAAACCCATTTTGGGTTATGTTAATAACTTATGAGAAGTTAGTTAAAATGAATTTTTTTAGTAATTTTCAATATTTTACAATAAAACAATAATTATATTTTGTGATCTAAAATGTTTTTAATAATAAATGGGTGTGATAATTTAGACTTTAATAATATTAAGGATTATAATTAGCACAATCATATTAGTAAATGTGGTTGAAAACAACAATAAACTTTTATAGTATAGATCTAATATGAATGATAATGCCAATATTCAAATTTATAAATATATAGTAATAATAATATTAAAAAACAACTATTTTAGTAAAAATATTATTATTATTATTGCATAAATAATTATATTGATATCATCATTGTCATATACTCAATAACCTTTCTTAGTTAGCAAGGCACCAATTCAACCCAAAATCCTAATAAAATTTTTTAAATTAATCTCTCAAGAAAGCAAAAAAAAATCAATTTAAGTGTAAATTTGGGAAATAAGTTCATCACAATGAATCCATTATGTTTTCCATGTAAAAACAACAATGTAAATATTAGTGACCAAATACATATTTGGACAAAGTCCAAACACATAAAATAAGTGTATAATAGTAATTTACCAACCAACCATGGGCATATGCTATGGTTTCTATCTCCAAGTTGGGCTATGAGACAATGAGGGTAAGAGCCTACTTCTTTTTTCTTTCTCTATTGACACACTCCAAAGAAAGTCACATGATCCCGGATTGACATAGTCGTGAACTAATATGAATTCCAACACCAATTAAACTGATGCATATTCACACAACACCCTCTTACCAACACTCACTTTGCATAAAGACATTTGATGTTACCACATTCACTCTAGCTTAGCCATTCCATTATCAAACCTTTTACTACACAAGGAAATATCCACGATGAGACCAATATCTAACATAAAATTCCTAACCAACCTACGAGTCTTGTAAGGATTATGCTCAATTAAACTCTACTTATCACGGGATCCCAATGCTAAAACTTCCTACCAAGGGCATTTCAATAATATATTACTCAAAGGGATCAAGACTCAACACAAGGTAGCTCATTTATTATAACATCCCTATTAGAATCTCATGCTCATAGTAACATGTAGTGTTTATATGTATTAGTGCACATGTGTAACATGTGTCTCACAAATGGCATAGCAAGTGCAACATTTATACAACAAAGTGAAAGTGGCAAGCATTATGACAACTGGAGAAGAGAATGGAAGAAGAACTTCCAAATGATGAAATGGTGCATATTTTATGCATGAGATGCCAAGTGTTAGTTTGTTTCTCAAAGTGATATATGGTCCACCCAAATCTCAATCATTATAAGTCTATAGGTTAACACTTGACATGAACACCTTCTCTCATCACATCACAACCCACTTCTTGTTCCCAACAAGTCATTATATTTTGTATTTTATATTAACATGTTATACGAATTTATATCATGATGACTTCATATCCCTGCACTTGAGAAATATTAAAATGCCTAAGTGTCTAATTATTCTCTAGTGGGGTCTTAGCCTTGAGCTTTTCACTAGGAATCTATAAAATATAAGTACACACACATACATATCATGAGTATATTTTTTATATATTTCCACTCAAGGAAGAAAACAAAATCCATATATGCACTAAATTCATATATCAAATTGTGTACAACACATTGGTCAAAAATGGGGTATTAGCTTCCACCCCTCCTAGGAATAGAACCAACTTCAATGTAACTTTCAAATCTAAAAAAAAATGGATATACATTTATTATGGTGGACTTCGACTCCTAGGTTAGCTCATCTAGTTTATAGTATGCTTCCATGGATTTTTACATAAATGAAGACTCAATTATGGGGTAGGGTTATGTCATGGTCTTAAGTATCTTGCATGAATTTTTATGTTTTAGCATCCCAATCATGTAACAATGTCTTTCTTTAGCTAAAGGGGCTTTTCCAATCTATTCTTATTTGCAACCAAATTACACCTCTTCACTTAGAAACAACCCCATACCTTTGTTCTAAGCTACAATTATTAGCACTACAACCAACTTAACCAACATAAGGTCTATTGCCCAACCATGGCCTTAAAACATCCCAAGAAATATACTTAACACTTAGCCAATTAATACATTATAAGGAACAATAACATCCTAAAGACAAAAAACCACAACACGGGATGTTAAGGTAGTATCCAAGGCATATGCCTAAACTTTATTAATAAGGAATGTTGCAATAGAGCACATAGAGGAGTCTAACATTTTCTATAACTCATTTAATAGAAGTAAAAAAAAAATAAGGCATTACTACCTTAGTGCCACCCTACTACACAATCCAATCCCTAAAGCACCTATGTGCATGCCTCCTATAAGTTGTCTCATTCTTCAACAAACTACAATGCCAATTTCACTCACTATGTTGAACCCTATACTTAGCACTTCTTCAAAACAAAGCTCTTTAGTTCCCCTTCAATAAATGCTTGCATAATGGTTGTGTCATTATATGATATAGGTACCTTAACCTTTCCCCCCCTTCTAGGGTGCCTTTCACCATGCCCAATTCCAAGTGGACCCAAAACAATCAATCACCCATCTAAAGTGATCTAACAATTGCAATATCCTCCACAAAACCCTCCATGGACATAAGTCAAGGAACGTTTATCCACTTGGGTCTACATTATCCTCAAATTATGTTAATTTCCCAAGTTGTTCCAAATCTCGACATAACATTTTTAACTCTTTCCAAGTTGAATGCTTCTACAAAGACATCTAACTACTAGGTGTGCCCATATAGCTTTGTCACCTACAAATTCCAATCTATCACACTTGCCTATGATCGAGAAAGGGTGTATAGTACTATCTCGAGGAAAATTCCTTACATCCTCCCCCACTAAAACTATTTTCATCCTCAAACTTCCCATTCAATGTTCACATAAGTGCACTAAGACTTCGTTGCTCTAACTATTGAATCTTATTTTAATTCTTCCATAATGATTCCTTACACTCCTAGTTGTTCTCCTATTCAAGCTTATATTTTTAGCTAAAAAAGTATTCCTGCCAAACACAACATTCATATGGGGCAATACCTACTCCATGTCCCATTTTGACTTGCCTAATACCATCGTAGGTGCTCTACATATAATTTCCCTACTAGGATCACTCTCATAAATCCTACAAGGTTTCAACCAATTAATGTGAAAAATATGATGATGGGCTCTCATGTTCCCTTATAGTTTCAACCCATACGGCACACTTCCTATCTTCTCAGGAACTTTGAATGGTCCTTCAAACCTCTATATTAGTGCACTAGACATGCCTATTAATGGTTTGAATCATTCTTTACCCAAATTTAGTTAGAACTTGTTTCCAAATTGAAACTTTACTTCTCTTCTACTCTGATATGAGTAATGATTGATCCTCCTAGTTTCCTTTGTCAAATGAACAAACTATTGTTCCACGGTGTCTTTCCATTAGGGAATGTTAAGGTAGATGACTTCCTTCCACAAAATCCTTTCAATACTATGTGAGGTGTTAATGTTTACCATCAATTGGCCAAATCAAATGGTATATCCCTTAAAGCTAAGATCCCATGTAAGGGTGAAAATGTGAAGCTGGGTTACACTTTTTTCCCTTTTTTGAGAAAAAATTTTCATTTTTTTGGGTTCTTCAACTTTCTGAAAACTATAACAATTTTTCCGTGTAGAATTTCATTTTGCGGTAAAAATAAAAGTTGTGAGAAATTTTGTTAGCTTTCTATTACTTATTTTTTGAAATTTTTTTATGCGGATTTGATATGTCAACTTACCGTTTCTTTGAGTGTGTGTTTCTTAACAATCAAAGAATTCATAAGTAGTCATGTTATGTGGCAACGTTGTATTCATTGAAAATTCTTGTTTTTGAAAAAACAAAATGTGTTACAAAAATCTAGACAGAGTCTACTTTGGTTTCGTCATATTTACAAAGCCAATGGATGCATATCATAATTACTAGAATTTTTTGAACTGGTCTAATACGAAAAACTGCGTATTTTTTATATGTTTCGTGTGGCAACAAATTTCTTAACATACAAGTTATAAACTAAAAATCTAAAAGCTACCCATTACAGTCAACGGACCAATGTAATGCTCCATAATTTTTTAAATTTTTTTTACAATGTATTTTGGGAGATACAAAATTTTGATTTCACTGAATCACGATGACCCTCAAAAATTGTTTGCACTCATTTTATTAGAAAAATAATTAAAATTAATAAACGCTTACGAAATTCCATAAAATTTATATTTCCTGAAAGTAGATTCAATTCTGAAAATGCTTGTCTTGGTTCCGATAGTTAATTAACAAGTTTTCATGGAGTTTAATCAGTCCAAAGTTGCAGAACCGTTTTCAGAGCTTGGCTCTGCGTAATCAGTGACGCGATAGTTCGGCCGAACTATTAGCGACAGTTCGGCCGAACTATGTTTTCCGTTTATGGGCCGCTAAAACTAACGCCTTAATAGTTCGGCCGAACTTATTATCAAAAGTTCGGCCGAACTATTGTGTAATTTTCCGTCGGCCGGATTTTTTTGTGGAGCCCCCTACAAAACACACATTTCGCGGTCAATATAAATTGCCGCGAAATGATTCACAATTTTCGCACATTTCGCACTTCATTTCATCTTACAACTTGTTTTGAATTCAAAAATTTTTCTTCAAAGTTTGGGGTCAAAAAAATTTTTTGGAAGACATTTTCTGGAGGCGGCGTGATTTTTCTTCGAGGTTCAAAGTTTGAATTTAAAAAACTTTTTTGGAAGACATTTTTGGAGGCGACGTGATTTTTCTTTGAGGTATGTACGTGTTTTGTGTTGAAATAAATCTTTTGAGCTTTTTTGTTCAAAAATTTTTCTTTACATTTTAAGATTTAAAGAATTTTTTTGGAAGACATTTCTTGGAGGCGGTGTGATTTTTCTTATAGATATGTACGTGTTTTGGATTGGATTACGTATTTTTTAGAAAAGATTTTTTTAAATTAAATCTTTTGTGATATTGTTTGTAATTGAGTTATTGTCTAATTTTTTAAAGGAAATTTTTTAAACCTCATACCCTATTATCATGGGAAATCGAAGAACTTTTGTGAGAAAATATGATCGAAAAAGAAAGCCCGAGGAACGTAGAGAAGAGACGAGACAATATCGCAAAAGAAAGTTAGAGGCTCTCTCAAATATTGAAGAGGAAAATCAACCTCAAGCAGAAATTGAATCAGGTATGTAAATGTAAATATTACATGCTCTATTGATATATATTTAAAATTTCCCTAATGTAAAATGTAACGCTTAATTTTTATTTGATAAACTAGTTTGAAAAATATTTTGTTTGATGTACACAGACAGAGATATTCCTCAAAATATTGAAGAAGAAAATCAACCTCAAGCAGAAATTGAAGCATGTATGTAAATGTAAATATTATGATCTATTGATATATTTTTAAAGTTTTCCCAATGTACAATGTGAAGCTTAATTTTTATTTGATGAACTAGTTTGAAAAATATTTTGTTTAATGTAAACAGACAGAGACACTCCTCAAAATATTGAAGAAGAAAATCAACCTCAAGCAGAAATTGAATCGGGTATGTAAATGTAGATATTATATGATCTATTGATATATTTAAAATTTTCCTAATATTTATTGACATATTTATTAATTTAGTTATTTATTGAATATGTACTATTTTTTCGAATATGTACAGATGAAATCACTATCGATAATGAGATGTTAGAAAATGTCGACACTCGCACATATGGAGATAAAAAAACTGACTATTTTATACGATATCGTGTCGAGAAAATTTTGGAAATGTTTTTCAAAACTGAGGTGACAGTTCAAGCTCAAATGTTGAAATGTCTCTTATCATCAAGGAAATTAAAAGAAGCGACGACACTATTGGGTATTCGAAAATAAACCAAAGATAAAAAAATGAAAGAAGAGGTTATAAAAAATATGAGTAGTGCTATAGAGTCAATTAGGAGATCTAGAGATAAAAATGTTTCAAATATACGTAGAGGAATACAAATGGAAATGGTTTCACCAAGTACTCAAGAGAATCGTTTGAATCTAGCATCTATGGCATGAGCACTGGGAACCTCGCGAAAAACTCTGCACAAACATCGAAAATTTCGACTGCAAATAGACGTAAATGATGAACTCGCTTGTTGGAGAGCTATTTGTAGGCAACCATACAAAGATAGACTTGGAGAAGATGTTAAAAAAATAATATATGACTATTGGAAGAACAATTCGCGTGTTTCACCCACTGCAAGACATGTGATGCGAAGAAGAATAGCGCGAAATCAATACGAAGAACATGAAAAACATCTCTTTGAAACCACTCAAATAGAGTTATTCAACAAGTTCAAAGAAGAGAATCGTCAAATTCAAGTTTCACTCAGTGCTTTTGTTCAACAAAAACCATGGTATGTAAAACCTATCACCGTACGCGACACTTGTTGTTGCCGTTATCATGTGGAATTTGAGTTATATTATGACACATTCCTTGATTTCGGTAGAACATTATGGAATGATTCACCTCCTCCTTCCACTATCCGTGATTTCATATCTCAAATTCTATGTGAAAGAGAAAGCGATGAACTATTTTACAAAAAGAAATGTGTTGGTGGTAAAAAATGCGATGATTGTGGAAATCTGACTAAATTTCAAAACAAATATCGTATTGATATAAATGATCAATCATTGTCCAACATTAAAGTGAAATGGAAGAGATACGAATATACCAATACATCGATTCAAAGTCCAGATAGTGTTAAAAGAATCGAATTACGAGAAGACGAAATTTTTCTAATAGACTTTTTGAGAAAGTTTGAAGCAGAAATTTACAAATACACCATGCATTCCCATAAAGCTCGATGGCAAGACTTGCAATTCAAAAAATCTCGTGAAGTTTTTCCACCAGGAACCATTTTGTCAGTGATTGATTTTGCAGAAAACTACAAATTTGCTCCACAAAAAGAAATTCAGAGTGAATACTATCACTCTGACCAAGTCTCCATGCTCGTTCATATTCTATATAGACATGCTGAACAAAATGTCGATCATATAGAAAGCACGAGTGAAAATCGACATATCATTAAAGAATATCATTTTTAGATCAGTGACGATCGTACGCATGATACATGTTTTGTACAACATTGTTTTGGAAAAATTTATGATTCATTGAAAAATCGTGGAATAACATTCAATGAACATTGGATATGGTCAGACGGATGCGCAGGTCAATTCAAATCTGCACGATCATTTTTTGGTTGTGTCGTCTTCATAAGAAAACCTCCATTAAACATTGTTGGAATTTCTTTGAGACTGGCCATGGAAAAGGAGAACATGACGGTGCAGGAGCATGCATAAAACGAGCACTTCGAAGATATCAAATGAACCACTTTGCACGCCGACTTGCAAACGCCGAAGAAGTTGTTCAATGGTGCAAAAATGCTCTAAGCCATGAGATTAACCCATCACGAGAAGTGCAAAGGTACATTCAATTTAATTTATATTGGTAATCTAATTTTAAACATTGTACATTTATCATGCAATGATTATTTTTAATTGTAATTTGATATCATATTTACAAATTCTTTCTAATTTTCCATATAAAGGTTTTTCTGGCATATTGGAATCAGAGACGTAAATAGATCAATTGGAAATGAAGTTGGAACAATAAAAGGGACTCGAAAATTGCATTCAATTCAAACAAAATTGTCCACAAATGTGTTTGCATTGGATAAAAGAAATTATTCTTGTTTTTGTGATGTTTGCATAGACAACACAAAATCCAATGACATCTGTGAAAACAAAATGTATGTGAACGATTGGAAACATACAGAGCTAAATACAAAGGGAAAAATGTCCGTTGCAATGATTGAAGAAATGGAATCAGAGGAAACTACAATATCATCCGATGGTGATCGAGTTTCTGATCTTGTTAGAGAAGGTAACAATTGAATTACTTTTTAATGATTTAAAGATTTACAAATTTAAATTTAAATATGCATAATTAAATGTTAAATTTATTTTATTGTGCAGGAGATGTTTTTGCCGTAATTGCACCTATTGACAACGATGAAAATGTGAAGTATTATTTGATGCGTTGCACTGAACAAAAAATGAAATTATTACAAGACTATAATGATCACGGATTTCAGTATGACAAAGGGTCTATTATACTGAAAGGTTATTTTTTCAAACAAACTCGTGAAAGTGGAGACTTTGTTTACTTCGAAGACTATGAACCTGATTCCATAAGTTGTCAATATAGTCACTTGGTGTGTGCAGCACACATAAAGTTGATAGAAGTTCAATCAAAGAAAAAATCAAAAATTAAGAAATGGAAAATGTCAAAATCCGATCATGAACGGATTATTGAGGATGGAATTCCATTAGAATTTTTTGAGTGAAGTGTCAGGACAACAATTTATTATCTTTTAAACCTTTCAGTACTCAACTAAAAATTGAACTGCTTATGTTATTTGTGGTTTGCAAATGTTACAAATTGTTTGGGTACAAGCACGTGCTCTAGTTTCCACTGAAAATAGTTTTTCTATACATGTGCATCGATTAAAAATGTTAAATATGTATTGGATATATATATTCTAGAATGAAATTAATTGTTCTTGTATATTAATTGTTTTTGTATATGTTCTCCGACCATATGGTACAAACTATTTCACTTTATTTTGTAAAGTCAGATTCGGTCCCCATATGGCCTAGCCTCCAGGGGACGAGATAACAAGTGGTTGTCCCCACTTGCCCGAATCTCGGCTTTTAAGTACAATTTTACTGTTTATGTCGAGCATCTTACATGATGTCCTAGCCAAAGATAGATTCTCTTTGTTTCAAGTTTCTAGTAAAAGTTGTCACCGAATGCCCCGCTCGAACTCTTGTAGTAAACACCATACCTCATCTCTCTTGCTCTCCAATATTATTAGGTTTAATTATTATAACACAAAAATCGTTCTACATTATCAATAATTTTTTGCGCTTAAAGTAAAATCAATGAACACTATTAATCCATTGTCTTTACAAGTAATGTACCATCATACATGCAATTATATCAAATTAGAAATCAACATATACAATGAAATCAATGGGGATTGTCTTGTTGCAAGTAGTTCATAATTTCAATTTACCATTTGTGCAAATGTAGGTTGAAACCATCCAAAACTTTAAGTTGTAAATTGAAACCATCCAAAACTTTAAGTCTTAAAACCCTTTCGATTATATATTGTGCATCATTAAAACATTTAACATTTAAAGTTTCATTAAATATCACATGCAAAATGTAGATTGAAACCATACAAAACTGGAGTTTTAAAAACTTCACATGCCACATGCCAATTATAATTCAACAATCCAACAAAAACATTTAACAAATTAAATATCACACGCCACACTAAGACTACCACACTAAGAGGATTGGTGCACTTCGTTTGGAAGGAGTCAATATATGTCGTATTGGAGCGATTAGATAGAATTCGAAAAGGAAAGAGCTTGAACCAATTCAAGCAGACCCAGGATCGAATTGTTCTATGGAGCTTCATGAGAAGAGATATGTGAAAAGCATTGTTAAGCCATGCCAATTATAATTCAACAATGCAACAAAAACATTTAACACATTAAATATCACACGCCAAAGTCGTTTCAAGTTTTTGGTAAAAGTTGTCGCCGAATGACCTACTAGAATATTATAAATACTCACTTTGTAAGATCATTTGGCATTCGAAAAATTCGAAAGTCTTAGACTGTCAATCAATTTAAAGTATCATTCACCATAGGGAGTGTAAAATATTCAATGTAGGTTGGTGACGATGCTCACTCCTAGCTTGAAGCAGCGCCAATGACCAATTCTTTAATGAATTCCAATGCACTAGACCAACGTTGGTTCAACCTACTTGGTTTTTTACGCAAGAAATTCCAAGGATGGACTTTCTAGACAAACTGCTGAAATTGAAAAGCTTGACATGGAGATACGACAAGGTGAACAAAGACTTCAGGAACTCTTTATGGAAGGGGCTCACTTGAAGGAAATAAGCACCACGTTGCAGGGTAAAGTCAAGAACATGGAAGATAAGATCAAGAGGGACTTTCTTGATCCGAAACCTATTGGTTTGAAGAAAGAAAATGCATGTGTTGGCACACTTGGAAAAGAAGACGACCACACTAAGGGGATTGGTGCACTTCGTTTGGAAGGAGTCAATATATGTCGTATTGGAGCAATTAGACAGAATTCGAAAAAGAAAGAGCTTGAACCAATTCAAGCAAGCCCAGGATCAAATTGTTATATATGGAGCTTCATGAGAAGAGATGTGAAAAGCACTGCTAAGCTAAGGGCTAGTTCGAAAAACATATTGGAAGAGGAAATGTTGAAGAAGATTGCGAAAGTAAGGCACAAGACAAGGAGGAATGATGATGAAAGCTCCTTGGACTTGAGATTCATGTCTACAACCGTACATGGGAAAAAGTTCTCTGCTTTGATAGACATGGGGCTACCCATAGCTTCCTAAGTCGAAAGGCAGCTTCATCTCTTAGAAAGAGGAAGGCTAGCATCGAGAAAGAGTTGAGTGCTTTCATGGCAGTCAACTCAAGGATAAAAGTAGCACGACTGGTGTCATGAAAAGCACACATGTGAGAGTAGGGTCATGGTTTGGAAAGATAGACTTAAGAGTCATTGACATGGATGATCATTCTATGATGGACCATACCAATGATGGACCATACCAATGATGGACCGAGACATTCTCTTAATTCTTGTGATCAATCTTAAACTATTTTATGAAAGATAGATAAACCATTTAAATATTTAGCTCAAACTCTTGTAGTAAACACCATACCTCAAGCCTCTCTTGCTCTCCAATATTATTAGGTTTAGTTATTATAACACAAAAATCATTCTACATTGTCAATAATTTTTTGCGCTTACACTGAAATCAATGAACACTATTAATCCAATGACTTTACAAGTAATGTACCATCATACATGCAATTATATCAAATCGGAAATCAACATATACTACATAATGAAATCAATGCGGATTGTTTTGTTACAAGTAACATTTCAATTTACCACGTGCAAATGTAGGTTCACATTCTATCATTCATGTAGTTTTAAAAACTTCATATACCATTAGAATTATAATTCAACTATCCAACTAAAACATTTAACAATAAATATCACATGCCATGCCAATTATAATTCAACTATCCAACAAAAATATTTAACATTAAATATCAAATGTCAAATGTAATTCAATGACAACAATACTTCACATTCACATGCCAAAAGTACTAAAACCATCCAAAGAAAACTGAAATCAATGAACAAGTTATTAATCCAATGACTTTACAAGTAATGTACCATCATATGTATGCAATTATATCAAATCATAAATCAACATATATAATGTAATGAAATCCAATGACTTTACAAGTAATGTACCATCATATGTATGCAATTATATCAAATCAGAAATCAACATATATAATGTAATGAAATCAATGGGGATTGTCTTGTTACAAGTAACATTTCAATTTACCACATGTGCAAATGTAGGTTCACATTCCATCATTCATGTAGTTTTAAAAACTTCAAATGCCATGCCAATTATAATTCAACTATCTTAACAAAAACATTTCCAACAAAAATATTTAACATTAAATATCAAATGTCAAATGTAATTCAATGACAACATTACTTCACATTCACATGCCAAAAGTACTAAAACCATCCAAAGAAAACTGAAATCAATGAACAAGTTATTAATCCAATGACTTTACAAGTAATGTACCATCATATGTATGTAATTATATCAAATCAGAAATCAACATATATAATGTAATGAAATCCAATGACTTTACAAGTAATGTACCATCATATGTATGCAATTATATCAAATCAGAAATCAACATATATAATGTAATGAAATCAATGGGGATTGTCTTGTTACAAACTTTAACATTTCAATTTACCACATGTGAAAATGTAGGTTCACATTCCATCATTCATGTAGTTTTAAAAACTTCAAATGCCATGCCAATTATAATTCAACTATCTAACAAAAACATTTAACATTAAATATCACATGCCATTCCAATTATAATTCAACTATCTAACAAAAACATTTAAAACATTAAATATCACATGCCATGCCAATTATAATTCAACTATCCAACAAAAACATTTAACATATATGTCCAAAAATATGTCCAAAAATATGTCCAAAAAACATATTGTAATAAAATATGTCCAAAAATTGTAAATCTCACTCAAGTATCAAACTGTATCAAGTTTAACAAATTTTAAAACCATCTAAATTTTGAAATAAAATCAAATCTACTGTATGTCTTGTCCGTCAAATGGAAGATCTAGCCTCTGGGTCCCGATTGGCTCGCTACCTTGTAAGGGGAAAACCTACATACACAATGTACATGTACTTGAACATTAAAATTTGAAGTTTTAAAAATTAACGAGAATATATATATATCTAGAACTTCATGTAAAAAACAAAATATAACAAAAAAATCGCGCAATACCTCGTAAGGTTGCCTCTCCATTTGATGAAGAGTATCTGCCATAGAAACATCTCTAGTGGTAACCTGTACAATATACATGTACAGTTAAATATAAATGTATATATATATATATATATATATATATATACATAAATAATTTATATATATATATATATATATATATATATATATATATATATATAAATGTATATATATATATATATATATATATATATACATAAATAATTTATATAAATTAAAAACTTTCAAATGAAAATGCACGTGTACATATATATAAACTTATTTGAACAATAATATTAAAAAAAAGAACTAAAGACAACTTCTTCAAATGCTGCGGATGTCCCTATCTCCGTCGCTAAAGTCCTCGGATTAAAAAAATCTTCTATACAAACCTAAATTCAAAAAATTTTAAATAACTCAAAATATAGATCTCTCTCTCTATATCTCAATTTTTTATGGAACTTTTTGAGGTAACATAAATTTTGAACTTGTGAAAAATTGTCCATACTTGGTCATCTCCCAATGAAGTAGAAGGTATATCTCCTAAAGAAGAAGAAGGTACCGGGATCCCAAAAACATCAGACGGAATCGGTACCCGTTAAAACATTTTATCGAATTATATATATACATACATGTACATGTGTGGCAACAATTATTTATTTTAGAGTCACTTAAAAAACACTAACATACATGTGCCAACATATCATGATGGGCAGACCCATCTGGATCGTTTGAGCCAGAGGTCCCGAACGTAATATTAACATTTTCATCACGCATCATGCCTGAGAACTGCAAATGGTGTTTTAACATATAATCATACATTTTTGTTAGATTTATGTACACATACAAATAAATGTATACATGTACATACACATGTATTTATTACAAATTGTACACATGTATATGTAAATATAATTTCAAACCCTAAGGTCACTCACACATACCGTTCCGGTGCCCTCTTCCTCACGAAAAATTAGGTCTTGCAGACCATTGCGACAATTTATTGCGTATGTTCGGAGATCTTCAACATTCATGTTGTAAATATCCTCATCTGTATGATAAACAAAATTGGCACGTGCATATTGACGTGCTCTTTGTCGATTTAAGCCAAGATCGACTCCACTCAATCCGCTATGAACATTTTCAATCATAACATCTCTTGCTTCACGACTTATTTGAGAAGTCGCATCCATCTCTGATCGCAAGGTTTCGACTCGAGACGGTCGACTCACCAATGGTGGCTCAGGGCGAGGCAACTCCACATCTCGCTTTGCGCCCTTACGTTGACATAATCGACCTCTCCCCGGGCCAAAAAATTCTGAAGGAAGATCATTGTAGTCGGGTTTCATACCCTTAAAAAATTATGCATAAAACATTTGTGCAAAATAAAGAGGAACCTCATCGTTCCATGGAAGCCTTCCAAAGGCCGCAAGATGTCGACTATACAAATATTTTGCTATGTATGGGTGCTTGAAATACTGCACCTTCAACATCTTTCTTTTTGGCCCTTCCTTAAAATTAAACATTGACTTAGCGTCTTGTTTTGAAACTTGTTTTTTTATGTCCTGCCATTTATCGGGACCTATCACTGCTTCTCTTCTCTGTCTCATCACTTCTACAAACGAATCAGTGGTTGGCCCCAAATCTTTGTACACTTTTACCATTTCACTCAATGAATGTGCAACTATCCGTAGGCTTTGTCTACTCTCAGCAGGTATAGTCAAATCCTGGAGATCTGTCTGCAATTTTGCATAAAGGCTTTCACACCTTTGTAAGGTGCATTCCGCCATGTTCCTTTCCCATGGTATATCAGTAATCTCAGCCGGATAAGTTGTGCTAGGTTGACAGCCTTCTTCTTCAATGTAGTGCGCTGCCCTGCGTCTTTTTTGACCACTGGCTCGAACATTTTGAGCCTCTGCATCAATATATATATAATTTCATATATTAGAAAAAACATGTGTAAAAAAAGTTGTAAAAATTTAATGAAAAAATATTGAAATTGATGGCAACCTTGATGTTGTTGGTTAGCATCATTTCCAACATGACCCTGCTGAGAACCAGCCCCAGAATGATGCTGCTGAGAACCAGACCCACAGCGACCCTGCTGAGAACCAGCCCCAGAATGATGCTGCTGAGAACCAGACCCACAGCGACCCTGCTGAGAACCAGCAGCCGTTGATTGCTGGCCTTTGGGGGAATAAATATCACCCCCTTCCGGCACCATGTTACCTCGACCGGTTGAACCTTGGCCACACTCCATTGATGGAGTAGAAAGCCTTCTCCTCTTGCCTCCTAAAAATTAAAATATGAAACTTGTTAACAACTAATTTCACTCACAAAGTTAGTAAAAAAATCAATTCCATATGTACACATGTATGTAGATTTAAGATTATATTTAAATACCCTGAACATCCTCCGATCCCCGAGACTCCATATGGGATTCAGTTGATCTTCGTCTTTCATCCTCCATGATGTATATCTATTGGTCAACATTCACAAAATAGATTTCAAAAAATCAATACCTCAGAGTAAAATCCAATTTGGGGATGTTAAATCCAATATGTTCTATATTTCTTACATTTCGGCCCTCCTATTTTTCTTTCCAACCAAGGTTTATAAAATAACATGAGAAGCAACATGAGACTTAGAACAATCATTTTCATTATCTATATGGAAGGCAAGAATGATTATATCCCATTGAGCTTAAGGGTATGTAGTTTGTCAATTTTTATCATATATTTTTTGGTAAGTGTAAATGTTTTTTTTTATCTATAGTACACGTCATGAGTTCCCCACTTTTACCTTATGTAATGCATGATTCTAGGATTACTACATACCCCCACTTTTACCTTATAATCATTGGTGCCTAATGTGGGGTGGACAATTTAAATCAAGTTCGTATCAAAGTACAATTTAACTCATTTTAGTCAAGGTTAGTTAGAAGAATTAGCTATTGGTTTCCCTCCTTCCCTCCCTTCTAAAATAATTATGTTTTGCGGGTCAAAAAGCCAAAATATGGAGACAATTATCACCAAATCCAACGTACGATTATGCATGATGGAGACTATCTAGCGCTTTCCCTTGTTAGAGAAAGTACATGAGCTCTATTATTTGAGCTAAGAGTCAGTTGTTTGAAGAGGCATGTTTTGTCAACTTGTTTGGTTGATGGTTTTGTACACCAATATGTAAAAGTACATGGACATATTCACATGATGTGAATTTTTTTTTCTTTGAAGGAGAAAATGATGTGTTTTCAGTTTGATGGTTTTGTTTGTGACAAGATGTCACAAGATTTTGGTGTAAGTGGTGGTGCTACTATTGAGGCATGATGTATGGTGACCAACACATCTTGAAATCGTCAGAGATTGAGACAATGTTGTGTATAATGTTTGTGTTTCACATAAATAGACAAGAGGTCGTTGGTTCTTAAACCCTTATTACGTGATGAGGTGGCAACATCACATGATGGAGTGGGGAGAAATGGGGGTGCTTAAGGGGTATGAAGGATACTCTTCAACTCATGAAGCATCGGGCATGAATTGGTGGGATGACCTAATGTGTCTCAAAGGGCACACGGGGGACTAACCTTGTGTATTTTTGGTTGAAGGTTCTTTCTAAAATAAAAATTATAAATAACTATGGAAACTTGCATTAACAAATTATCCTACAAAAATTATTGTAGAAAATTTTCAAAATTTAAATGCAACCTTAAATTCCTTGCATTCTTTCATCAACTTTGTTAATAATTGAATAGTCTACTAGTTGACTATATTACCAACTGCAATGAATATTGTCTTTTCCTAATGTTCATTGTGAAAATGGATCCTCACATTAATGTGATAGGATCTTTTTCATCTCTCAAGTTACTAGGTCAAAGCATCCTAATGGGTAAATTAATTGTGAGATAAATTACAAGCATTAAATGTCAATCCGGGTTCTTATACTTCTGAAGTACACTTGCACAATATATGCTAAAGCCAAAATATGGAGACAATTATCACCAAATCCAGCGTACGATTATGCATGAAGGAGAATATCTAGCGCTTTCCCTTGTTAAATATATTAACAAGGGAAAGCGCTAGAGATTCTCCATCATGCATAATCGTACGTTTATGATTATAGAGTGAAAAAACTAAAAGAATCAACTTGTAGGGTCATTTAAATGGGGGGTGGAGAATTCCCGGGTCTTTGCAAATTCAAAGTATGGTGCATGTTGCATGAAGCAAGATGTTGAAAGTAGAGTTATGTTAGACACACATAAATGCAAAAAATATGGAAATTTGTACATGAGCTCTATTATTTCCTTTAATATGTGATCCATGCCTTTCTCTAATTCATATTTTTATCTCTTCTATTAATTATGTTATTCTTTCTATGTATTGTTCTAGTACAAGGGGGTGAAATAATTTCGTATCATTTTCTAAGTGGTGAGGTCGTTTGAATCTCCAATAGTTGTGTGGGTGTGGTGGGAACCATGCTAGGAGTTGGGCATTCCATTGATATGTAAAATATCAATGGAATGCCCCCACAAATGAGTGAGCAAGAAATTGTGAACCTAAAAGAACAGTGAAAAATTAGTAGAACTTTTGCTCAACGTAGATCAAGATATTGAGAATGAAATATTAGTTCATGCATTGCTAGGTGTATCGATAAGTCAAACCCCTGATATCATAAGATATATTAAGAATCAAAAAGTCATAGCGCTTGTTGGTTTTGGTAGTATCCATAGGTTCAACGATCAAAGATTATGAAAGTATTTGAGTCATTTTGTGTGCCCAATGGAAAATTTTGAAGTATCAGTCGCTAACAAAGGAAGTATTTATTGTGGAGGACAACACTATAAAAATAAAACTTAGTATAGGAGAGTTAGATACTATAACTTATCAAGCCCCATGTATGCCATTCCTTTGGGAAAAGTAGATGTGGTTCTAGGGATTAAATGACTATGAACTTTGCGTATAGTTATACAAACTATAATGAATTATTTATGAGATTCAAATTATATGGAAGTGATTATGAACTCAATGGGCTAAGTTCTCCACTTTCTCAAATGATCAGCTCACACAGAAGGGAAAATTTCCTAGAAAAGAGTTGTTGTGGAGTCATTGCTAAAATTTAATTGATGGAAGTGAAGTAGAAATATAATATTCCATTAGAACTAAAATGATCTACCTCTGGCTAGAGATCATGAACATCAAATTGAGCTCATACATAGAAGTACAACTCGTTATAGAAGATCTTATAGAATAATAAACATCTGATCTGGAAATTTTAATTTGGTTCTGTGATTTCACTGACTATTTTAGGGGTTTACAAATCCCCAAGTCCCCAAGATGGGAAAACATTGGACATGGCCCCAGATAGTGAATTAAATCAATGTGCTACATCGGTTTCCCCTTTTCTGAAATTTGGAAGTTCTGTTTTTAAACCTGTAATAATTTCCCTATTTGGGGAGGCACAGCCCACATGGGGGGGTTGCTGCCATTGTTGTTTACTGTACTAGACAATATATGATTATGAAAACACTGATTACTTTTACACCATATTTGGATCTTTATATCCATAGTTGACGTCGGAAAAACATGTGCTCATTAATCTTCTTAGCAGCTGAATCTGCAACTTTCCAAATTTTAGGACAGAACCTTTGTTTTGATAAGGAAAAGCAGTTCCTTGTTCTGGGTTTGGATAGAATAGAAACAAATTCTAATTTGCAATTTTCACTACTCGACATATTAGCTGATAAATTTAAAATGCATGCTAACTAGTCAAATCTTATTGCTCACAAAATGACAAAAGTAGACCTGGATAAAATCAACTCAATCAACTTCTTAATCATTAGACTCATGGCCCCTTCTGTTTTGCGAGAGTAACACTATGTGAATAAGTGCAAATATGACTTGGAATGTGATCTTGATTGTGACAATACATCAAGATTTCCACCTAGATGCTATATGATTTGATAAGCTATTTAATAATTTGGAAGAATGTTCTACAAATTGATATCTAAGACAGATTTCCTGTTGCCTTCAAACTAGAGGAAGAATGTAGGGAAATGGTGGACTTTCATTCGATTGATCTGGGATAGTACTTTGCAGATGAGGTATGAGTCATTTTAAGCATATTAAACTATTGGCGCTCTGCCTGATCATTTTTGGAATATGAAGGCAACATTCTTGTTTTCCATTTACATACAAGAATTCAGATTTTGAATTGTCTTCTACACATTTATTGAAGATTCTAGAAATTAACAAGAATTTATTAAATCAAACATTGAAAAATACAGGAAAATTAATACCAAGACATGCTTAAGTTCTATTTTCTTGCAGTTTCAAGAGGCTTATTAAATTACTTTGAAATTATATTTTCATGACAGTTTGAAATTAAAAATGTTGTTTGAAGACTTACCACTCAAAATGTATTGGCGCGTTGAACCTCGACCGGATGCAGCAGAACCTCGACCAGCGATCGATCTTAACGGTGGCACAGCAGAACCTCGACCAGCAATCGATCTTAACGGTGGCGCAGCAGAACCTCGACCAGCAATCGCCCGGAAATCGCCCAGCGCAGCAGAATCTCGACCTGCAAACAGACGCGCGAAAAAACCTCGCCCAGCGAAAAAACCTCGACCTGCAAACAGACGCGCGAACCTCGCCCAGCGCGCGGAAAACAAACAGACGCGCGAAAAAGATCAAAATGCAACCGACAACCTTTCGCGGTGATTTATTTATAAAAATCTGAAAGTTCGGCCGAACTTTCAAATGAGTTCGGCCGAACTACCATTGCCGGTTTTCCAAACCTCCGGCAAAAATTCTGTTTACTGGGCCGTCACAGTGCCGTCAATATAAACGGATTCAAAAGTTCGGCCGAACGTACTAAAATAGTTCGGCCGAACTATTATAAAGTTCGGCCGAACTTTATAAAAGGTTCGGCCGAACTATTGCCGAAATTTTTTTTTTGCCCCCGATTCTC